>CAJQZJ010015385.1:3049779-3066895 GCA_907164525.1 Lophiomys imhausi
AACCTCTGTAGTTGTGTGTCTTGTGCATAGAAGCATGACAAACGTAAGCCTCCTTCTTAGTATTTATTTGACACATGGGGAAAAAAAGTAAAATTGTTTCCCTTTGATATCTAACAATTGGCATCATTAGCCTTTGCTATTTCGGTAGAAGCATTCATTATCATTCTTAACGCTGATGTAATTTGGAACCTAAATAAATATGTCTACCAATGTTTTCAAAGAACCTTCAACTGCTCAAATTTGCTTAGTCATTTGGTCATTTCTTATTAATTTTATTTAAATATAGGCAATCTCTCAAGGTATTTTATCAATGTTAATTTACTATCTCCTCGTGGGAAATTTCATTTTGAGACCACTTACAGTAATAGAAGTATTCATAAAGATATGAGGCAGAGGTCACACAGTTGAGTATGAGTGGTGAGAGAAAATATATTAAAACATTATTGTTCTCAAAACGTTCAGTCTTCACCTTTCTCAGTTTTTCAGTATTTCATATGCTCTCTTCAGCAAATTCATTAATATTTTGTTTTAGTTAAACAAACGGGAATTTTAATGAGCCACCTTGGAAATAACTGGCACAAGGCCCATTCTTTGTAATCTAACCACACTGCTCTTCTCTGCATATCAATAGCCCATTTCTCACTTTCTAGTGTTCCAGGCAGTACTGATTCAAGCACAAAGCTACTTTTAAATTCATAGGAGATGAATACTGCCACTACCTTATCAGACCTGGAAGGAGAGAAGAAATGGGGAAAAAGTACTGTAACCTGCTATATGAGGAAATGTGACCACAGCAGACTTTTATACTATTCTATTTTCGATTGTTGTAGAAAAGCAAAGAGCATCCCCAAATTTTAATCTTGATTTTGTTTATTTTCATCTGTGCTATTACTTGATCCTATTTTAATATATTTAAATTATGAATTATTTACTTATAAGTAACGTTTTAATAAACCTGAACACAAAAGAAAATGTACTTCCTGATATTTCAGTGTTGATATATGGGAAGAACACTCTGCAACTATTGCTTTAATATAATTTTAAAGCAACAGTTTTCTACAGATCTGTAATGCATTTACACAGATATATACTGTGAAGTCCCAAAAATGAAACTTTTTAAGTAATGGTATAAAAACTAATCCAAATTGCATATTCTGTTGTCACTGCCATTGGATACATTAAAGAACTTTAGGGTAAAATCCACTGCTAAAGGCACCACCAATTTCATACACAGCACTTGAAGAAATCCAGCTAGATTTCTGAGCTGACTTGGGAGCTTCTTCCCTAAAATCATTTCTGTAATATTGGAAGGTGCTGTGCATACTGCCAAGGAAAAATTCAACCATTAGTCTTAAAGAGTTGGGAACAGCTAGAAACCACAACAATCCTGAAGAACAAGAATCCAAACCACAAAATATTGACAAATTTATAAGGGGGATGACCAATAACTATTTGCTTGGATTTAGGGTGTAGTTAGTAGGATTAAATTTGTGCCTGGTCTGTAAACCTAACTAACTACCCATGGCTGGAAATTTATGGATCCAAGATGATAGCCTCCTTCTGCCATTTTCCTCAAAAAATATGATGTCTAAATATATTTCTAAATACTTATTCTATACACCGATATAATAATTCATTACTCATCAAAAAAGCTTCTTTTAGCAAGATATATTGACAGAAATCCACAAATAGCCAAAGTGCAGAAAATTAGTGAGTGGGTGCCCAACTCTAAGCAATAAATCTACATTACAATCTCTACAGCTAAGTCTCAAGGAACATTGTAGAAGAGAAAATTGAAAGATTGTTAAGAGTCAAAATCTCAAGAGTTCCACAGCTAGAATGTGTACCCTAGACATGAAACAACATAAAATATGTACCTATGAAATCACCACAATATAGTTGACTGAGAAAGAAGCAGCATAATTTCCAGAAGTTGTCATGTCAATGTGGACATAACAAAAGCAACCTGACAAATGGTGACTCAACATTCTCCAGTGATGATCTCTCACACAGGTTATCTAATCCTTCGGACACATGTGCAATGAGCTACACTAAATTGATTGAGTAGGCTGTAGACACCTCCATGTATATAAGTATATATATATATATATATATACGTAGACATGTAAGAGTAATAATTATGTAACAGAACATAAATTTGGGTAGGCACAGAAAAAAAAAAGAAGTTGAAAATTGGAGGGAATGGTGGGCATACTTGAGATGTATTGCTCATGTAAAAATTTTTCAAAAAAAAGTATTTTGTAAGAAAGCAAGTTGTTTTTACCAATTTATTTATTTCAAACTATTTTTACCTTTTTGAATTAATTTATTCTCTCATATATTACATCCTGACCACAGTTTTCCCTCCTTCCATTTTTCTCCCTTCTCCATCTGCCTCTGCCTCCTTTATCCCCAATCACTCCTCCTCCATTTTCTTTTAGGAAAGGACAGTCCTTCCAGGATATCAATGAAACTTAGCATATCAAGTATCTGAAATTCATGTTCATCTAAAACAATTCAGAATTATGAAACAAGTATTGATACCTGGAATTTTCCAAAGCATTGTTAAAACTCCTGGGGGGATTTTAAGTCCAATATCTTGTCGAGTTAGGTCCGTTATTAGAAAGTGAAGTTAAATAAATTTGCTAAAATGTGTTTGTTTCATGAACCTAATTGCATTGTAAATAACCAGGAACTGTTAAAAAAATCACTGAATTTCTGGATCAGTGTGAAAGTGATTAAAAGTAATTATAAAATATTCATTATAAGAATTTTGTAGGTAAGCAGTGTATTGTAGACAGAATTTTCTTATTTTTGACTCCTGAAAAAAAAACACACCCTTGCCCTAAGAATCTACAAGTATATGATGCCACTTCACTGAGGACAACATATGTGTGTACCATCAATTATGATAGGAATATTATCTCTAAGGGTATATTTAGTCAAATAAAAATTGTAAGGTCAGATTTTTTCTAGTACTATTAGTTTAAATATAAATCAGAAAGTATTTAAATAGCTTGCTCACTGAGAAGAGAATCTAATAAACTATACAAGATTTCTGACTTACACAAGCATGGTGATATAAAAGAGAATTGTTTTCATTCAATAAACTTGTAGTGATTTCTTACATGAGCAGGAGAAAGACACAATGTGAAAATAACTTTCAATCTAATAAGATTATTTCTCACTTCAAAGCATTTTAATTTGAGCATAAAATATGCTGACTTCTCTATATTGAAATTATTTTAGAAAATGTCTTCAACTATACTGTCATCAAATGTATTGTCTCTCAATTCTTCCAGAAAATTTTCCCAATTTACATGTTAGGCTCTTTCTAAGCATGGATTAATCACCTCAAAGCAATAATAAGAAGGTGAAAGTAAGTTTAAACTATGGAAAGCACAAATTCACCCAATTCATGGACTATACTAGAATATAATTGATGGAGCACAGAAGTTTATGTTTTCGTATTTACCCCACAGCATGGATCAGAATCGTATCTCTAATTAAATCACAAGTAAATATAATGAATATGAGATAGAGAATAATGAAAATTAAGATAAACCAGAAAAAATCACTTTAAAATGATTTCTGTTGCTAATTCTTAAAATTATTTCAAATTTTAATTTATTATAGAATATAATTATATGTAATTATTAATATATTATATATTAATTATATAGAATGTAACTATTATAGATACCCAGTAATTTAATGGCCTTTTATGATACTTACTAAAATATAATCTCAAAACTCATGACAAAATATACAATGGTTTCCTGCAATCAGTTTTACTATGAAAAGCAGAACAGTAACAGAGACCATCAGCTCTAGCCTTGCAAAGTCTTTCTTCCAAAAGTTAAACATATATTCTCCAAAATAATGATTTTTGTAGGTCAGCTTACAAATAATAACGTTTTATATCCTTATAGACTTTAGAAAAGAAGTCAAGAAAAACAAAAAAAAGGAAAAGTATACTGTAAATGAGTCCAAAATTTCACCAGAGTCTTTGTCTATACTGACAATTGCATCATTGAATATTTCAACTACACACACAAAAAAAGCAACAAAGCTAATTTTTGATAATGACATTACTCAAATAATGCAAAGCTAGTTTTATAAAATGCAATATATTGAATATCTATGGACTATGTTGTATTATTTAATCCATGATGTTATATCTAAACCTTAGCTGTAGCAATTCACCCCATTCAAATACAAAGATCTTTAATACTCTGGATGAACTCTTGAGTTCCCTATCTGAATTTCGTTAGTAGTTGCATAAGAATTATCTAAATTCTTGAAAACTATAAATGTTTTAGTCACTGAGTTGTAAGATAGCTATCCTGTACTATATGGCTAAAATGAAGTTATATTATATAGTACAAAAATACTATGCTTAAAGAGGAAAAATTTAGTGGAAAGTAAGGAAGTGCCAGGGCTACATGTTGAAAGATGTAAGAAATAGGCAGTTAGCCTTATTTGGTAGTATATATTGGCCAATAAATTCTTGGCTGCTGACACTACAAAAACTACTAAAACTCAGCAGAGTATATTCGATATGTTGCATGTATGAATTGGATGGTAATTATATATTATTTAGAAATTCCCTTACATAATTCTTAACTCTGATTCTGACTTGTATATGGCAGTCTAGACTCATCTATTCCTTTTAGATACAGAAGTGGAGATTATTTTATATAGCTTATTTGTTAAGTTATCATGAGAGATAGTATCTCACTATTAAATGTTTGATAAAACTATATAGTTCAACAATGACTCATTCATATTAAATCTTTTTTAGTAGAAATAGCAATCATAAAAAATTCACTAAATTGAGTATAGTCTTATTTATTTACCCACTGAATTTTATGTAGATAAAAATGAATGAATTCAAATCACATTTTTAAAAAAATTACTGTTTGAAATTTGAGGCACTGAAACTAGGTTTTATGTTATCTAGAATGAAGTAAATTATTTTTTGGTTCCTATGAACTAGTGGATATCAGAGTCATTCAATTTTATGATCAGATGTTTAGCAAGGTATAGAGAAATGTCTTTCTTTTCCCAGTTCAGATAACAGCATTGGATATGTATTTTCTGATGCAAAGTCCAGGCAAAATAAGAAAGGATTATCCAATTTGACAACTTATCATCCAAAAGTTGAGGATTACTGCTGCAAAATAATCTAAATATACAGCGTCACGTCTTTTGCCATAGCTTTACATATTAATTTATCTAATTCTGATTCAGTATTTTCTTTTTAAGTAGACTGAATATTGAAATATAAATCTTTAATCTTAAAATCAGTATATAAATACCACAATCATATTAACAGTTAAAATCTTGAAAGGTTGATGGCCTATGACTAGCATGAATGTAAATATACAAAATATACAAATCTCTAGTTCCATCCATGTGGCTGCAAATTGCATGATATCGTTGTTTCTGATGGCTGAGTAGTATTCCATTGTGTAGACATACCAGAGTTTTTAAATCCATTCCTCGCTGAAGATCATCCTGAGTGAGTTAACCCAGACTCAGAAGGATGCACATGGCATCTATTCACTTATAATCGGATTTTAGCCGTATAGTACAGGATAACTATACTACAGCCAATGCACCAAAGGGAACAAGAACATAGACTTTGTTACCTGTCAATGAGACACTTTGCCCTAGTGGTGCTGCCTTGCAGGCCCCCAGTGTATGAGGAGGCTCTTGGCCCTTATATGACTGCTGAACTGGGCCAGGGAACTGATATGTAGGGACACTCCATTCTGGAGGAGTGGGATGGAAGTGATAGGGGGTAGAGGGTGGGAGGGCAGGACTGGGAGAGGTGGAAAGAGGGTACTGTGATGGAGATGTAACCTGAAGTAATACATAAATATTAAAAATATGCAAATCTTGAAATAAAAGAGGTTCTAATTGTGTTACAACTTTGTGAGAGAGAAATATAAAAATGATACAATAATCTATTTCTCTATCAGGGCAAATGAAGATAAGAAAGCTAACAAGATTAAGTTAAATCTTAAAGGCTGTGAATGATGATTTCAGAATAAGTCAGTGTAGCCTCTTTCTCAAAAGGTATTATATTACAAAATAATTGCAACAGTCCCAAATGCTTATAGTCAAAACTTTATTAAAATTGTGTTCTTGGTTCTGAATTATTCTGGATACTATATTTTGGATGAAGACAATATGAAAACAAGTGTGCAAGTTCATAAAAGTATGGAAGTATTTTAGAATAATGATTTTGTCTTGTTTGCTTGTTTTTAATTTTATTATTTCTATTATTGAAAAAAATCTTTTTTTATTAAATGTATTCAGATTTTATAAAATGTGTCTCCTCTCCCAAACCCTCTAAATCCTCCCTAATTCTTTACCATCAGCAAATAGACAAGTATCTAAAGAATAATTTAAAAATAAGATAAAGCATACATAAAAATAAGATAAAACAAACACACCAGGATAGCATAAAACAGACAAATAGAAGAAAAAGAGCCAAAAAAAGCCTAAAAGTGCATATAGGCACTGAGGCACATATTAGCAAATACAGGAATCCCATAAGGAAAAAGTGGAAGCTGTAAACATAGCCAAAGTGTCTGTAAGAAAGAAAATAAATAAGCATAAATTAAAATAATAAAATTAAAATTTGAAAAAATGGATAAATAAATAAATCCCCTTACTAAATTCTATGAGACAAAGAACATCCAAAGATGTGTTTGAGTTCTTTTTCTATCGGATATCTAGTGCTAGGCATGGGGACTGGGACTACCTTGAAAAGTGGTTTGTAACTCTAGTGAAATTTTCTTGAGAAAAACTAATTTTTCATTTGGTGTTAACTTTCCATATAGGCAGTTTCCTCAAAAACTCCATTTTGCCATATAATGATGCAACTGTATGTAGTAACTTCTATATTAAAAAAAATAGTCTTTGCTAGCCAATTCAAAATCTCCTACTAATCCAGGTTGGATATTTTAAAAGATTTTCCTAGTCATTTCCAAATGCATTTTTGTGATTTGAATTATGTTTATGCTAAATACTCACCATTCCTAAATTTCTTGTATCTATCATTTTTGTTTAATTAGGGACAAAACATTATGTTATTATATTAGCGTTTTTTTCCTTATGGTGTTTTGAAATCATCTTTTGAGACATTTCAGTTAATTTTCATAAATGCAACCTTTTTATTCAAGTTTTACTAGCAAGCTCTCTGTACACTGAGTTCATTTCATTCTATACTACTGCAAAGGCAGTTCTGAGATCAAGGTCAGAGCTGAAATGAAATTTCTGCAGTCTTGCTAGAGTGGCATTCAGTGCTTCCCCACTCTAAGTGGGTTCTAAGAATAACTGCTGCTTTTGCTCTCAAGCAATTTTCCTTTGCATGGCCTCTTGGATTTTATTATATTCATGTTCAGCTTAGTATTCAATCAAACACTTTGATAAATCCCTCTTATTTATTTTTGGAACTCTTTCTCAAGACATTTTTCTGCTTACTTTTGGTACTTGTCTTACAGATTTCAATTATCTTGATCTTTCTTATTCCTATCTTTGTCTTCTATTCAGCAAAACAATTGTGCTTTTCTTGAAATCCAAATCTTATGCTGCACTATAGAAATTAGCTCCAATTAAAATAATAACTTAGGCTGGGACATTTCAACAGTTCTCCCTATTCATTTGCTTTTCTTTAAAAAGTCAGAATGTTTTGCTGCTATTCTCTGTCAGAGTGAGAATTTTCATATATTTCACCAGTGTTTTCATACTGACATTTCTTTTTATAGGGAAAGGTGAACCCTAGTTGTGAAAGGAATATAGGCAGAATTTTTATTCAGTAATTGTTTTTATTGAATGTATAAATGGGACAGTGTATTATCATGTTATATTTTGGTTTGGTTTGGTTTGGTTGGAAGTAGGGTTACCATAGAGTCTTAAGATGTAGGAAAAGATGCCCATAAACTCTCCACACTTTCCTCAGATTTCAGGATTATTGGCTGAAGGTCCTAAAACTAGATTACTGTCATATTCTAAAGAAATGATTCATGTAAATGGCTACAATGCTATTGACTTACTTGTGGATTCATAGTGTCCTCTGAGTCTCTATTTTAAGTTATATTAGGGGACACTTAAATTTGTTTTTGTTCTAGGATTATAGAAGTGTACTGGCTATTATTGGTTGTCAATTTGACTATATCTGGCTTTACCTAAAAAAAGGGCATTCAAAGATATTTTCTTAACTTAAGATTTTTTTTGATATTGAGATATCTCAGCTTCTGACAGCACCCCCTATTCTACTCCAAGTAGAAGATGAGCATCGAAGAATCTCCAATTGGAGATGGTTGAATTAGTGCCAAGCCTGTCACTTGGTAAGAAAAATCCCTTGCTTCAGTTGTAGACAGACTGCTGTCCAAAAAGGACAAAACTTGGAAGCAGGTAAGTCGAAAGCCTAGCTCTCCTCCAAGTAGAAGATGAGCATCAAAGAATCTCCAGTGGGAGATGATTGAATTAGTCGCAAGCCTATCTCTTGGTAGGAAAAGCCCCTTGCTCCAACTGTAGACAGAATGCTGTCCAAAAAGGACAAAACTTGGAAGCAGGTAAGTCGAAAGCCTAGCTCTGCCAAGACAGGGTAGGCAAGTCCTTCATAATTCCTGCTCTACAATCAATGTCTGTCAGAGAAACGGGGCCAAACGGCTGAAGATTGTTGCTGTAATCTATGGAGAAAATGGGAACTATAAAGGCAGCCACTGGTATGTCATTTCTTAGTTTTGGAAGCTGCTGGTCCTGCGCTTCCTGAATAATCAGATATATTTATCCCTCTCAGGTCTCTGATATGGTTAAAGACAAGATAGCTAGAGTCTCATAGTTAAATTTTGAGTTTTTTAGGGATTAAGAGGGTGTTCTGGATCTAAGGAAATGTTTTTAAAATTGTGATGCAAGTTAGGATGGAAGCTGAGTTGGATATAGAACTTTTAAACTCATGGAGATATTTAGATAGTAGAATGTTAAAGTCAGGTGCCAAATAGGAATTGACTGCACACTGGGAATGTATGGTAAACTTTATCATTCTCATAATTGTGGCCTAATTATTTTTGTTATTTTGTATTGCATAAGAAAAAGAGCCATTTGTTAGACTTAAAGGGGAGCTGTTGGGGGGGGGTGGGAAGATATACCTTAAACTTAAAAAAATAAATAAAGGAAGTGGATGGAACGGGTTGAGGGGGAAGAGGGCCAGAGAGTAGGAACAGAGTGGGGGAGTAGGGAAAGGATTGCAATTGTAACTTGAAGAAATAAAAAAATGGTAAAATATAAAAGTAAAAAAAATAGAAGTAAAAGTAAAAAGACAAAACAAAACAAATAAACAAAAAAACAAAAAAAACCCAAGTGTATTGGTTGGTCTTTAAAAATGCGATGCTGTAACTTGGAATGGAGATGTGTGGTAGGTCCCTATTGAGTCTGAGAACTTTAAATCCTCAGATTCTGAAGGGTTTATCTCACCTGAGGAAGTAGTCTTTCCACTCTTAGGGGAAGATGAAATCCTGCCCATAACCTCTGAAATGGTACTTTTTCCACATTAAACTGAGGAGATGAATCTTCATTGTCTGCTAAACAATCAGTGGCATTCTTTTAAGGAGATGCCAGGCAAGATAATACCAATGACCACAGAGCCCACCAATTGTTGTCTCTACAAATACAACCATATTTAGTACAAAACAAGCTCTTAGAAGGAAGATAGAAAGTGTAATACACAAGGAGGTACATTATGCTACAAAATAACTTAATGAGTTTGCTCACTCTTTCAAGCAGAAGTCTGGGGAATATGTGAGGTGAATGGATTTTAGGGACATGTGTTAATGGTAGAAGGAACATAAAACCATATCAGGCTGAGTAAATTGATATGATCGAACCTGTCTCCACTGGTTGGATCACATTCTAGGTTTATTATGGAAGCTCACACAGTTAAAAAAAATCAAAAATTTGAATGGTTTGCTGAAGGACTTGTCAAGAGATTGCTTACTGAAAAGTAGTTGCAGATGTCTGATATACCTTGGCTTAGTGATGCTGAAAGGATTTTAAAGGGCCAGGAAACTACAATGCTAGAGTGGGTATTCTGGAAGGCCTCGAAGACATGCCCTTCACTAATCCTATGAGATGCAAAATAGTATCAGAGGCACCAGTACATTTGAAGTGCTTTGTTGTTGTCATTTTACTTGTGTCAGGCCTTATGATTGGGGGGCACTATAGCTCAGTACGTGAAGTAAATGCAATGGATTTAACTGGGCCATAAGGTAGCAGGGGATAGGAAACTGTACTGAGATGCCAAAAGTTGTCATAGTTATTGTAAGGGCAGCATAGTCAAAGCAATATCCATAATTTCCTGACAAATAATGATTAACACAGGCAAAGTGATTTTTATGATGGCATGATTCTTATGGACCATTGTTATTTGCTAATCAAGTGTGATGTTTCCAGGCATGAAATAGGTAAGAAGTCTACTTATTTTTTTTTATCTGTAAAGCAGAAATGTTCTCAAACAAAATTTTAAAAAGCTACATTGGATCATGGCAAAAGGAATCTCAGATCATAAGCAAATGTCTAGATTTAAACCAGTTTGCAGACCCAGAAACTCTTGAATGAAGATATGGTCAGATTCTCCTGAGGAAGGACCTTGATAAAAAAAAGAGTTTTACTATTATCCTTTCTCCACTTCTTCCCCAGAGAGACCCATGGCCTTTTGCAAGGATAAATGCCCAGTAAGGGAAAGGAAACTTTTCACAATCTATTGCATATGGGTTCTGAATTGACATTGATTCCAGGAGATACCAAGGAACATTGTGGTCCTCCAATTCAAGTAGGGGCTTATGGAGGTCAGGTGATTAATGGAGTTTTGCCTGAAGTGCTACTCACAGTAGGGTCAGTGGGTCTCCAAATTCATCCTGTGGTTATATCTCTAGTTCCAGAATGCATAATTGGGATAAATATACTTAGAAGTTTCAAAATTCCCAAATTGGTTCCCTTACATATGGAGTTGAGGGCTGTAATGGTTGAAAGGCTAAATGGAAGTCAAGTCACCTCTTCCTGGGAAAAGAGTGATTCAGTAACAGTATCACACCACTGGAGAAATTTCAAAAATTAGTTCCTGCTTCAAGGACTTGAAAGAAGTGGGGTAGTAGTACCTACCATATCTCCATTTAACTTTGCTATCTGGCCAATACAGAAGAGAGATGGATCATGGAGAACAACAACTGAGTATTAGAAGCCCATTGAGGTAATGAGTCCATTTGTAGTTGTGGTGTCATTATCGAGAAAATTAACACATCTCCAGTTACATGAGTGCAGCTATTGCTCTAGAAAATGCCTTTTTTCTTGGTACCTGTCTATGATGACCACTAGAAGAAATTTGCTTTCATTTGGGAGGTCCAGCATTATAGCTTTAAAGCATGACAAAAAGAAATATGATTATGTGTTAAGATGACAAAGTGTAGAATTGTGATGGATTTTCATGTTTGTCAATTTGACTACTCTGAAATTAACTATAACAAAGGGACTGGCTTCACCTGTGATAACATTTTCTTAAATAAATCATTTAAACTTGGAAGGATCTTCTTTAATTCAGATCTTTTGATGCAGGAAGATCCACCTTTAATCTATGCCACAACATCTAGTGGCAGCCAATATAAAAGAACAGAAGAAGGGGTCTCTTGGTCTTTGTCTGCTTGCCCTCACTCTTGTTAGCAAGTCCATTCCTTCCCTGGCATTAACACCTACTTTTTGAGAATTCTAGAGTGTAATGAAGATCAACTTCATGGACTGAGCAACTACTGGGTTCTTGAGCTTTCCCTTGGTAGACATCCTTTGTTGGATCAGCTGAACCACAGCCTGTAAGATACTCTAATAAATCCTTTTAATTGATACAATCATTTTATAAGTTCTGTTCATCTAGAAAATCCTCACTAATACAAATAGACTATCATCAATGTAGGCTTTCTAAAGTCTGCAGTAAATATTGCAACTCTGAATGAAGTTTTTCAAGTTAGGCTGGTATGGATCCTGTACATATTCACTTTCCTAGTGAGCTCCAGTGTCGCGTCCCCCTCGACCAGCAAGGATGACGCAAATCACAAAAGCTCTTCTCCAGCAGTTTATTCAGGTCCCTTGAAAACAGTCTTCTGAATTCCAAATGTCTGGGCAGACCCAACCCACAGGCTAAATACTAAATGAACAGTCAATCAAGAAGAGCCACGTAGTGCTATATTAGAGGCCCACGTATGCGGAAGCAAGCCAGATCAGCGGTCTTTGCCAAATATGAACTTGATTATCATAGAGAGTGCTCACCGTCGGGCTGGTGGAAGGCAGAGACCGGCGCCATCTTTAGGGCGCGGCACATCGCAGCTCTCTACAGTTCCCCCTTTTTTATTTTTTTCTAAAATTGGTAAAAGTCCCTGGAAAGGCTTCGTAATCCCTCTATCTGGGGATCTCACGGTGGGCCTGAGCCTGTAGGAGGGCGGTGCTCAAATTCTTACCCGTCTCTGGGTCAGCCTCCCCACTTGGGACTGCCCTGTCTTAGGTGGCCGAGACTTACCCGTCAACTCCGTCACTGACTTGCCAGACCCTGATATCCGTGGAACGAATACCTCAGTGGGCAGGGACTATGCTTAGTGAAGATTTACTTCACGGCAGCGAGCCATGCCTGAGGGGACTGGCCCGCCTCAATGGCGACAAGGGCTTGTATAATCGTGGCTGCATTACGCTTTTGTGTGGCTCTCATTTTGTAGATGCACCATAGGCAAACCAGAGAGGCTAGTATCATTAGTATCGCCAAAGAGCCTACGCCCGCACACTCCTTAAGATGATCCATAGCCGTCTGTATCCAGGAAGTCAAGCCAGTAGCCAGGCGCAGATCCACACAAGTGGAGTTGATGTGGATGATTGTCGCTCTCAGCTCTCTCATCAAATTTTCAAATTCAGCCAACCAATCCTGTAAGAGGAACTTTGACAATTGTCTAGACAAATTAGCAGCCTTTGTATAATTTTGATATTGTACGGAAGCAACACATAAACCTTGCAATTTCCACTCACACCCCAATTGTGCTAGTTGCCAAAGAGAATCAATCTGTTCTTGTATTAAATCTATGCGTTGATTAACTATCATAAGACCTCCTTTGAGATGATAATTCATAGAGGTCTGAGTATCCAATGCCTGTGCCACAGTGGCTGAGATGTTATTCAGGGCATTGGCAGTCTGTATAGAACTAGACAAGGCAATAGCTGAGGCAGTAGCTCCCACAGCAGCAACAGTGATAGCAGTAACAATAGCTGCAGTGATGCCAAAATCTCTTTTAAACCTGAATAGCATCATGGTATTAGGAGCCTCTACAGGAACTGGTACATATCGAGGTATTCTAGTCACCACAGCCACAGGAAAGGCTGTGGCATTCCAGCATAGGGCATAAAAACATGTGCCTGGAGTGCATACTAACTTTTCTTCACCCAAGGATGCACTCCCATTACTTACAATCCACAGAAAAGGAGGCCAGAGACACACTGGCGAAGCTAAAAAGGTCTTATTGCGGTAAGAATGAAACAAAGAATTCCAAGTACCAGAGCCACTACCGCTAGAAAAATCCAATCTGGTAGCGGACCCTAGGGAAAAATTACGTCTTTGATAAATTCCTCCCCCAAGCATAATGACAGGTCCCAAGTCCATGCAACTTCAATTTACTCCACACAAAAGCCACAAATCAAAAGGATTGGTGGCAGTCTGCTGAGGATCCCTAGTAGATATATCAAGCATTCCTGTACAAGACTTATTCACTATATTACTAATCATGGGGCTAAAGGAAAAAAAAATTTGTTGAACCCAAACTGCTCTGCGCTCCTGACATCCAGTACAGGGAAAAAGTTCTTCCTCTCCTGTGGATCCTCTACAAAAAGGTGCCCAGCGTGGCTGTCTGGGGGGGTCCCGGTCAGAGACTCCTGTGGGCCACCATCCTTCAAGATGAAAACCATTGCCTGAAAACAAACCACCACTCCTACCCACAAACCTCAGTTGTGGTAAAAAATCTGCTGACTGCTGAGACAATTTAATGCAGTTTGTATCATCTGACCTATTGAAGCTCATTAAAAAGCACAAACTACCCTTCAAGCTGACATTTCTATTACCCTCTATAGGGCTTTTCTGATCATCAAAGGGAAGGTAGGGTAAGCCTAGGCTTCTATTACTGCTAAATAAGCCTGGAAACAGAGTTGCATCATGTCTGACCGGCATCGGCTTTGGGAATATCGACAGGATCCCCCATCTCGGTTCGGTCATTCCTTACATACTCACTGCTACTAACACCAGGATCCTTAGGAAGGTCTTCATGACAAATCTTCCTCACAAGGTGCTCAGGCACCCACACTGGATCTTGTTAATTCTGAGGAAAAACACAAAAAGACCTTCTCGCCCTTGTTAGCACGGGGTCAGGCCCCCGCCAAGAGCCTGTCAAAATATCCTTCCACTTCACCATGCTTTTAGGTGAACCATGGGAATCCTGATGTCTGTCCGCTGCTGAGCGGCCTTGAGCATCCAAATTGAAAAAGTTTAAAGTAAATAAGGCTAAAGATATTCTTTCCTTGGGGGTACGGCCTTGGCCTATTCCCCCTTTTTGTTTTTGCAAGCATTCTTTCAAGGTGCGATGAGCACGCTCCACAATTCCTTGTCCTTGAGGATTGTATGGTAAACCATGATTAAGATGTACCTCCATCTGGTTGCAGAAGGAGACAAAGGACTGTGCCGTATAGGCTGGTCCATTGTCCGTTTTCAGCTGCTGTGGTTTTCCCCATGCAGCCCAGGCTTCTAAGCAATGTCCTATGACATTGCGAGCCTTTTCTCCACTCATAGGTGTAGCATGTATGATACCTGAGCAGGTATCCACAGATACATGAATATATTTTAAGGTTCCAAACTCTGAAATGTGGGTAACGTCCATTTGCCAGATTTTGAGTGGCAACAACCCTCTAGGGTTCACTCCCACACTGGGAGGATGATGATGAATCACACACTGAGGACAGTCCAAAACTACTTGTCTAGCATCTGTTCTAGACAATTGGAATTTCTGCTGTAGAGTTTTTGCATTTACATGAAATAATTGGTGAAACTGTCTGGCTTGGTCCAGGAATGAGCTCCAAAAAATGCCTTCCATCCTGGTCCATTGATCAACTTTATTATTACCCTCACTTAATGGTCCAGGTAATCCTGTATGTGCTCTGATATGTTGAATATAAAAACACCTTTTTCTTTGCCAGATTAAAACTTGTAACTCTTGTAATAAGGCACATACAGTACTACTATTCTTAATAGGACCTGCTAATTCTAATACTTTCACTGCGTTGACCACATAGACTGAATCTGAAATCAAATTGAATGCAAATTGACATGTTTTAAAGACCTCAATTACTATTTTCAATTCTACTATTTGAGGGGAGCCCGGTTGAAATTGACATAACACGGGCTCTTGTCTTTCTATCAAATAGGCTCCACAGCCTGTCTTTGAGCCATCAGTAAACACATTTGGTGACCCTTCAAGTGGTACTGCTGAAGTAACCTTAGGGAATATCACTGGGTGCTCCTTAAAAAATGATAGCAATGGATGTTTAGGATAATGGTTATCAATCACTCCTTCAAAGCTACATTGCAATATTGCCCAGTCATCTACAGTGCCACACAAAATCTTAATTTGATAACTGGAATAAGGCACTATTATACTGGCAGGAGCAACTCCAAAAGACTGCAAGCATTGTTGGATACCATTCAAGGCTAAAGCAGCAAGTGCAGTGGGATAATCTTCTATGGATTTTTTCGGAGAAATCTTTGAATAGGTCCATAATAATGGTCCGTCCTGCCATAACAATCCTGTAGGTTGACCATAGGTGGCAAATATGCACAATGCAATGGGCTGTCCTTCCTGCCATCTCTTTAGGAAGGCACTCTGTAACCTTTCTTCCACTTTACATAAAGCTTTTCTTGCTTCTTCTGTTAATTGTCTAGGAGAATTAAGTGTTGAATCACCCTTTAAAATATCATATAGAGGTCTTATTTCATAATTTGGTAGCTTTAAATAGCCTCTTACCCAATTGATATCTCCTAACAACCTTTGAAAATCATTTAAAGTCTTTAAATTATCTTTTCTTATCTCAATCTTTTGAGGTATTATCTTTTCAGGTCCAACCTTCGCTCCTAAATAATCAACCACATTTTCCTTTTGAACCTTATCAGGAGCAATAAACAACCTTTTCCTTTTTAATAATTGAACTAATTCTTCATAGGCCCGATCTAACATTTGTTCACTCTTAGCTGCCAGTAAGATATCATCCATATAATGAACACATCTCAAATCTGGAAAATTCTTTCTCAAGGGAGCAAAGGCTTCCCCCACATATAGTTGGCACATAGTGGGGCTGTTTGCCATGCTCTGGGGTAATACTACCCATTCAAACCTCTGATCAGGTTCCTCATGGTTACAGGATGGAACAGTAAATGCACATCTCTCACTATCTTTGGCACACAAAGGGATGGAAAAAAACAATCTCTTATATCTATAACTATAATGGGCCATGAGGCTGGCAAAGATGATAAAAGCGGCAAGCCGCGTTGCACTGGGCCCATGATCTGCATTTGTTGATTTATGGCACGCAGGTCATGCAATAATCTCCATTTTCCAGATTTCTTTTTAATGACAAAGATAGGTGTATTCCAGGGAGATACAGATGGTTTTATATGCTTTAAAGACATCTGTTCATCCACCAAATCTTTGGCTGAATTCAATTTTACAGAGGAAAGTGGCCACTGAGGAACCCATACTGGATCCTCCGTCTTCCAAGTTATGGGAATGCCCTCCTCAGTGGCCCCTAGGAAAAACCCATGCCCTGTTTCTTTTGTCTTTGCTGCATAGATATGGGACTCTTTCATCCTTGCAAATATTTTCCTATTCCAAAGCCTGGAGCATATCCCATATCTTGCATCATACGTTGGAATGAATCAGAATAGTCATTACTCAATTTAAATCCCATATCCTTTAAAAGGTCTCTTCCCCAAAGGGAGATAGGGAGCTCAAGTACATATGGCTGCATTTCTCCTGAG
>CAJQZJ010015385.1:3067295-3085911 GCA_907164525.1 Lophiomys imhausi
CTATTCCAAAGCCTGGAGCATATCCCATATCTTGCATCATACGTTGGGCTGAATCAGAATAGTCATTACTTAATTTAAATCCCATATCCTTTAAAAGGTCTCTTCCCCAAAGGGAGATAGGGAGCTCAAGTACATATGGCTGCATTTCTCCTGAGTGGTTTTCTTGGTCCTGCCACTTTAATAATCTTGCACTCATATCTGGAGTCTTAGCATAACCCAGGCCTTGAAGTGTTTGAGAAGAGGCTTGTACGGGCCAACCTGAAGGCCAGTCTTTCTTTGCTATGATACTCCTATCAGCCCCAGTATCCAAAAGGCCCAGGATCTTTTTACCATCAACTTTTAACTCTAAGACAGGGTGTTGGTCCAAATCCAGGGAGAGAAAAGTCAAATCCATGCCCGTGGACCCAAAACCATCTTTTCCTCTCTCTCTATCCTTTGCTGCATAGCGGTCATGTAAGCTTGGCAACATAATCAATTGAGCAATTCTATCTCCAGGAGAGATAGCCGTTATACCACGGGGGGAGGCTACCATGATCTTAACCACTCCTGTGTAATCTGGATCTATAACTCCAGGATGGACAATAAGTCCTCTCAAGGCTGATGATGACCTCCGTAACAACAAACCAACTGTACCAGGTTCAAGGGGTCCTTTAAAATCTGTTTCAATTAACTGGACCCCCATTTGGGGTGTTAATACGAGTCTGGTGGTGGAGCAGAGGTCCAATCCTGCTGAGCCTGCAGTGGCTCTCAGCGGTGTCTCAGATGGCGGAGGGTTGGCCATCTCTCTTGATTCTGTTCTTTGTCCTGATTCTCTATTGCCCCATATATTTGTGGGCCCTGAGGTCGTGGGCCCCGCTGTCCGTTTTTTGGACAAGCGCTACCATAACCTTGAGTTAAAGGCTGGCCATGGATGTCTATCACTGAACGGCATTCATTAACCCAATGGTTCCCTTTTTTACATTTTGGGCACAACCCCGGCCACCTGGGGCGTTGTACACTTCCTGTACTTTCTGTACTCCTTCCTCTGGGGCACTGTCTTTTAAAGTGTCCCATCTTGCCACACTTAAAACAAACTCCTGAAATTCCTCCACCTTTTCTGGCCAACTGTATTACTGCAGCAGCAAGACCAGCATTAGTTAATGGCCCTCCAAGCTCTCTACACACTTTCATCCAGGCCTCTAGGCCTTTGTTCTTATAAGGGGTGATAGCAGCTCTACATTCTTTGGTACATTGCTCATAGACCAACTGTTTTATTAGTGGCAAAGCAGCATCCAGGTCACCAAAAATCTTCCCTGCTGCTTCCACCATTCGTGCCACAAAATCTGAAAAGGGCTCCATAGGGCCCTGTAGAATCTTAGTTAAGTTCCCACTCACCTCCCCTTTATTAGGGAGAGATCTCCAAGCCTTGATAGCTATCTTGTTTATTTGCTCATAAATCTGAATAGGATATCCTCTCTGCTGGTTGGCAAATCTCCCCTGCCCAAGCAGCATATCTCTATCCCAGGCTGGATTTCCATCTCTCTGATTATTGGCTGCTTGCTCAGTGGCATACTCAATCAAGAAAGCTTTCCAGTCTAAGTATTGCCCTGGACTTAAGCAGGCGTGGACCAGACCACTCCAATCACTCGGAGTCATACAATGTCTGCTTAATGCTTCCACTTGAGCTATTGTAAAAGAAGCGGTAGTACCATAGGTACGAACCGACTCTGCAAGAGATTTTACCACTTTAAAATCAAGCGGTTCCTCGTACCTGTTCCCTTGTGGGTCTTGGTATACCGGATAGGCAAACTGTAATTCTGTTCTTACTTGTGTCCACATCCCCGGGCAGAAAGATCTCCCTACTTTCAGGGACTGAACTGGCTGCTCTGTCTGAGTGGCTTCTGGATATGGAGGAGGAGTCGAAGGCGCCATGGCAACGGCTTTGTTTACATCAGCTGCCGCCAGCATGGCTGAAGGCGCTGTAGCAACGACTCCACCCATTCCGACTGCCGCTGACGTGTCAGGCGCCATGGCAACAGCTCCTCCCACACCGACTGCTGCCGATATGCCCTTCTCTTTTACTTTTTTCTTTTCCTTTTTTCTAATAACAGTCCTCTCCAACTGTTCTATTAGAGCGTGTAGCTCTCCTTCAGAATCCGTGCTCTCTGAGTCCTCTAAATCTCTAAAATCTCTAAAATCTCTAAGATCGGGATAGAGAGGAACTTTCTTTTTGCCTCCCTTTTCACTGTCTGCCTGCTCAAATCTTTCGCCTTTGTTACTTTCCTTTTCACTGTCTACCTGCTCAGATCTCTCCTCTTGTAGCAGTTCCAAGGCTGATTCTCCCTCTTTGATTGCATTACAACACCTCTGATCTTCTAAACAACTCCTCACCATTTTCCAAATCGGTCTTACTCCATGCTTCAGAGTACCTTGCTCCCAAGCAAAATCCAAGTCCCTGCCTAATTTGTCCCAGCAGAATACCGTAAGATTCCCGGACACCGCAAACCACGGAGCCACAGAATCACATTCATTTAAAAATCTTTCTAAGGTAGACTTCTTAATCTTCAAATTCCTAGCTAAAAGTAGCTCCTGAAGAGCCAGAAAAATTGGGTGTGACTCAGACAATCCCATGTTTAAAAATTTACTTTCTGTTCACTGCTTCCCCTTGAAACTTTACCTTTTGTTCGCTATCTCTGCGAATCTTTACAGTATGTTCGCTATTATCCGCGAATCTTTACTTTGTGTTCGCTATCTCTGTGAAACTTTATTGTCCTGATTTATCCCAGGAACTTACCAGCGCTGCACCTGACTGCAGGAGTTCTGAGTCTTTTCTGGGTCCCCGTACGGGCCACCACTTTGTCGTGTCCCCCTCGACCAGCAAGGATGACGCAACTCACAAAAGCTCTTCTCCAGGAGTTTATTCAGGTCCCTTGAAAACTGTCTTCTGAATTCCGAATGTCTGGACAGACCCAACCCACAGGCTAAATACTAAATGAACAGTCAATCAAGTAAAGACACGTAGTGCTATATTAGAGGCCCACGTATGCGGAAGCAAGCCAGATCAGCGGTCTTTGCCAAATATGAACTTGTTTATCATAGAGAGTGCTCACCGTCGGGCTGGTGGAAGGCAGAGACCGGCGCCATCTTTGGGGCGCGGCACATCGCAGCTCTCTACACTCCAGGTCACTTTTTCTTCAATACTCACAATATGATTTTCTAAGTCTTCCCTGATGGTTTTCCTCCCTCATGCATGTATTTGTTGAGTCTCAAGATATGCTCATGGAAAATTCAGAGGCTCTTATTCTTAACCCTGTGCCAATCCTTGCTCTAGTTATCTACATCAAACTTTCCCATTTTTAAATACCAATTGTGCTTCTTTTACTTATTTTTTTCTGATTGATTTTTTGAGAGAAGCATATTACTATTTGCCAATGACTAGTTATTAAATAAAAATGGTAAATTAAAATTTTAAATTGTATTACATATATTATACATACAATAAAAATTCCAATATATGATATTATATATATATGAAATATTGTCAGAACCATGATTCAGCTGATTAATAAACTCTTACAGTACAGATAGATACTATTGTTGGTGATTACTTTTTCATGTACTTAAAAGTATTACTTACTATTAAACTGACATGGCCTATTCCTTATTTCTGTTACTTCTGATGTCATCATTATTTTGATATAATAATATCTAACCTAAAACAGTCACCTTTTTCTCCCTTCCATTGTCATCTTCTTCCACAAAGAACCCAGGAGCCCACAATTTCTTTATAACAAGGACCTGCTAATTGACGAAAGTATTAGAAAATTGCAACCCATTTATTAAATCTGAGATTTTAGGCACACAGACACATTTTTATAATGAAAGTGATTCAAAATACCTGTAATTTGTGTTATGTATTTCTTTAATTCTCTATTTTTCTGGATATCTAATTTCAGGTGGTAAAGTATTATTATGATTTTAACTGGTTTTAGTGGTTTTGCAAAGAGCTGTTTTCTAACACTTATACAATAGCAAAATCATTCCAAATTTTGTGTAATATTTAGGAAAGAACATTGTGTTCAGGAGCACAGCATTGTTATTCTTCAGAAGTGAAGCTCTGGAGAACAGTTTGATGTTGCCATCTGGAGCAATAACAAGCATGGGAAGATAGCAGATGTCCAGACCAGCTTCTCCTAGTCAAAATGAATGTAACAAGTAGTTCAATTTTTCACTGGGGGACAATTAGTTTGGGGGGAACTTTTTTACTTTCTTTCAATCACTGGTCTCTCATTTGTATTTCTCAAACTGCCCTAAGCACATGATTTATTTCCCTGGTTGATCTTTTTCTCATTGTAAAAAAAGAAAAATCACTAGCTTATTGAAGACATATTGTTGCTAAGGTTATTTCCCTGCTGTCATAATCTCTTTAATTGTTGAAAATGACTCATGTGGGAAGTAGATTTCAAGTAATGTGATTATTCCAATATCTAACTGGATAGCAATTTTACATTTCTTCTATTACCTCTAGGCATTGAGTTTCCTTTCAATCTGATGCACTGAGCTTTTGATATAGTACATACTGCTATGGAATTTATAATATATCTATATATGCCTACAATCTTATAAAATTAGCAAAATATCATAAACAAATATTATGTAATCATTTAATGCTATTGTTAACACAATTTTCACCTTGACCTTTTATAAAATTAACATACATTTTCTGATTCCTATTTTACTAAATCCATAATTTAATCTGAAATTAATATGTTTATTCTTCCATTAGCACACATCAGTCTGTGCTATTAAATGAATATCTAGCAAGCCACTCACAACTGATATGACATAAAGAATAAATAAACATGTATGGTTTCTAGTATGTTCAGTGAAGCTATTGTGATGTCTGTGAATGAGACCACTTTCATCTAAATTACCCACAAGCCACCCAGATATAGATTATTCTTCAATTAATACTGTCTTAATATTCAAGAATAATTAGAATAATTATATATCAGTTTTTAAGTACACAAAGTTTTTAATCATCTACTTCTTTTTCTTAAAATTTCATCAGGATTGTTATGTTACTACTGATAATAGAAGTTTAATAAAGCATTTTAAATTCTGTAATAGATTTACTTAAGTATTTTCTTATTTAAAATATTAGTTCCAAGTTTAAAGACCATTGTTTCTTTTTTTGCAGGTTGGTTAAAGCTGTCTTGGCCAGTGTTCTATTGCTGTAAGGAGACATTATAACCATAATAACTTGTATAAGCAAAAAGCATTTAATTAGAGCTTCTTTGCAGATTCAAAGGTTTAGTTCATTATTATCATGGTAGGGAGCTTAGGTGCACAAAGGTAGGAGTAGCTGAGAGTTCTATATACTAATTTGCAGGCAGCAGCAAGAGAGAGACTCTGTGCCTGGCTTGGGTTTCTAAAAGCTCAAAGACCACCCACAGCAACACGCTTCCTCCAACTTGGCCACACCTTATAAGCCTTTTACATAGTGCCATTCCCTGGTGACTAAGCACTCAAATCTCTGAGCCTGTGCGTGCCATTTTTATTGAAACAATCATAAAAACATGAAAATACTTTAATTAGAAAAGTACTAATTTTTTAATAATTTTTTCCATTACTTTCTAAGTGAATATACAAATAAATGGTGAATTTAAGTTTATATAGGATTATAGAAAGAATAAAATATAAATAACATTTTCTTAATCACTGACAATAGTTCATTTCATCCATTGTATTTCACTTATCAATGTATTTTTATCTTTATACAATATATTATGTGAATTATTTATATCTGAATAGAAGATAATTCTTTGTTTTTAATACAAGTGCATAATTTAAACAATGTATTATGTCCAAATTTATAATTAATATTTGATTTAGTTTACAAATCTACCCCAAAATCTCTCACATTCCATATGCTCTCATTAATGTTATTAGTTTAGATCTTTCAACAACGAGGAATTTGTTATTATTAGTAGTTGTGAGAAGTTACTGAAATTTTCCTTTATAGGAACAGGAAAAAAACAAAATTTTCTTATTAGAGTTTAACTTAGCAATTATATGCTTTGAAAAATGGTGACAGATCTAGGTATAAGCCTTAAAAAGCTGAGGTACTTGAATGATATCTATGTTTATTATTATTTTGCATAGTGAAATATAATATATGTGTAAGAGTCAGGAAAACAAAGAGCACAAAGGCAAAGTAAAGGAGCAATGGTATAAGGCATAATATAAGACATATTATAATTTATATCATAATATATTTAATATATGTTTGATTGTTATGGGACATTTTGTATTTTATAATTTACAATATTTAAAATCCTCAGTTAAAATATTTTGAGATACTGCAGCTTCTAAAATTAAAAATTTGGGAAAATATTATTTGGATTATCTCTAGTTTTGTTTGTTTATAGGAACCATAGAATTATAAAATTCATAATTAAATAAAATTAGATGCACAGTAACAAACTCCTGAAATGTACTAACTGCGTTATCATAGTTTTTTGCATGAGGTCATTCTTTTCAGTTTTCAGGAAAATATTTATGTCTGTCATTCAATGTAATTTGAGTACAATCTTGATTTCTGTATAAACATAGACAAAACATTTCTAGCATATTGTTACACACTGTTATCCAAGAATTTTCATAATGAGAATTTCCATACACGTGCCTGGCAATCTTCCTATAGAAACATTCAAGGACTTTTTGAGAGAATACATAGAGACTGTATGCCTAGGTAAGATAATTTTAATGATCTTGATACTTGTTCTGTTTCAATAGTTTTCAGATTATTAAGATCAATGCACTGCTGGTTTATTCCAAATAATCATGGTGTTTATTATAGCATCTCACATGAAAATCACAGTTAAATACCTCTGATCTATTAAGCTCAATACGCTGTAATGAGTAGATATTAAGATACAGATGAAATACGATTTTTATAGTTTGGTATATGGAAACATATACAGAATTTTATTTTGCTGCATTTTAAGTAGCATAATATTTTATTTAGTAAAATATCAATATTCTATACTACCTCCCTGTCATGTAAATATTACTATATGTAGATCAATATTTTTCTCAAAGATAAGGGACTAGTTAACTCAGGAGTTATTTACACATTGCAAGTGCCACATCACTTTTTTCACAGATGCAAGTAAATTTTGATCAGTTAATGACTTCCCCATTAATATTATAAATGAAGTATAATGTATTTACTATATTAAATTGCAACAAAAATCTTCTTCAAGGATTCTGGGTATAAATACAAATAAAATAATAATATAAAAACTATATATATTAATTTTTCTTATGGCCTAAGTCAAAATAAAGAGAATGTAAGGGCAGAGTATTATCTGTTAGCCATTAATATAAAGGTAGCCCATTTAGTTTATTATTAGGCTGATGTAACTAAAAAAATCAAGCAGGAAAAAGATTTCAAATGATAAAAACAGAGAACCCAGGGAGTGGGAATAATAATGAGACAGTAGCCAGGGAATCATCTGTGACTCAGTGAGAAGCAGGAGGATTGCAAAGCCAAATTTAGAGGTATGGAATGACTCCCACTACAAACATTCAGTCAGATGCCAGACAGAATTAGCATTTCTCTAGAAATAAAATATTATAAAATGCTGTACTGGATAATAAATATTTAGAAAAAGGAGATCTTAATTTTTTAATTTACTTTTTCTCATATCGTTCAAATATCTTACTCTCAACTGTTTTAGTTTGTTTTAATGTGTACATCTACTTAAGTTTCCCATGGTTTTTATGTAAGACTATTAATGACTATTTAAGGTCCAGGGATATATACCAAAATAGTCTGAAACAAAAAAATTTAAGTAACTGTTTTAGAAATCATTTCTGTTGATACTCTGTCTCAGTGCAGTGACCCTGATGAATTTTATAATACAAATGCTTCTATTTGTTATTATTTTTTGATTCTACACCAAGAAAGTTTATTTTCAGAAAGTGGGTGTATATCTCCTAGCAGTCATGTCATATTGCAGTAGTGGGCACCTCTAGCCATGCATGGCAAAATGATGGTGAGATTATTGATGTCTTTTTTCCCCTAGCAGCCTGGACAACACGACAGTAGAAAGGAATTTACTGGTTGGTTGGACATTGATTCCCCTATGTCCTGTGGCCAGAATGAGTGGTACCCAAAGCAATAGCATCAAAGATAGGGTGGATGATTTCCAGAACTTCTCCAAACTCAGGAGCTGGTAGAAGATGATTGCTGCTGGGGAGGAGATAATGTGTCTCTTTTGAGATGTGGCCAATTATAGGTTTCCCCCATTCTGGTGGATGGCCCCACACCCATCCATGCATGTAGTAAGAAAAAGAAATAAAAAATTATCAGAAAGTGAATATTAAAATAATGTAAACTTTTCATCTATAGATAACTTTCAAAATAGACTTGATTTGCCTATTGCCTACCTAGAACAACCAAAAAAGCAGTTGTAAACAAAATAATCGTTTATTAGACCTTAAGTCTACATAAATTTGAATCACTCTGAATTAACCTCTCAAGTATGAGTCATTTGAATTGTGAAGACAGATCATTCTGTATTATGGTCCTCTTCATACTTACCAGATGACTGTTCATGATGAATACAAGCTCTGCAGTGTCACTGATGGTGCTATGCTCTTGTATTTGCTAATACCGAAAACATGACTCCACAATCCCTTACATAACTAATGGTACTTAGTTTGATTACTGGACAAAGTGAATGATATCTCTCAGGCTTCCCCAACATAAAGTTATCTTTTGTCTCCATTTCTAAATATTTACTATGTAGAAAGCAATCTGTTTTATTAATGTCCATTTCAATATATTCATTATTCATGATTTCTTATTTATAAAATGAACCATAATTGATATGATGATTTATTTTAATGTTAAAATATATAATAGTAGCTTATCAGTTTTCTATATTTGCTAATTATTCTAATCATTTTTCATGTACTATATAGAAATATTGAACAACCATTTATGTCTTTCATGTAAATTCTACAATTATTTACCTCTATGAGTCATGGCCTGTTTTTACATGATCCTAACTGTGCTTATGGACATTTTGAGATCTTTGCTCTTAGACTTCCTTGCAGATTAGGAGATATCTTAACAGAAACACAAATATACTCATATAATTATATGTAACTCAACCCAGCTCTGTATTTATTTTGCATATTGACAAAACATAAACTAACAGTAATATTAGATATTCTGATTCTATACCTCCCAAATTATTCATTTTCTTCTTCCTTTTTAACAAAATTAAGTATACTATTATTTTTTAACTTATGTGTGTGTGATTATATGCATGTGTGTATGAATATGTGTGTGTTTCTGTGTGAGTAGAGATAGTAGTGTGGATAACCATGGACGTCAGAGGAGAGCACTGTATAACTTAGAGGCAGAAGTTCAGGTGTTTGTAAGTTACTTGATATATGTATTGGAAACTGAACTAGGGTCCTTTGGAAGACAGCAAAACTGTCTTAATACTATTCTTTTTAAAATGGTGTTTGTTTGTTTGTGTGGATTTTTTTTGTTTGTTTTGTTTTGTTTTGTTTTGTTTTGTTTTCTCTCCCTGGCAATGAGACCCTTTTCATTGGTGGTACTACCTTGTAGGCACCCAGTATATGAGGAGGCTCTTGGCCTTCATATGATTTCTGATCTGGGCAGAGGGACTGTTATTAGGGACACTCCACTCCAGAGGAGTGGGATGGAAGGGTTAGGGGGTAGAGGGTTGGAGGGAGGGGCTGGGAAGGGGGGAAGGAGAAAAATATGATGAAGATGTAACCTGAAGCAACAAATAAATAAAATTTTAAAAATTCATTAAAAAAAGAAGATCAACTTGGCTGTGAGCAATTAGCTTATTAGCCTATGGATGAAGTTACATGAAACCAGGGGAGTCTCTATGGACTGAAAAACAAGGTTGAAGCCAGGTGAGACAAGGAAAGACTTTATGACCTGGCATTGTTTTCAAGTGCTCAGTGGGCAGAGCCCAAATTAAGCTGAAACAGGTGAAATAAGGAGAGATCCTATTTAAGGATGGAGCTAGAGATCCCCCATGATGAGAGCCCCAAGAGTCCTGCTGGAGAAAGTGCTGGTGAACTGATGGCAAGATCTCCCTGAGGCAGAAAGAAGCTGGTGAGCAGAGAAAGCCTCAGCAAGACAGCAAAAGGCCAAGGACTAAACCCTGTGGCTCAACTTTCGCCTACAGGGGTTTGACCTGTCCGAACAGCAGCCTGAAAGGAATTGTGGTCAGCTTTAAAGACTGATGCAGAGCAGCAGAGTTGTTGATACAAACTAAGTAAGTTGGCCTACAGTTGGCTGAAGTGTCCCAGAGAGAAGAAACCCTCAAGCCTTATTTAAGGTGAGACTGCCATAGCCAATTTACTCTGATGAATCTACGTCAGAGATATTCCAGAAGAAAGACTGTTATATAAGGACACCCCACCCCAGAGAAATGGGATGGAAGGGTTAGGAGGTAAAGAAAAAAAAAAAAAGGAAATGTGATTTTTTGGCCTTTTACTACTAATTGTCATAAACTGTTTAGGATAATTAAGAAATGCAAACTAATGGTTATGTAAGCCGGTCATTTTGTTAGGTACTATGACAACAACCTATTATAGTTATTTTCTAAGCTAATCAGAAATAAAGCTGCTAAGAGACAAGCAACATCTGCTTACCCTAATAGAAGAGATAGATAGGGCCTCTTCAAAAACCTCAAGAGATCTGCAGAATATGGCATTCAAAGATGTTTTCGTAACTTTGGATTTTTTTATATCAAGACATATCAACTCCTGACAGCACCCCCTATTCTCCTCCAAGTAGAAGATGAGCATCGAAGAATCTCCAGTGGGAGATGATTGAATTAGTCGCAAGCCTATCTCTTGGTAGGAAAAGCCCCTTGCTCCAACTGTAGACAGAATGCTGTCCAAAAAGGACAAAACCTGGAAGCAGGTAAGTCGACAGCCTAGCTCTGCCAAGACAGGGTAGGTAAGTCCTTCATAACCCCTGCTCTACAATCAATGTCTGTCAGAGAAACGGGGCCAAACGACTGAAGAGCGATGCTGTAATGTATAGAGAGAAAATGGGAACTGTCCAGGCAGACACTGGTATGTCATTTCTTAGTTTGGGAAGCTGCAGGCCCTGTACTTCCTATAAAATCAGATATATTTATCCCTCTCAGTTCTCTGAGGTGGTTGAAGAACAGATATCTAGAGTCTCATAGTTAAATTTTGAGTTCTTTAGGAGTCAAGAGAGTGTTATAGATCTAAGAAGATACTTTTAAAATTGTGTTGCAAGTTAGTATGAATGTTGAGTCAGATTTAGAACTTTAAACTCATGGAGATAGTTAGATGGTAGAATGTTAAAGTCAGGTACCAAATACATATGGACTGGACATTGGGAATGTATGCTAAGCCATATAACCCTCATAACTGTGGACTAATTACCGCTGTTGTTTTGTATTGTATTTATTATTATAAGAGAAAGAGCCATTTGTTGGACTGAAAGGGGAAACTGTAGGGGGAAATAAGATATACCTTAAACTTAAAAGAAAAAAAAAAAGGGAAGAGGATGGGGGGTGAGGGTGGGCGGGTGGGACTCGAGGGGGAAATGGGGAGGGGACTGCGATTGAGATGTAACTTGAAAAAATAAAAAATAAGGGGGAAAGGAAAAGACTGTTAAGTGCATTAAAGGGTCTACCCTAGAGACTGTGTTCCTGGCACTGAGGACCTGCCTCAGAGACTCTATTCTTCTAAAAGGTTATGAAAATAGTTGTAATAGATATCAGTAGGTTTAGTGGTTAGATCTTGGTGGTTGTAGGCATTCATAGGGGGTGTAGGAATTTATAGGAATAGTAATTAAGTAAGTGTATTTGTTATAAGTGAATATAGTTACTGATAAATAAGTGTTTAATAATTAAAACTGGTGTTATAGACAAAGGATTTAATATTAATCATATTATTCTCTCACATTAGTGAGGATTAGATAGTTGTCCCTAGGATGGAAGAGGGAGATGAGAGAGGAAATACTGAGAGAAAGAGCTAAAATTAAGGGCCATTGGGATTGTATGAATACCTAATGCACTAGAAGCTCCTAAATATATACATATATGAAGAAGCGGATTGCAGGTTCAGCAGTGGATGAGAAACCGAAAATAACTCAAAGATATCTTTGGAAGTTTCTTGTCCAATAACATTTTTCAGGGCTTTTTAAAAAGATTTTTTTTACTTCATCATACTTTTAACTTTTATTTTCTCTATATATTTTCAATTTTTCTCTCTTATTACCCTATAGATATTTTCAGATATATTTTGGCTTCAGGTTTAGTGTTTTAATGAGATTCTTGAGTGTGTGAACAAAAAAGGGGTATTGGTCTGTATGTTAGTATGTATCATTTTGTCTTTAGCTTTTTAGCATATCTCTGTGTCTGTTACTTTTCTTCTGCTCATTTTATTCTGCTTGTTTTGTCATATTCTGATGTGTTAGATTATTTTGTTCAATTTTATTTCTTTTTGCTATCACTTAGAAGTCTGTTTGTTTTTTAATGAGAGACAAAGAAGGGATGGATTGGAATAGGGTGAACTATAGGGAGATACTTGGATAAGTAGGCAGTGGGGAAAACATAGTGCGCATATATTGTATGAGGAATGATCTATTCTCAATAAAAGAGAAAAAAAGAAAATTGTAATTTTAGCTTCATTAGTACTCACACATATATTTGACCATTAACACATGGCCATGAATACCAATGTTTTTTCTCCCTGATACTTTCATGTGTAGCCTAACACATGAGAACCAAAATGTTTCATGGTATGACATATGTTTTCATCACAGAGAACCATGTGAATACACTGTGCCATTAGAGGTGTCACTTCTGGATATATCCTTCCAATTCAACATAGAATTTGATAAATTAAGCTCAGTCGGATTCTGTGTGGAACCGTCCATTTAGAACTAGACCAGTGCCTGGTAGTACAGCTTAGATGGTAGACTGCTTGGCTATCACAAAAACATTATTGAACTTAATCTGTATCTGCATAAGCAAAGTGTGGTACCAGCCTGTAATCTCAAATTTTGAAGGTAAAATCAGGAATATTAGAAGTCCAAGATCCTCCACAATTATACATTATATTACAGTCTCATTTGTCTTATGTCAGAACCTTATTTAAATAAAAAATCTTTAACTTAGCTCAATTTTAATATTAAAATTAACTGTGGCTTTGTGGATGTCGACAGAAGATATAAACAATGTAGGTATTTGAAACCTTGTTAGTCATAGCTAAGCAAAGGATTATTCCATAGTCGATTGTTATCTAATACTCAATTCCCATTGATCAATTGATTTGAAAATTATATAGGCAATTGAGATCCCTTACAAGAAGAAACATGGGACAAGAAATCTGTCCTCATTGGAAGAAAGCAAGTGTTATGGATTGCAACAAATGAACAAGTTCATCAGTGAGAATAACTAAAGATATGAAGCTGTTACTTCCCTTCTTTTTCCTATCTCATTAATTTCAGAATGTATTAAATACCACCAGGTATAAAAGATGTATAGTTTGTTATTTCTATAAAATGTCAGAGCCCATTGTTGAATTTCCCTCAGCTGACTTGAGTCTTTATACCTTTGTGGATCCAAACTTTATCTTGCTGAGACAATGTCACTCTTTATTGGTCAAGTCTTCATTAATGTATTGCAATAGCAAGATTTTGATGAATAAAGATACATATTTGCCTTAAATTTGAGAAAGTTGTAGCATGTGATACTGGCCCTGACTTAATCACAATATGACATGTAACAATGGTGGGATCATGTGTTGGAGAAAAGAATAGAAATGCCTTTTCATCATTTAATGAGTAAACTAAAGCTCTCTAATTAAGCTGCTTAAAGATTCCATCCCTCAACACTCCCAGAAAGAAGAGAAATGTTTTAAAATAAAGACCCTTTATGGACAAACCAAAATGAAATCTTAGTCTTCTCCATGTAAACAGGGTAAGACTCCCTTCCATTTGAAAGATCTCCTTTTCTAATTTGGGCTCTAATACTTGTCACCATCAATTCACATGTCCATATGCTTGTTTATATTGTTTACCACACTTCACAACATTAAGATTAAAAATTTAATATAAAAAGTAATAAGAAAGTGAAGTTACTTTTGAACAATTTAGATTATTAATACAAGATAGACATGTTCCATCATGTTGGGGAGGGGCTTCTACTGTTCTGTTCTCCACTCTTGAAGGGGTTATTATTTTCTGGGGGAGAGACTTTCCTTTGGTGATTTACCCTCATGGTCTTATAAGAGATACCAAATTAAAATAATTGATTCTTGTTGGAACCACTTTTGGTCCATTGATGGTGTCCTGTCTAGGGTGAGTACATATGCATTTCTCTCCACAGAGAATGTTAACATAATACAGAAATATGGGAAGAATAAGTGAGAAATGGTAGAGGATCAGATACTGAATGAGTAAAATGAAGAAAGGTAAGATGTAAAGAGTTTAAGAAAAGAAAGAGTGTGAAAGAATGAAGAGAAAGAGGTGAAAGTGGAAGTGGTATAATTTAGTACATATTTAGAATAACAATCTGAAATTATTTTTAAAATAATCTTAATTTTAATTATTGAATACTTTTCTCCTAATTGCCCTAATATATGTCTTTGTCTGTGTCTGCTAATGTATCTAGAAATAAGTTAACAAATACATTCCTTTCTTCAAAAATACCCAAGTGAAATTTCGGCCACCTGTGAATGCTAACCACTCCCCAAGAATCATGCACTGGATACATAACCACAAGGAATACTCATGTAAATATCATTTCTCAGGTTCCCAAGCTCTGTAAATTTCATGAAGTCTTTTAGGCTTATGCATTTCTTTATTCTTTCTGGGCAACAACACTTCGATTTGAAGGTAATAGCTACACTGAATGACTCGAAGAGACATTTAAAACTGACGGACTCTTTACTTTCAGAAATAGTAATTTTCATTTGATAAGTATTATTTTCCTGCATAAAATGTGCTTGCTGTGTGAGTTTTAGAGAATTAATCAATGTGCGAGTAAATGCTTAAAAATGTATATCCTTTCTGAGACAGAATATGTTTTAACAGCAATCAATGAAAAGTTGGTTGATAATTGCAGATTAAAAAAAAAAGTAAGTTGAGATCCAAGATGGCGGCAGATGGCAAGGACACATTTTGAGCTAGGGGAAAATAGCTACAACATTGCAGAAACATAAATAAGCTAAGCTGAGCAACATCCTGAGAAGCTTGAACCCGCAGGGTCACACCCAGGGAACACAGGGACTAGTGGGTGTCACTCATTGACCCTCAGACACTAAGGTAAACAGACCTACCCAGGCTACTCAGTGCAGCGGAGTTGTGGGGGGAGCTCAGGCAGCAGGGAGCGGCAGAACCCAGGCAGTAGGGCAAATCACAGCGCGGACCTAGGCCCAGGCCTGGAGTGGAAATGGCACTGTGATGAAGATGTAACCTGAAGTAATAAGTAAGCATTTAAAAAAGTAAGTTGATTTGTCTAAGCAGTAACATGCTGCAGAAGCAAAACAAGCAAAACAAAATTAATTTTGTTCATATTTTCCTTTATATTTTGTTTCATTAAACTGTTCTGCACTGACATATACTCATTATACATAGTTCTGGGTTAAATATGGACATTTTTTATTCAATTGTGTCAAATATTTTAATGATATGAGTGAATACTTCATTATACAAAATAAAATATAAACATTTTCTTATATATTCTAAAATATTTTATGGATACTTTTTGAAATTAAGATGTATGTCTATGAGCATGTATATTGTATGTATGTGAAAGTTTCATGGAATGTTTAAAGATAAAGCTGTAAATTGAATATGAATTCTCAAAATGGTGTAAAGTATACAATTTTATTCCAGCAAATTGGACTGAAATAAGGACAAATTCTCAGGTCCATTGTAATTTAAATATGCACCTTGCTTGGCTTGTCACTGTGGAAACTATTTCCATTGTTGTTTTCTTTTAAGAGTGTGAAAAATATCCTATGTTTGCTGTGTGGGTTTCGAAGAAGAATTTATACTGAGAAAGAATTACAGGGAATGGTTTAAAGAGATCCTTGCCATGTTTGTTTTACTGTGACAGTAGATATATTATAACTTACTCTAAACACTAGAGATATTTGAATTTGAATCAATCTCCACATTTGATAATGAACTTACTGATATTAGTTTATGTTAATTTTCAGTCAAGCAAAATAAAAGTATTTAATATAAAAATGGAAGTAAAACCCATACATGTAGTTTAAGAATCAATTATTGTGAACACTTAGTTAAATTTAGTAAACTAATGGATTTTGAATTTTCAAGACCCCATGACAAATATATATCTTCTTACACACTCATGCAACACACATAATATATTTAAGTAGATCTCAATAGTGAAATATAGTATGAGATTTTAAATTACTGATATTCCCATATAGAGAGAATATTACTGTTTCCTTTACATTAATTTATCATGATGTTCTTCTTATATTTCTGAGTATTTTATTAACATTAGTAATATACTGAGCACTCACAAAAATGAAGTTTTCAACTTGTTATTTTTCTTAAAGTTATAAAGAATTTGAAACTATTAATTCTTTCAGGAATGTGAAAAGCTGTTTGTAGTTACTGTTTTGCTCTTGTGATATGGTATCATGAAGCATTTGTTGGTTTAAGGTTCTAGAGGGATAAGAGTCCATCATGGTAGGGAAAAATGGGAGGAAGCAGTCATGGCAGCTGAAGCAGGAAATTGAGAGTCCGTAACTTTAACTGCAAACACAAAAGCAAGAAATCAAACTTAATATGGAGTCAGACAATGGTATCCAATGTTCATTTACTTGGGATTCATTTTTTTGGTAAGGCTATAATGCCTAAACTTTCCAAAAAGTGCCAAAAACTGAAACTCTTTTTTTTTAATTTTTGTTATGTTTATTTAATACTTCAAGTTATATCTCCATCACAGCCCCCTCCCTACACCTGTCTTGGTCCCACCCTCCCACCCTCTACCCCCTCTCTCACCTATCATACTCCTCTGGTGTGGGGTTCCTCCACATCTCAGCCCACCTCAGTTCATCAGTATTTATTTTGAGATTACATGGAGCCAAGGCTAAATTCAAGATATAAAAAGACAACCGTATTAAATATATTGTCCATTATTTATGTTTTCTTTTTATGTCAAAATCAATAATCTATTCCTCCAAATTCCAATGTCTTAACATAAATATTATTTCAAAACTCCAAAAAATTCAATTAACAAAGTTCCTAAATTTTAAAACTATTGGACAGCCTGAGTTTTATGGAGAATTTTTTTTTATAACCTACAGAATAAAATTTGTTTGTTTTTAACCATTAATACTTACAGGGCATCTATTCATGCTTATGTATTCATTTTGTTTCAGTTTGCTGTAGGAAAAACAAAAGATAAAGGAGATAAAAGACCTCAAATTAGACAAAAGTCCTTTACACAGTAAGGGACAGATATTACAATGAAGTTGAGCAATATTAATATATACAGAATAAGCTGAGCATATTTGGGAAGTATATTAAAATCCTGTGTAGACTAACAAATTGGACTCACTGACACTAATTTATAAATTTTATTCCTTGAACTTTTATTAAAAATGAAAACCAGTTTTAAATCCTCATTAATAGAGGAGAATTGGTGCTTGATACTGAAAACCCTTTTGCTTGTGAATGTCACTAGTTTCTACATCACTTGGTAGTTTGCCTAGAGTGAACCAGAATCCACCACATTACACTGTCTTATAATTCTTGGTGCATTATATCAAAATATATAATGTAGGTTAATGACCTTGGTGCAAATGGAAGCTTCAGTCAAAAATATACCCTGCGTGTGTGTCCCTGTGTAGATGACATTATTGTACAATTTGAAGAGGCATATGGAGAATGAGACTTATGGCACAGAGCCCATATGGCTCAGCAGATTCTAACCCACCTTCAAGATGAGAATTAAATACATAAATTAAACCTGAATCATACATGTGGGAACACATATAAAAGGGGAAAATTGCACAGCTGAACCTTGTATAAATAGATAACTACAGATTTTTGATATAAATAATTTCCTATTTCATTAAAACCCTAAATTTTAATGTGTTTGCTTATGGTGATCTATCAGACTTGTATTTATACAGTAAAATCAAGAATTAACAAAAAAATGAATGAGTCAAAAATTTATTTTAGTTCCTGAAGTTGTGCTATCATAAAACCAAAAGCAAGGATTATTTTAATTACTTTGTATGGACTATATAATTTCATGGTACCAAAAATTCAAGTCAATGACCACTAAAACAGGACATTGTATTCATTTGAAATATGTGCTTTGATGAACTTGGAAAGTTCTAGTTCATAAGATGTATGGTGTAATATCATATTGAACTAAAGTGAACATCCCAAATGTTTAAAATGAAAATGAGACTAGTCAAAATGGCCAGAATGTTTCTCTGTAGGACTATTGATGTTAAGAAGTTATTTTATTTTTAAAGGTGTGTATGTATGTGTGTGTGTGTGTGTGTGTGTGTGTGTGTGTGTGTGTGTGTGTGT
>CAJQZJ010015385.1:3085921-3111593 GCA_907164525.1 Lophiomys imhausi
GTGTGTGTGTGTGTGTGTGTGTGTGTGTGTGTGTGTGTGTGTGTGTGCATGTGAGTGTTCATAGGGGCATGGATATTTTAAATTACTCTGGATATGATTTAAACTGATAGATAGGAACTCTAAAGGGAGTGGATGAAAGTTATCCTAAGGCAGAAGATATAGACTCTTAAGTTCCATTTGTGTGAATGAGAAGAAATCAAGAAATATTAATTGAAGGTATAACTGAGTTTGTGACATACACATGCAAGAAAAGGAAAGCCCTTTAAACATTCCATATGCATTTCAGTCATACGATAGGCAAGGTTTTGGTAATTAATGCAATAAGTGGAGATCTAATACCATCCACAGCTGACATCAATTAAAATAGAAGCATGTTTTCAATGTTTTAGAGATCTCTATAGAAGAAAGGAAAACTGTAAAGTTGGCAGAGCCTGTGTGTCCTGGTTAGAGCACAGTTAAAAAGTGGCAGTTCTGCTAGAGAATGGTCCCCCCTCTCTCTCTCCTGTGCTTGGTTGGCTAGGCACAGGAAATATGCAGCAAGGATTACAACTGCAGACAGGAAGTTAATAGATCTTTACCAGGATTCTTGGTCCAACATTCCCTTAAGATCCCAAGTTACTTTCCAAATGCAAATATATTTTTTCCAAATATGGACACAATGAGAGTGTTTATTTTGTGTATTTCTCTGAAGTTAAAAACTATGCATTTCAAAATGTCTCACATTATTTGCATGAAAATATTTTGTTCATGCATGCTTCATATAATATTCCATTTCACAAATATGGAAAATTATGTCCAGCTGTCTTGATGTCAGTGTATATATAGACCACTAAATGTCATAGTTGATTATGAAAATAAATTTGATAGTTCCTTATAAGATTAAGAATGCACAAGTACATTGTAGAAACTCCTCAAGGTAGCTTTATTTTTACTACCCCCGTATGAACATACTTCATTTATAGTGTATCTCTTGGTCATGAAATGGAATATTACATTCTTTTAAATGTAGAAATTAAATTGTGTCACCACACACAAAAAAAAACAAATACACTAATAGCAAATTATCATGCATGCCTTGACCATATATTTTCATGGCCCAATATTAAGTGGGATATACAGTGACAGTTTTATGGTTCACTCATGAGGCTATATCTGCTCCTAGTTGAAAGAGTCACAGAAGTTTCATCTGGGATTCCAGGTGTCATTTACTCCTTACTCATCAGACTGGGATTGTAAAGGAGGAGGAATCTTAGCAGAAGGTGAGGTATCAGCAAGAGAAGTTGTGTGAGGTAACACATTACTGGACAGGATGGGATAGGGGTCATGTGAAGGATTTTCAGTGGTGCCACTGGCTTGTGTGTTTGAAAAGTCCATATATGTATACAACGTCTTTTGATGGAGCCCATCCAGATCGCACCTCAAACTCTTCCCATAACCTGCCACTTCTTCCAAAAACCATGTACTCTTCTATACATTGACTTTAAGAATTTTATATATAGGTGTTATATTTCTGTAATTTGCACCCCTCCCTCTACACTATAACTATTTCATGTCCCTCAAACTCATTTAATTCATAACTTCCTCTTCTTTAACCCTCTGATTCCACTTAGTGCTGACAGTGTGAGCATGTGAACAGGGCCATCCACCGGGACACAGACAACTATGCTGTCATGGTCTGTATCTCTGAAGAAAGCTGATTCTTCCTTCTTGGAGAGCAATCATCTGCCAATGTTCCTTCATTATTTCAATCTTTCACCTGGGGATGTAATTTGGTGAACCCTTCATCATGCATGCTGAGATTTGTTTTACTGGCTTCATTTTGTGAAGGTCTTCTGTAAATAGCCATTGTCCTCATGCATTATTATTCACAAAGGGCCCATCACATCTGAGAAGTATTCATTTATATACTCTGTTTTTTTAAATGTTTATATATTACTTCATGTTACATCTCCATCAATGTACCCTCTTTCCACACCCCTCCTGGTCCCACCTTCCTACTCTCTCTCCCTTCTCCCACCTATCCTACTTCTCAGGTGTGGGGTGCCCCTACATATCAATCCCCCTCAGTTCACCATATGAGGGCTAAGAGCTTCCTTTTGCACTGGGGGTCTACATGACAGCTCCATTAGGGCAAGGTGTCCCACATAACAAAGTCTATGTTCCTGTTCCTTTTGGTCTGTTGGTGGTAGGATAGTTATTCTGTGCTATATGACTAAAATCAGTTATAATTGAATATATGCCATGTGCATCTTTCTGGGTCTGGGTTAGCTCACTCAGGATGAGCTTTTCTAGTTCCATTCATTTGGCAGCAAATTGCATGATTTCCTTGTTGAGTAACTCAGTCTCCTGTAAACAATAATTTATCCATCACTAAGGTCAAAACCTTTTTGATTCACAAGGTGGAGTTTAACAGATGACATCATTGATGTGTTAAAGATACTTTTAAGACATTTTTTAAATGAACTTTACAAAACATCTTTGCAATAATATGGGGTTATAATAGTACAAAGTTACTTAAATTGATGTTCTCAATACTTGGATAACTAATCAGAATTTTTCCTTCTTTGTTGTATTTAAATTCTATTTTTTTCTGTATTTATGTTCTTTTCCTTCCCCATATTACTTGAATAAATATGTACATGGTAAAGAATAATATCTTTTATGATTTCTGTTTTTCCCAGCTTGTGACATTTTTATACATCTTAATTATGTTGATATGATTATTTTGATTTGATGACATAAATCATGCTGATAGTCCATTAATTCAAATTAGTACTTCTCATATTCACATGGAGTTTTGGGGCATTCACTAGGACATGAACATTCCAATGCATTTCAACTAGGTCTGGGGCCTTTATAATCTTGCCAAAATCTATATTAAGTTTTATGAGGATAATCTTGTGTGTTCTGCTTATAGCTGTTGCCGTAACCTTGTTATAAGTGGTGTACCACTCACTGAGACAAGGACCTTCTTTGACTAGGCTTGTGAACAGCATATATCTAGTGACATACACATTTACAAGGAAGTTTGTCACAGGACTATTTAGAGAAATAATAGTATCTATCCCAGAGAGGAAACAAACCCCTTAGCTATAGATATTTTATCAGGTTTATAGTACCAGACCTAAATTCCCTGCTGTGGATTAAGTTTCAAATTCAATCAGTTGCTGGTTGATGGTGCTACATATTTTTAATGCCAGCACTTGAGAGACTGAGGCAGGTGGATCTCTTTGAGTGAGTGTGAGGTCAGCCTGATCTGTAGAGTATGTTCCAGCACAGACAGTGATAAACAGAAAAACCCTGTCTCCAAAAACAAAAACAAAAGCAGTTGATTACATCATCACATTAACAGTGCTGATCCACTCCTCAGCACATCTTGTCTGGCAGGTCACTCAGTTCACTTTTGTAGCTTGGGAGCCCAACACTAAGTATGAGCATTGATAACGTTTCTCCCCCAGAAGTGTATATAACACCCTCCAGCATTACAAAAGCCAGCCAACAAGGATGGAGACTCCTGGTCAGTTCAAGATTGAGTTCTTTGTAATCTGCAACTAAAGTGTGTGTGTGTGTGTGTGTGTGCTTCTGTTTGTGTGTGTGTGTGTTTTCAGTTTAGCAATATGATGCTCTTCTTACCTGATATTCATGATAACTATCTTCATTGAGCTAAATATTAAATGTTAGTTAGCAAAGAAACTAGTGAACATAATTATAATTCTCAAATTTAAATATACCAATTAAAATTTATGGAAAACCAAATTATCAGATAGAATATTTTAATAATTTTGACACATTCTTCATGTTAAATTTTTATTTGTTTTAAGTGGAAAATAGAAGGTCTTGAAACAAGTTTGGTGTGAAACCAGCCACTTCTTACAGCTTCAAATTCATTGTTTATAAATTATATACAGAAAGAAATAACATGCAAGCCTTATCTTCATGAGTTTTTTGTATTTAGTGTCTGAAGACATAAGTTCTTCTGCATATTAAATAATATATAGCACAGTTTATTCATAGAAATACATAAAAGTTATTTCCAGTAATTCAAAAACGTGAGTTATAGGCAATGACATACCACTATCATTCACATTAATGTGTATCCATCAGGCTGGTTTTATCAAATTATTAAAGATGTTTGCAAATTTCTCAAATGGGTGATTATGAGATATAAATTACTTAGCGTATCTTGATTATAAAAATTATAGTTTGCTAACATTGTAGAATGAGAAGAAAAATTAGAACAATAAATTCCATGCATTGAAAAATATCAACTATAATACATTAAAATATTTATTTCATTTGAAGTAATACCTTGAAGAGGCAGGCAAATATTTATTTGCACATTTTTTTAAGGTTTTTTTGAGAAAGAGTTTCTCTGTGTCATAGCTCTGGCTGTCCTGGTACTCACTCTATAGACCATATTGGCCTCGAACTCACAGAGATGGGCCTACCTCTGCCTATGAAGTGCTGGGATTAAAGGTGAATCCACCATGCCTGGTCATATGTTTTGTTTATAAATTAACAAATCTATTGTGTTCTGTCCTCTATAGACCAAACAATAAAAATTTATATAAACATAACATTCAGAAATCAAACTAATTTTCCACATATTATTTGACTTGAACTTGCAATTGAGAAAGTATTGCCCAGAAATGACTGCTGTGTTTATTCACTTTAAATACTTGTAATGTATACATGTAATATATACATGAAATGTGTACATGTAAGAACGTCAATGTGTCACTATATAAAAATCATTATAAACATAATTGCTTCTTATAGCTTATAGCTGCAATATAAGATGAATAAATTAATCCTATGGTAATTGGAAGTTTGAGATGATTGTAAAATATTGCAAGTCATGAATTATTATATAATAATTGATAAAAAAACTATCAATGATTTGAAAACAGAATGCTATTTTATATAGAATCTGCTGATTTAAAATATATTAATTCCATGTTAATATAATATAACATAAATATATTTAACATATATTTATTCTATGGTTAAGTAGCTTGTTCTAGTAATGGAAAATATGATGGTAAAAGATTACAACATTCCATATATTTAATAAGTAGATGAAATTCTACAAAATTGCTGAAAATCATAAGAAGTATCCTTTTATTCAATTGTAACAAATTTAAAATATAATAAATTATTCTAATCAAGTATCCTGAGAGAGTGATCTCAGCCATTTGAAGTGCAGAAGTGATAAATCCTGTGTTCAGATAACTATCTCCAAACATTTTTTATTCAAACAAAATGTGCATATGTGACACGTCACCTCGTGTTTGACAAGGAAAGGAATTTAGAAGGCTCTATTGTACAGTATATTTTAGCTCTACATTATTACTGCTTTTGATAAAACTCATGCTACAGATGACAAGAATTTTAGCATGTATTATCCACTTTAGATAAAAGATGCCATATTTGGTAAGTAAAAATAATATTCTTAGTCATAATTAAAGTAGGCCATGGAATGGAAAGAAACCTTACCTTTCACTTTAACTTTACTCTGACAGAAATTTTATGACAGAAAATTTAAATTGAAAAGACATTTTATTTCCAAAGTAAGTCAATCAAAAATAATGGCTTCAATGTTGCTAAAATATTTTATATATTGCTGACTAACATTTGAAAACCTGTGCATATTTTTCTCCTCCAAAAGTCAAAGTAAATGATGTGTGATTTCCATTTTCATCACAAAATACATCTTTTGCATTTCTACTGAGATAAATCACCATCAAACTCCTTTTATTTTGTTCAGTGCATATTTTCTAAAGCATCTATTCATCATGGCTGGCCTTTACAATCTTTTTCCCTCCTCTTCTGCATAGATCACTGATCCCTGAAGGAAGGCCTTTGATGAAGACATCCCATTTAGGACTGAATACTCCAAAGTTTCTTACTCTCTGCTGTGGGGAAGATGTGGGAGGAGTTAGGTAAGGGGAAAAGTATGATCAGAATATATTGTATGAAAATAATTTTTGAATAAAAAAATTCACACAAATGCTGGCAATCAGGAAATATAACTGTAAAATAAGTTAAAGATTTTTCTGTGTAGCCCTGGCTGTTTGTATATTAGATTGACCTCACACTCACAAGGAACCTATCTGTCTCTGTCTTTGTCTCCCAAGTTTGGGGATCAAAGGCATGCATTTATGTTTTTTTCTTTCCTTTTCTCCTTTCCTTAGAGATTTAATTTCTTTTCTTTTTTTAACTTTATTTTTTATTTCTTCAAGTTACATCTCCATCGCAATCCCCTCCCTATGACCCCCTCCAGTCCGACCCTCCCACCCTCATTCCCCTCAACCCATCCATCCCCTTCCTTTTTTTTTTTTTTTTTTTTTAGTTTAAGGTATATCTTTTCCCCCCAACAGCTCCCCCTTTCAGTCCAACAAATGGCTCTTTCTCTTATAACAATAAATACAATACGAAGCAACATAAACAATTAAGCCACAATTATGAGAGTTATATGGCTTAGCATACATTCCCAATGTCCAGTCCATATGTATTTGAACCTGAATTTAACTTTCTCTATCTAACCATCTCCATGACTTTAAAGTCCAACTAAATATCCAACTAAGCTTTCATAATAACTTGCATCACAATTTTGAAAACATCTTCTTAGATGCAGAACACCCTCTTGATTTCTAAACAACTCAAAATTTAACTATAAGACTCTAGCTATCTAGTTTTCAACCACCTCAGAGACCTGAGAGGGATAAAGTTTTTTTTTTTTTTTTTATGTCAACAGGAAAGAATGTATATGTTATGGTGCGTTATTTTGGGGATAAAATTAAAAGCTAGCTTAGATGGGCAAAAAAAAAGTTAAAGATACAGCAAACTGTATTTAAAGCCTTCTTCTCTGTGATATGTTTGACAGAGACATGTACCTGTGAAATCGTCATATAACAGAAAGATACCTCACACTGAATCATGGAGTTGTATTATTATTTATTATCAGTTGCTCTGACAAAACACCACAATACAGGCAACTTATAAAAGGAAGAGTATAATTTGTCTTAAAGTTCCAGGGTGCATTGAGTTCATCATGTCGGGGAAGTATGACAAAGGGCAGGCATAGTGATAAAACCAGGGAGTAGAGAACTCTCATCCTCACCTATGAGCTGGAAGGAGCAAGACAGAAATGGGTTTGGGAAAAGCTATATCTATATCTATATCATCTATGTCTATATCTATCTCATCAATCTATCTATATCTATCTATCATCTATCTGTCAATCTATCTATTTATCTATCTATCTGTCTGTCTGTCTATCTGTCTATCTGTCTATCTATAGCCTAGAATTGTATGTAAATATATACTTATATATATACATGCATACATACATCATACATACATACATACATATATAGTATATATTTGAGGGAGTGGATATGTAGAGTTACACACAGTGGTGTCAGTAGGAGTGAGGGAATGGATACATATTGCATTACCAATTATATAGCTCCCCCAGTCAACTGTACCACCAAAATGTCCTAAACATAACCACCAACTAGGAATCAAGGTTAAATATCTGAGACTATAAGGGACATTTCCCGTTCAAGCAACCAGATGTTTGGGGCAATGATAATAAAAATTAATTCTATTCTCCCTCTTTCCCAATGAGGGAGTTGTCATTGGACACATACAATTTTAATTTGTTTGTTTTCTTTTTCTTTCTCTCTCTCTGTCTGTCTGTCTGTCTTTCTTTCTTTCATATTCTGAAAAAGAATATTTCCATGTAGTCTATCTGGCTTTGAGCTTGCTATGATCTTGATTCACCTTCCCAAGGATAGTGATTAAAGATATTCACTACCATTTTCTGCTGTATACATATACACCATACCATTCTGCTTATCCATTTTAATATTTTTGAAAAAAGTGTTATGCAGGTAACTTAATAATAATTCATTCTTTTACATTTTTCACTGCCACAGCCTCTATTCATATGCATTTAGGGATATATTTTCATTGAATATTAAGAATTATATCAAAAACCACATTGGTTGAACAATTTTTGAAGTATCTTTTGATGAGGATTTAAAAAATAATACTAAACTAGTCCCTTCACTTTCAAAGACAAAAAAAGAATGATGCTTAAATCTAAAAAAATAGAAAAAAGAAGTGATAAAGGAAGTCTTCAGCGTCAAGCATGTGTTTCTCATTAATTTTTGTCTTAATTCCATCTCAAGAAATTAAGTATTTTAATAATAAAGGTTTTCTCATTAATTCATCAATCTACGACTAAGGCACACTTTTCTGTATATTAATTAAACATTTAATTTTGTATATTTTAACCATTTATATGAATTATGAAAATCAATGGCACCCTCCCAGCCTGAGAGTTGCAAATGTATCACACCTTAGTTTCATCCATTCTGTCACAAATTCATACTTTCTTACCCAATATGCAGAACCTAAGAGTTTTTATTCATTTACTTTTGGTGACCATTGATAGATTAATTTCAGAAGTTATTAGTATTATTTCTTTTCAATAGAAAACTATAAAATAATCTTTGAAAAACCATATATTTTTCTCCCTCACACTAGACCACATCCAATACAGATAGTGGTTCTTTTCCACAATACTGTAAAAAAAAAAATATGCACCAGAAAGTGATTCATTGTTAAAGTCATGCAGTCATGATATTAGCTTTGGTCAAACATATCAAGTCAATACTAAATTCAGTATATAACTTTCCATTTTAACATCTGTTTACTTTCTTTTTAGAATATGATAATGAAAAATTGATTAGAATCATCTTAGTTTAATTGAATTTGTTACATAGAAACTACAAAATTTTCAATCAATTTTTATGTATGCTAGGATTCCATATTATCACCATTGTACAAAGAACAAAATATAGTGATATAAAGATTACCAGAGGGTTGCTGGGATCAGCTTCAGCGCAGGAAGAACCAAGGAAAGCAGGCCTTTCAGGTTGAGGCAACCTCTACAGGTAAGTGCATCTTCAGTTATCTTGAATGATTGAATTAATGAGTGGACATGACTCTGGAGAAGCAGTTTCTAAGCTCCTACAGATAGGTGCTTGTGAACAAAGACTTTGGTTAAGGAACAAGGCTCAGATATGAAGAATACTTAAAACAAAAGCCTTATTCCCATCAACATTCCTTGAACTATTTTCTTACAGCCAATGATTAGGTAGAAAGGGACTTTCCTCTTCTTCCAAAGAAGAATTGATTGCATTAGGGTAACTGAGTTTCTCTTCCTATACCTAAGTGAGACCTCAAACTACACAGTTATTTCTAAAGGCTATGATTCTTGTACAGGAAGCCTAGCACTGGGTTACTCATATTCATTACAAAAGGGGAAGAATTAGAGTGGAAGACGAACAGTGTGGCACTGCTAAAAATAATAGTATTCTGCTTGAATACTATTGAAACTTTTTATTTCCATTTCCAGTTGTACAAATACACACAGATATGAAAAGTATCAGTTAAAATGTATCTAATCACAAGTTGAAGTATGAATGTAGATCACTATAATCATTTGCATAACAATAAATATAAAATAAATAATTACCAAGTTTAGGGTAAAATTATTGTTACTAGTTGTATCTAATGAAAGCAGACAAATGGAATGTGAAAGAATGTATTTTTTTTGGTTCTTTGAGAGTATGTTTCTTTATTTTTTTTTGATTGAATGAAATTTTTAATTTTTTTAAGTTAGTAAAGAGAGAATAAAAACAAAACAGTAATAAAAACAGAGCAATCAATTAAAGTGATATCTGTACCTTGTCTTATTAATGTTTCTCTTCCATATTAATATATAATCAATTCTTATATTCAATGTTTCTCATTGTTTATGTCTCTCTGTCCTGTGAGTCTTATGTAGTCAATAAACACAGATTGTAAAAACAGAAGGTGAGATTCCCATTATACCTATTTGCTTTCCATTCCATTGCTGCCTTCATGCTATGGGATATCAGAGTTACCAAAACAGGGCAGGGAGCCTATGCTCATAGGTGTCAGTCTGTGGAAAAGTACTTTAACCCAACAGTGAAAAAGTCAAAATGAAAGTTAGTGTTAACAACAAATTCATAATATAGTTATTGCTATTGGAAAAAATAACTAAACCATTGACTTAATGAGTTAAACAAATAAGAACAAAATACAAAGGGTTTATTTTATTTTATTTTAGCCAATGAAAATCTTGCTCACATTTTGTTTAATAAAGCATGCTAAACCACTGTTCCTGTTAATGGCTGCTATTAAAACTTTATAAAACCTTTTGACAAATTAAAATTTTATTTTTTTATAAGTACTTTATTTTTTTTAAGTTACATCTCAGTCGCAAACCCTTCCCTATTCCCCCTTCCTGTCCCACCCTTCCACCCTCTTCCCCCCCAACAGCTTCTCTTTTCATTCCAACAAATGGTTCTTTCTCTTATAACAGTAAATTCTATAAAAAACGGAAGAATTAAATATGCCACATTTATGAGAGTTAAATGGCCCAGTATACCTTCCCAATGTCCAGTTCATACATATTTGGCCCCTGACTTTAACCTTCTACCTTCTAACCATCTCCATGAGTTTAAAGTTCTATAACTGACTTAGCTTTCATACTAACTTGCATCACTATTATAACCATCTTCTTAGATCTAGAACGCCCTCTTGATTCCTAAACAACTCAAAATTTAGCTATGAGACTCAAGCTGTCTATTCTTCAACCACCTCAGAGAGCTGAGAAGGATAAATATATCTGATTATATAGGAAGTGCAGGGCCTGCAGCTTCCAATACTAAGAAATGACAAACCAGTGACTACCTGGACAGTTCCCATTTTCTCTCCATACATTCCAGCATCAGTCTTCAGCCTTTTGGTCCTGTTTCTCTGACAGACATTTATTGTAGAGCAGGGATTGTGAAGGACTAACCTACCCTGTCTTGGCAGAGCTAGGCTGTCGACTTCCCTGCTACCAAGTTTTGTCCTTTTTGGACAGCAGTCTGTCTGCAGTTGAAGCAAGGAGTTTTTACATGCCAAGAGATAGGCTTGCCACTAATTCAACCATCTCACACTGGAGATTCTTCGATGCTTTTCTTCTACTTGGAGTAGAATAGGGGGTGCTGTCAGGAGCTGATATGTCACGATATCAAAAAAAAAAATCTTAATTTAAGACCACATCTTTGAATGCCATATTCTGCAGATCTCTTGGGGTTTTTGAAGATGCCCTATCTATCTCTTGTATTTAGATAAGCAAATGTTGCTTGTCTCTTAACAACTTGATTACTGAGTAGCTTAGAGAATATCTGTGATAGACTGTCTTAGTAGCTAACAAGGTGACATGCATGCATGACTAGGAGTTTGTTTTTCTTAATTATCCTAAACAGTTTAAGACGGTTGGTATCAAGAGGCCAGAGCTTCACATTTCATTTTTAAGTATCTCTAGGTACGATACCATTAGGAAGCGTTACCTTAAATTTTGTATCAATATACAAAGATCTATTCAAATGTGGCTAAATATACTCTTAATTTTGTATCAATATACAAAGATCAATGCCTGTGCGGCCCAATAAAATCTTAATATTGTGTCCATATACAAGGGTCAATACCATTGTGGCCAACTATAATCTTAATTTTGTATCAATATACAAATATCAATACCGACGTAGACCAATACAATCTTATATTTGTACAATAAACAATGGTCAATACCACTTTAGCCAAATATACTATTAATTTTGTATCAATATACAAGGGTATATTGATTTCTTCTTGATCCTTCCTGTGCTGTCTATGTCTTAATTTTTCTCAAGTCCGTGCATTCCTACATAGGAGATAAAGAAGGATACAGAAAAGGGAAAGAAGGAATACCCTGGGTCTAACCTCCAAAACCCATTAAACAGGACCATTTAACAACTTGTAATCTCTTCCCCTAAATAACAGAGTTTTCAGTTGTCCTTCAAATAACCGAAAAAGGGGGGGGGGCGGAGAAACACCCTCCCCACCCTCTGGGTATGGGACGTCGCTCTCTTAAAATGACTTCCTGCTGATTTGGGTCATAGTAAACCTGTTTGGGGCCCAAACCAAAATGGAAAAATGGTTAAAAATGTTAATACAATCCTTTTATGTTCAGTCCTTCTGTTCTCAGCTGTTTAGATGTCCTAAGGAGTTTGTAGGCAGAAGCTGAACTTCCAGGCTTTACTGAGGTTCTGGCTGGGGCATTGTGTAGAGCTGAACGGTCTTAGCCATATTGAGTTGTTGTGGTTGTAGGCTTTTGATGGAGACATCTATTGAGGGAGTCTGTCAGGCTGAATCATCTGGGTCACTCATCTTCTTTTGATGTCTGTTTCTGATTTCTGCTGAGGTTTACTATGTTGTAAACGTTGTCCAGTTGTCCCTGGGTTCCTTGAATGGATGCTTTGATTCTCCTGCAAAGTTAAGAACAGAGCCCTGCCCTAATCCTCACTCAGGGACAATCGCCCTCTTTTTTTGGGGGGAGGGGGGTAGGTAATATTTCTCCTGAAGCAAATTTGGTTTTTGACAATATAGCCCTGGTTGTCCTGAAACTCTCTCTGTAGACCAGCTGGCCTCAAACTCAGAGATTTGCCTGCCTCTTGTGGTGATAAAGGCCTGTTACACCATCTCCCAGGTGGTGAAAGAATTTTGAGAGCAAATTAACTAGAGATTTCTAATTAACTAGAGTTTCAAGTTAACTGTTAACTGTATAAACAGTGCTAATGTTGAATTCTTTTCTTTAGGTTTAAATATAGTGTTCATTGTAGGAACCAAAATTCTTTCTTGGCTTTTTTGTATTTTATAGATTCATTCCATTATAATCACAGGTAAAATATTCATTCATAAAAATAGAATTCATCACAAAATGTAATATATTATTATATTATACATTTACTGTATAATAACTATTTTTATTATATTTGTGATTTACTGATCTGTATTATTTAATTTATTTAATTTGTTTCTAAGTTTATTTTGGTTCTGATTTACATTTTATTGTTTATCTGTTCAGATTTTTGACTTATTTCAGAGAATTATTTCTTGTTTTCTTTTAGTAACTAATATCCAAGTTGAAAATAATTCCAACATTTTTCACTATAAATCATTTCCTATATAATATGATGTGGCATATAAAAAGGCATGAATATGTGGTATATAAAAAAGTTGAGGTATGTTGATTGCTTTGAATTTGACGTCAGCCTGTTTACATTAAAAAAAAATGACTCCATGAATTGTGAGAACAATAAATGAATGCAGAATAGTCTAAAAAGTACTTCTGAGTACTTAAAATGGTAAGCTCAGGGGTAGAACACTTTTCTACCCTCCAGAAAGCAATGGGTTCATTACCTAGAACTGAGGAAAAAGAAAAAGGAAAAAAAGTAAAAGAAATGGAAAGAAAGGGAAGAAATAGAAATTTAAATATAAAACTTTAAAACTAGTAGAATTTGTGTAGAATAATAGGTAGATAGAAGAAAAGATAACATATCTATTTAAAATAACTTTTAAAAATGAGCATACTGAAATCGAGTCTAGGTACATGAAGTATAGTGACCAGTTTGATTCAAAATGTTTAATGCGGTGAGGCGTATGTAAACAACTATAAGGAAAATGTAAATAAGGATTAGGATGAGGCAAGAAACAAAAGAACCACAAATGATGGTCACTTTAAACACAGTAGCAAGGAGTTGCAAATATGATAAAGAAGCACAACATGAGGTAAAGAAATAAAAAAGGATAATTATAAGTTTTAGGAAATTTGAAAGCTTAATGCAAAAGCATTTGTGTGACCACATTTCAAATAAAAAAATGGATATTAGCAGCATTCAAAGAGCCACTTCATGCCCTTACAAGTCATTAGCCTCTCTTATGCCCAGATGCAGACACTTCAATGATTCATGACTCCATTAATTAATTTTTGCCAGCCTTGAACTTCTTATGGAGATTTGCACTTCTGGCTTCTTGCTTAGCTTTATCTTTAATTAATGTTGCTCAATGATAATTCGTAAATTATTAGTTGAGATTTCATACTTTGTTATGATTTTCAAGATGCCTTGAATATTTCTAGCTTAATGGATTGTTAAATAATTTCTACGAGATCATTTTTAATCCATTTCCACATGGTACTATTTATCATTGAAAATGTAATTAATATATAGGTAAACAGAAGGTAAATTAATATCACTCAATGTTTCATCCTCTAAGCTATGATAAATTCTTCATACAACATTTAATTCCCTTGATTTCTCTTGAGTATGTGTTGTATTTTTTCAAACAGTTTTCCCAAGTGCTAAAATTATTTCAAGCATTAGATAGCCCATGTTATAGCTTGAAATTGAAATGTTACTTACTAGCTGATGTGTTCAGATAGCTGGTCCTCAGCTTCAGTGGCTGTTTGGGGAGGTTTAGAATGCTTTGGGGAGTAGGGCCTGGTAATTGCTTATAAGTACACAAGGTGCACCTTAGGGTTATAGTCTATCTGGTTTCTTATCTCACATCATGGACAGTGCCTTCAGAATAAGTCACTGCAAGTTCCTACATGTACAAATGTGCTATACTGTGCCTAGTTTGCCTGACCCACCTGAGTGGCTCCATGTGAGGGTCATATATCTTGGTTAACTACAGCCAGTGGCCCTCAGACACAGGCAGGGCTTTTATAGTTTTTAATTTATTCCCAGTCCTAGGAGTTGCTGGGCCCTGAGAAGTTCCAGAATGGTGGTTGTCTCAGGGTAGCTCTCTGTCTGAGCCACCTGGCACCAGACCGGTAATCACCTCAGACTTATTTTTTCAAGGAATGTTAAACTATTAATCATTCAGATGTTCATAGGTCTAAACACTGAGTGTAGACATAGCCTCTCTCCTCTCTGTCACCTACTGATGTACATATGACATAACAGCAACACCTGAAACATTTCTAATGGTAGGCTATCCTCATGTTTTTAATCTTCCATGCAGTATAGTGTATGAATTCCATTTAATGGAGTGGGCCTTAAGTCAAATCCAACATTGGTTGGTTGGTCCACAAGCTTTGTGCCATCATTGCCCTAGCATATATTGTAGGCAGTAAACCACTATAGATAAAGGATTTGTGACTAGGATTTTACATTTCTTTTGGAAAGTGTGATGAATACCTTCCTGTACTAAAATGGTGGAACATAGGGTCAAAGGCTCTATGTAATTATGTAGACAGCATTTTGATATTTCCATGTTCAATGGGTTGTATAGATATTGTCTTAGCAGTGGGGTCTTGCAGTCAGTTTATGGAAAGCCATCTATAACCTTGGGAAAAGTCTGGGTTGTTTGAAGATTCCTATAGGGCCTTTTTGACCAGCAACTCAATTAGATATAACCAAAGCTGATGATAGAAGTTTTGTTTAGCTACAAGAGATGACCAGTTGGGAAAATGTCTTCCTTATTTGGTGATTTCATTTAGATTACCTTCATATTTGTAAATAGTTTAGGAAGTTTGTACTCTACTAGGTTTTCATACTACCCCTCAAATGATCTTTAATTTTATGTGTCTCCATATTCTCTTCAACACACAGGCTCTCCTCTTCTTCCTACTTGATCAACCCATTCAAGCTCTTTGCTTTCTACAAATATCTATCATATTTTACTTCCCTAAGATCTGTTTCCTTTAGTACCTACCCTCTGTGATTTATGGATTTTATCTTGGTTATCACTGACTTAACAGCTAATATGCACATATAAGCAAATAAATATAGAATGTGTCTTTCTAGGTCTGGGATACCTCACTAAGATTTTTTTTCTAGTTCCATCCATAAACCTATACATTTCATGTTACTAGATTTGCTTTGTTGTATTTTAACTTCTGAGTAATACTGCATTGTAAATGTACCATATCTTCTTTGTTTATTCTTCTGTTGGGTAACTTCTAGACTGTTTTCAGTTTTTAGATATGATGAACAGAGCAGAAATGAACATGGGTCTTTGAATATGAATGAAATACCCTTTGTGTATATGCTCAAGAGTGGTTTAGCTGGATCTTGAGGTGATTCAATTCTTATCTCCTGCAGAACTTCCACCAGCAAATGATGAATGTTCTTCTTACTCCAGTCCTTGCCACCATGAGCTGTCAGTATTTTTAGAGCTTAGCCATTTTGCCAGGTGTCAGATGAAATCTCAATGTAATTTTGAATTGCATTTCCCTGATTGATAAGGATATCAAACATTTATTTAAGTGTTTTTTTAAAGCCATTTGAGTTTCTTCTCCTGAGAATTCTCTGTTTAAATCTTTATCCCATTTTTAAATTGGGTTATTTGCTTTATTGTTATCCTGTTCTTTGGAGTTCTTTCTATAATTTATATATTAGTTATATTGGATGGGTCAAAATATTTTCCAATTTGGAGCATACTGCTTTTTCTAAATAAGGAGTTGTTTGAAGTACAGAAGCTTATAAGTTGTCTGAGGTCCCATTTATGTTGATTTTAGTGTAGTTGTTAATGGGATGTTGTTCAGATAGACTTCTCTCTGCAAATAAATTTAAGGCTACTCCCTACCTGCAATCCTACCAAGTTCAGTTTGTCTGGTTTTATGTTGATGTATTTGATCCATGTGAAGTTGAGTTTTATGCAAGAGTTTGTGTGTGTGTGTGTGTGTGTGCGCGCATATTTGCTTTCATGTAAGCACATAATTATGCTTAAGATCTGTGAAGAAATGTGCTGCAATTTTGATAGGCATTGCACTGAGTCTATAAATTGCTATTGGTAAGATTAGCATTTTAACATAGTAATCATATCAATCTAAGAGCATAGGAGATGTTTCACTCTTATCTTCTTCAATTTCTTTCTCCAAAGAATTTAAATTTTTATCATACAAATCTTTTACTTCATCAGGATCTTCAACAAATATTCAAACTGAATAGTGCATGTAGAAGAATCTATATAGATTCATAATTATCCCTCCTGGGAATAAATAATATAAATATAATAAATGTAAATAAATAATATACATAAAGTAAAAGGTATTTTGCATTATTTATTGCTATTATGAAAGATATTATTACCCTGATTTTTTTCTCAGACCATTTGTTAGTTGTATATAGAAGGGCTACTGATTTTTGTGAGTTTATTTTGCATCCAACTACTTTGTCTATCATCTTTCTGAGTTTCCTGGTAGAAAATTTTAGGTCACTTTTATATAGCAAATAAAGATATTGTGACTTACTCCTTTCAAATTGATATTCTTTGGACCCCATTCAGTTCTCTTATTGCTCTAGCTAAGCCATCAAGTATTTTATTGAATAAGTATGGAGATTTACATATATTGAGCCATTCCTGCATATCTGGAATGAAGCCTTCTTGATCATCATAGACTATCTTTTTGATGTGTTCTTGAATTTTTTGTAAGTATTTTATTGAGTATTTTTGCATCTATGTTCAAAATTATTTCTTTGTTGAGTCTTTATGTGGTTTGTGTATTAGATAATTGTGTTGTGTATTCTAAAAATGAATTGGGCGATGTCACTCTGTTTCTATATTGTGGAAGAATGAAAAATGTTGACAATAACCTTTCTTTGGAAGTTTGGTAGAATTCTGAGATAAAACCATCCAGTCCTGGATCATTTTTTTAGGGGGGCGAAATGGGAGGGAAGTCTTTTAATGATTATTTCTATTTCACTAAGGGTGATAGGTGTGTTTAAATTGATTATCTGATCTTGATGTTAATTTGGGTAGGTGGCATGATCCATGAAAATTGTCCATTTCTTTTGATTTTCAAATTTGGTTGAGTACAGATTTTTAAGGTATATCCTTATGATTCAATAGATTTCTTTGGTGTTTATTGTTGTTTCATCCCTCCTTTTATTTCTAATTTTTAACCAAAATAAATTATTTTAATTCAATAAAAATTATTTTTAAAAAATTAATTTTGTTAATTTGAATATTCCCTTTTCATCTTTATGATAATTTACATAAAGGATTCTCAATCTTAATGATTTTTCTCAAACAACCAACTCTTTGTTTCATTGATTTTTCTTTCTTTTTTTTTGTCATCTGTTCCTTTGGGATTTCTTCATTTTGTTCTTGAGCTGTCAGGTGTGCTGTTAAGCTAATATAACTCCTCAGATGAGAGGAGGCCCATATATCAAACCCCTCATTCATCAGTCTCATGAGGGCTAAGAGCTTGCTCTTGCTCTTGCTCTTGCACTGGGGCCTAGCATGGCAGCCCAGCTAAAGTAAGATGCTCCACTAACAGGCAACATAGTCCATGACTCACTGCTGGGTGGAGTTTCTCTTAGGATAGTTATGTTAGTTTCCTGTCTCTTTGAGTCTGTGGGTTGTAGGATGGTTGTCCTGCACCATATGGCAAATAATTAGTTATGAGTATATGCCATGAGTATCTTTCTGGGTCTGGGTTAGCTCACTGAGGATTTGCTTTTCTAGTTACACCCATTTGGTTGTAAATTGCATGATTCCTTGTTTCTGACAGATGAGTAGTATTCTATTATATAAATGAACCCACAGTTTTGTTTCATTTTGTTTTGTGTTTTAATTCATACTTCAGTTGAAGGACATCTGGGTTGTTTCCAGTTTCCGACTATTACAAATAACGCTTCTAAGAATATAGTTTTGCCAAAGTCCTTGAGAATCTTTCAGATATATCTTCAGCCTAATTCATGTTTTAAACCATTTTTCCTTCTATAGAGCATTGCTCAGTTTCTAAAGTTTGTAAGCTTTTTGTTGTTTCTGTTGTTTCTGATATCCAGGTTTAATCCATAGTAGTCTAGTAGTTCTTTAGGATGCAGGGTATTAGTTCAGTTGTCTTAAATCTGTTGAGACTTGCTTTGTGTATGACTATATGAACAAATCTGGAGAAAGTTCCCTGAGGTGCAAAGAAGAAGACATATTCTTTTGTATTTAGGTAGTGGTAATGGTGTATGTGTCCTCCCTCCTTTTTTATTTTTATTTTTCACTTTACTGGTCCTTAGGATTGTGTGGTGGTTGTGTGTTGTGTGTTGTGTGTAAGAATATCCTCATATAAAGTCATTCTACAGCTCTCATCCAATCCACATTCATAAGTTTCAGGTCCCAATACCCAGAGACACATTTAATTAATTAATTAATTAGTTAGTTAGTTAACGGGAAGCCCCAGTGCCCTCAACCCATCAGTATCAGCCTCCTGAGTGCATATATTAAAGCTACACTTTGAAAGTAAAATGAAATATAGTTTATTAGCATAGTATTTGTTAAACTCTTAATAATATGTAAATCATTTAACTATATGAGTATTTAGATAAAATAAAACATGAACATTTATACTACAAAAATAAAATTCATAAGTAATCATTGAGTGCATTTGCAGTGATAATTTAATCAGAGTTATTTTTCTTTGGCTCAAAATACAGCAGTTTGTTTCTTCCTAATAATTATTTAATGTAGGTATGCATTTTATGAATAAACCAGAAACATTACCAATTAGTTTATATTTAACAGTATCCTGGCATGAGAAAGTTACTTAGATACATATATGTAATGTATTTTTCCTGTTGAATGAAATAGGACAGTGAATGTACAATGTGTATGTGTGAGAGAGGCAAGAATAGAAGCAGAGAAAAAGACAATTTCAAAATTTTCTTCATTCTCGGTAATTCAAGAGACCAAATATGATTCTCTGCATATTCTAGAAGCAAAATACAAAGAAAAAAATATTGTAAGAATCTACTGTCAGATTTAGTAAGCTGAATATGAACATACATTAGCAAAGTGTTGTCATCATTCAAAAAAGGAAAAACCTGATGTGTTTTTCCTTATTTGCCCATATAAACAATTCAAATATCTGTTATTCTTTCCTATTATAAATTCTTAACTGATTTCTTTCACTGTTCTCAGTCTTACTCCTACTGAATTTCTATAATTGTTGTTACTCCTACTTGATAGACCATGCTGGCTCCCAAAATGTTGTTTTGATTTGTTTTTGCCCATTTTTATGTCAGCTACTTTATTGCTATACACAAAGTTCGTTTTCTCCTTTGTGCATCTAAAGTTGTTTAGAGATATTATGTTTTCATAGGCTCTAAAGTGAGTTAAGCTGGAAAACAAGCAAATCAGTTTTAATAAAGACTCAAGACAAAATGATGTCCCCTTTAAAATGCAAGCTTTTCAACGTTACAAGTGTATATAAAATTAAAGAATTTGTTGGTTTCCTGTACTGTTTTAATTAGATTAGCAGATTGGATGTGTTTTCCTCAGTACTTCATTAGGTGTAATTTCTTTGTACATGACTCCATGGTGTATATAATAAAACCTAGTGACTGTAGGTATGTCAAGGGCGTTTAGAAGTATCAAGAAGGAGTGAAAGTAAAATAATAGTACTCATGCAGGGATGATATAGCAAAAAATGCCCAAGGAAAAAGAAAAGCAAAAACAAAATTATAGTTTGCAATCACTAAGCTTAGAGTATGGAGATATTTCTGCAGCTTATTTCTTGAACAACTAGAGGTAAAGAATTGTGAGTAGATGCTAGTCTGCTATCTGTTCTTTATTTAGAGTATGTAAGTAGGAAATAACTAAACTACTAACCATGATCAGTTATTACAAAATAAATGAGGCGACTGTATTGCACAATTATTTATTATCTGATAAGACAGGTTTAAAAAAAGGTTAATTTTGGTTTTATTTGAGAAATCATTAACACCTACCAAAAAAATACACACAATTATTTTTAAAAAGAGCTCACGGTTTTTGAAGATGCCCTATGTATCTCTTATATTTAGATAAGCAAATATTGCTTGTCTCTTAGCAACTTGATTTCTGAGTAGCTTAGAAAATAACTGTGATAGACTGTCATAGTAACTAACAAAATGACACGCTTGAATGGCTGTTAGTTTGCATTTCTTAATTATCCTAAACAGTTTATGACGGTTGGTAGCAAAAGGCCAAAACTTCACATTTCATTTTTAAGCATTACTAGGTACAATACCTTTAAGAGGCATTACCTTTAATTTTGTATCAGTATACAAAGATCAATACCAATGTGGCCTAATATAATCTTAATTTTGTATCAATATACGAAGATCAATACCTATGTAGCCCAATACAATCTTAATTTTTCATCAGTATACAAGGGCCAATACCATTGTGGCCAAATATCTTAATTTTGTATCAATATACAAAGATCAATACCTATGTAGTCCAATACAGTATTAATTTTGCACTAATATACAATGATCAATACCAATTTACCCAAATATAATATTAATTTTCTATCAATATATAAAGGTATAAGGGCATATTCAATAATCTGTCCTTTTTTCTTGATCTTCCCTATACTATGTCTATGTCCCATTTTTTCTCAAGTCTGTTTACTCCTACATAGGGGAGAGAGAAGGATACAGAAAAGAAAAAGAGAGAAGTCTCTGGGTCTAACCTCTTCAACAAATCTGCAGAATATGGCATTCAAAGATGTTTTCTTAACTTAAGATTTTTGATATCGAGACATGTCAGCACCTGACAGCACCCCCTATTCTACTCTAAGTAGAAGATGAGGATCGAAGAATCTCCAGTGGGAGATGGTGGAATTGGTGGCAAGCCTTTCTCTTGGCAAGAAAAACCCCTTGCTTCAACTGTAGACAGAATGCGGTCCAAAAAGGACAAAACTTGGAAGCAGATAAGTTGACAGCCTAACTCTGCCAAGACAGGGTAGGTAAGTCCTTCATAATTCCTGCTCTACAATCAATGTCTGTCAGAGAAATGGGGCCAAATGGCTGAAGATTGATGCTGTCATATATGGAGAGAAAATGGGAACTGTCCAGGCAGCCACTGGTATGTCATTTCTTAGTTTTGGAAGCTGCGGGCCCTGCACTTCCTATATAATCACATATATTTATCCCTCTCAGGTCTCTGAGGTGGTTGAAGAAGAGATAGCTAGAGTCTCATAGTTAAATTTTGAGTTGTTTAGGAATCAAGAGGGTGTTCTGGATCTAAGAAGATGTTTTTAAAATTGTGAGGCAAGTTAGTATGAAAGCTGAGTTAGATATAGAACTTTAAACTCATGGAGATGGTTAGATAGTAGAATGTTAAAGTCAGGGGTCAAATACATATGGACTGGACATTGGGAATGTATGCTAAGCCATATAACTCTCATAATTGTGGCCTATTTATTTCTGTTGTTTGGTATTGTATTTATAGTTATAAGAGAAAGAACCATTTGTTGGACTGAAAGGGAGAGCTGTTGGGGGGAAAAGAAATACCTTAAACTAAAAAAAAAACAGGGTAGAGGATGGGGGGTTAAGGGGCAAGAGGGTGGAAGGGTGGGACTGGAGGGGGGTAGGGAAGGGATTGTGATTGAGATTTAACTTGAAAAAATAAAAAATAAATTATTAAAAATAAAATAATGACCATTTCAAAAAAAAAAAAAAAAAGAGCTCACTGTAAGGGAGATGTAGCCTGAGGAATGGTGTGCTTGCTTCATGCCAAATCTGTTTCTAGTCAGAGTTCACTGTCAACATTTTTTGTGATGATACATCTTGGTCTACTACAACTTTATAAAGAAATTAGTTTCAGTAAATAAAACATCCTGCAATCTTTTGGAAACTATAAGTTGTGTATGTACTTCAGATAAAAAAGGATCTGTCGTCTGTTAGTTGGACACCTTACCCTAGCTGGTCTGCCATGTTGTGCCCCAGAGCTCATGTGATTGATGAATTGAGGCAGATGTGGGAGAGTCTCTCTTACCCAAGGAGAAGGATAGGAGGGAGAGAGGGAAGATGGTGGGAGGGTAGAACCTAGAGGAGAGGAAGGGGGCGGGCTTTGATCATGATAACTTGAATGAATAATTAAATGTTGAAAAAAAATCCACAGCTACTCAAGCAAACCTCATCTAAAATAATATAATATAAAGACAAGTATTAACAGATAAAGCTCAGCTTCCATAGCACCAGAGAGTTCTAAAAGAAAGTACAAATTGCCAAGAGAGAGAGAAACAATGAATAGTCTTACCTAGCTGTGACACCGATGACCCACATGAATGAACAGCATGGCAAATATCTGTTAGGTACAGTGGGGGAGTGGGACTGCGATGTAGACTGCTGAATTTGCATAAGCATTTTCAGATAAAATAATTTGGTTTTTTAAAGTCACAACAAAAATAAAATCTGTTGTTGAAAAAAATCTCTTTTGAAATGTTTGGGTAACATGATTAAAATGCTGACTACTTTTCCTTTATGTGAATTTGAGCTTGTCTGGATTACGTATTTTCAGATTAAATTAATCTGCACCCAAGTGCTTCATTATTTTTCTTTTGAGGCTTGTGTAAGTTATGAGGAGATTTAAAATTATATATAATATAATACCATACCTACAAACTAGGTAATAAAAATGCTATTTGTCTACTAGGTTAAGATTATTGTAGAGGTTACCTGTTTTCATCAAATATTTGCAATATTTCCTTTATTTCAAGTAGAATCATAGTCCTTGCATTATTACAGTTTCCACAGCACAACAGTATAATCCCCACTCATTGAATTTCATCACTTGTCAAAATTTATGATATCTATAATTAATACATGAATAAATATGTAACCTATTTTAGTGCTAAATTAGAAATAAAGTTTTAAAGCAGTAGAATACAAATATTAAATAAAATGACTGATTATTATTTTAATTTACTCTATTAAAATATCATTAAGGAAGAAATAATTTCTTTTAATTTTCAAAGTGTTGGGTCTCTTGTTTGCCTAATGTTCAATGGAATTTCTGTCATAATAGTGAGAATAAATATATTTTCCTGTTCCTCATTTTCAATAAAAACAAACAAACAAACAAAACAAATTAAAAAAAATTCTTACCATGTTGAAAGACTGTGTTTGTGCTGTTCATAAGCATGGCCATGATTGTTTAAAATATATAGCTTTTGTTTGTGATTTCTTGTAAATTGTACCATAACTTGTAAAAGTTGTTTTTATTCACTTAATCTAACTGTTGTCTTAGAACCTCACTTGTTCTAGTTCTTTTTGAACTCTTTTTTAATGCACTTATTTATTAATTCAAGTACATCTCAATGACAGCCCTCCCCTCCTCTCCTCCCAGACTCACCCTCCCACCTTGTACCCCCTCTCCCACCTATCCTACTCTTCTGGGGGGGGTGCACATATCATTCCCCATCAGTTCATCCATCATATAAGGGCTAAGAGCTTCCTCATGCTCTGAGCCTGACATGGCTGCTCAGCTAGTGTAAAGTGTCCCACTAACAGGTAACAAAGTCAATGACTAGGACTGGCCCAACCCTTACTTGTTTAGGGATCTGTATGAGGGAGGAGCAAGTTGCCTATCCTCTACATTTGTTTAGTGGAGTCTAGGTCATACCCAAGCGTTTTTCTTCTTGTTTTGTTTAGTGTTTCAGTCTCTGTAAACCACTAGGGGCCTAGGTTAGTTGGTTTTGTTGATCTTCATGTGTTGATCTTGACCCCTCCAGATCTGTCTATTCCTCCTCCCTCTCTTATATAGGACTCCCAGAGCTCTACAAAATATTCGACTCTCTGTCTCAGTATCTCTTTTGATCTGCTGCTGGGTGGAAATTCTCATAGGATAGTTGTGCTAGGTTCCTGTTCCTTTTGGTCTATAGGTTGTAGGGCAGTTAATCTATATCATATGGCTAACATCCAGTTATAAGTGAATACATGTTGTGTGTATATTTCTGGGTCTGGATAAGATCACTGAGGATGAGCTTTTCTCAACTATCCATTTGGTTATAAATTGTGTGATTTTCTTGTTTCTGATAGCTTGAGAGTATTCCATTGCGTAAATGTACTACAGACTTTTTTTTTTTTTTTTTTTTGGTTTTTTGAGACAGGGTTTCTCTGTGTAGCCCTGACTGTCCTGGACTCACTTTGTAGACCAGGCTGGCCTCGAACTTATTCTTCAGTTGAAGGGCATCTAGGCTGTTTGCAGTTTCTAACTATTGCCAATAAAGCTACTATGAACATCGTTGAGCCAACGTCCTTGTGGTTTGTTGAAGAATCAAACAGAGGGCTATTATCCAAAATTTACAAAGAACTCAAGAAATTAAACACCAAGAAACCAAATAATTCAATAAAAAATGGGGTACAGAACTAAAGCAAGAATTTACAAAAGAAGATCTCTAATTACTGAGAGACACTTGAAGAAATGCTCAAAGTCTGTAGTCAGCAGAGGAATGTAATTCAAGATGACTCTGAGATTCCATCTCACACTTGTAAAAATGGCTAAGATCAAAGATTCAAATGACATCACATGCAGGCAAGGTTGTGGAGAAAGGGAATACTCCTCCATTGCTGGTGGGAGTGAAAACTTGTACAACCACTATGGAAGTCAGCCTGGCGATATCTTAGAAAACTTGGAATAGCTCTATCCATCCATACCACTCCTGGGCATATATCAAAAAGATTCTTTTTTTGAATTCTTGATTGCTGGTTCAACATCATTGTTGACAATTTGGCTCACAATTCCTCTCCAAGCTGGCTCAAACTGGTTTCCCTTGGCTTCTGGCTGAATTACTCTGCTTGGCCTCAAAACCTAGCATTAATTTCTCATCTTATATTTCCTTTCATTCTCTGGCTTGTTCTATCTTCACCTGTGTCTAACTTGTTCTCTCTGCAACTTGTCTCTGTAAAACTTTCTGGAAAAACTCTCTCTCTCTCTCATGGGTGTGTGTGTGTGTGTGTGTGTGTGTGTGTGTGTGTGTGTGTGTGTG
>CAJQZJ010015385.1:3111603-3134587 GCA_907164525.1 Lophiomys imhausi
TGTGTGTGTGTGTGTGTGTGTGTGTGTGTGTGTGTGTGTGTGTGTGTTTGTGTGTGTGTGTGCTGGTCTTTTAAGTCACCTCTCTTTCCTGACTGTTCTTGTGAAAATTGGACATATCCCATCTCTGACTCACTTTCAAATCTTTTTCTGATTCCTCACTTTGTCTGCCTCTCAATTATATGTCACTTTTAAACATGGATGCTTCTTTCTACAAACTAACTTCACCTTCATTGTTTGGGATTAAAGATGTGTAATAAGGGGCATGTCTGTATTTGAGCCAGGGGGATTAAAGTTGTGTCATTCTATCTGTATTACACACACCTAGAAGGTATTTGTATGTGATCCTTTGCCAGAGCAGCAATGTTGCTATATTAAAAGTCCTCTACTAAAACAGGTTGTCACCACTGTCAAACTCAAGTATCTATTCCACATCTATTTTGATAATGTTATATTTTTTTCTTATTTATCAATGTTATGTGTCATACTTACTTATTGGTGTATGTGATATAATGCTTGCTTCTTAGATATTAATTAATTACCATTTCATATGATATAGAATGAAACCATCAGTTCTCCCCAGAAGATTACAGAAATAAATATCTAATAACAGATATTTACATGCACTAGGAAGAATATTTAAAAACAAAATCAAGGAAATGATTCCATTACAGAAGCACAAAAATAAAACCAAGGAGGGAAACTTCTAAGGACATATGAGATCTGTACTTGCAAGGGAGCGGGATGTACAGAAAATAAGAAGGATCAGGCACAAAAAATGAAGAATAGTAAAGAATTTGGTCACTGTACAAATAACAAGGAACTACATCATGATTTAGAAAAATTAATTCAGAATACTAACATTATTGATATTTTTATAGACCACATAAATAATTTAAAATTCGGTGGAATTCTTTTGAAATTATAACAAAGTATTATTTTCCTATATTGAAATGAAAATAAAAAAATTTCTATGAATGTATAAAATTTCCTGAAGAGCTGAAGTCATCTTGAACAAGGAGAAAGGAGCAAGCTGCTTGACCATATCTGATCTTAAAATGCATTCCAAGTACAGAACCAATGCACAGAGATGTAGATTAATGGAAACAGTAAGAACCTATATATAAACTCATTAAACTTATTCATTTTTATCAATTTCTGTATAATAATGACACCAAAAAGCTGATGGGAAAGAATCATTTCTATAACAAATCAATTAATGGTGTATATCTATCTGGAGAAGCATAAACTAAATCTTTTATTTTTCCATTACATCATGTCATATATTATTTATATTCAAGAAAATAAAAAATAAATCATAGAAGAAGATTGAAAAGATAACTTTCGATATTTGTACTGGTAATCTTTGTAACATGACCACAAATGTATAGGCAACAATATTGATAAATGAAATTATATTAAACTCAAAATCTTGTCCATAAAACTTAAAAAATTCTTATGTTGTTTTGAGGGTTTTTATTTTTTGCTTTTTGTTTTTTGGGGGTTTTTTGTTTGCTTTTTTGTTTTTGTTTTTTTGCGTGTTTTCTAAAGAGAAAGGAAAAGAAGGTGTGCTTTGGGAAAGTGTAGAGGATATGGGATGAGATGAGGGAGGAGAAATCATGATTAAAATACATTGCAAGAAAAAAATCATTTTCATTTAAAAAAGAAGGTAAAGAAATTTCCTGCTCCTGTGCTTATTAGAAATGGCTTGAGGAAGTTAGGGGAAGGTTTGAGGAAGCTGGAGGGATCAAGGACACCACAAGAACATCCACATAGCCAATTAACTCAGACACAAAGTGGCTCATAGAGACTGACCCACCAACCAAAAATTTGCATGGACTGGTCCTAAGTCCTTTACATATATGAAGGTGATGGGGTGCTTGATCTTTAAGTGTATCCCCTAATATTGGAACCTGGTCTATCTCGGACTTAGATGATGTTGTCTTTCTCTGGAGCTCAGTTGCCTTATTTTGCCTCAATAGAAGAGGATGGATTTAGTCCTGATTCAATTTGATGTACCAGAGTGGGTTGGTACTAGGATAGGGGAGGGAAGTATGGAGTGAGTGGGTGGGTAAGTTGTTCTGGGAGGAGGGAAGGGAAGAGGATGATGATGGGTATGTAACCAAACAAACAAAGAAATGGTTCTTTGCTGCAAAGAACCACTGTTCCTTGAAATTAATTTAAATAAGTCAGATGAGCAAACACAAGTATCATTTTACTTGTCACCATATAGAAGCCATGGATATATCATAAATTAGAATAAATAGCTTTCTAGGTTTCTTTACTAAGCAATAAATGCTATTAGGTTGACACTTAGTAACTGACACCCTCTTTCCCGAATCAATTCCAGAAACATGCACCTTGCATTATATATGTTGACACAAAATTTAATACACGCTAGTTTTTAGAAACATAAGTTTATGTGTTGTCTGATTTCAGATGAACACTGCTTATTAACAAACTGTGTATGGAATGTCATGAAATTTTTGTTCTTAAAATACACAATTGTATCCACTAAATAAATAAATTATACAGTAATCAGTCTATACAACAATATTAAAACATTAAAATCAAAACTGTCTCACATTGATTTTGGCAATAAGAAAAATATAAAATACAATTAAATATTCAATTTAAGAACCTAAAAATTATAATTCAAAATTTAGAAATATTGTACCTGACAAGAAACACCAAGACATAAAAAAAACCCTCCAGAATTAATCAATAAAGCTGAGTGTTCACTCTCTAAAATTGGCTAGTTAAAGTATAATACTTGTTATTTTCAAAGTAGGGATTAAAATATAAAACATGGACAATTATTAATGGATAAAATTAAACAGATTTAAAGAGAGTTGGCATGAGAATTTGAGCAGAACATATGAAAAATGTGTTTGAACATACTTACTTTTAGAATAGGCATATGATGGCCCAAGGACCAAATCTTTCACAATGTACGTTTTCATTTTAAAAAATTAATGTTATAGCATTATGTGGGGTTATAATTTGCACTCTGCAGAATTCTTGACCTGTAGCAGCAATACTGAACACAGCAGACAGAAGCAATAAATAAAATGTGGCACATTGAGAAAGAAAAGATTGGTTAGGAGTTAAAAACAACGGCTGCTGTTCCAAAGCACCCAGGTTCTATTCCCAGCAGAGCATGGCTAATCATAATGTGCAGTCACTCCAGTTCCAAGGCATCTGACTCCTATTTCTGGCCTTCATAGGCACCAGACATGCATAGAGATGCTACTCAGATGTGCATGCTGGCAGAAAATACAAACTTGATTTTTTAAAAAAAAATTAAAATATGACAACTTCTAATATTTAATATAGTATCACTGGATGTCAAGATCCTCAATCCATGAAAACAGCAAGAATTTGAAAGTCAAGCATCTAGCATCCTGACCCTTAAGGCTTGAAAGTTTTCTTGAAGTCTTCCTGTGACTAGGAAACTCTTACCTTCAGCTTTTCTTAGCCCCTATTTTTCTCTTATTCCTGCTTTCTATAGTTTTGACTCCAGCATCCCCTGAGCACTCTTCAGCTGTCCTCTCATAGCCATTGTTACAAAACAATACATACAAAGCTAAAGCAACAGCTTTGACTACCTTCCTGGCCTCCTGTGACCAACTAAGCTCCCTCTCCTACTATATAAATGTCAAATGTCAACAAGAGCAGAATACTGTGCCTAAGGCTATAAGACTAAATGGCTTATACCAGCAATGCCCATGTCTAATGAGACATTCTTTTTTCTGCCAACTATATGATCCATAAAAATTATACACTAGAAGTGATGAACATTAGATGAAGTTCAGAAAGTATAAATGTATAACGTAGTTGATATCTTTCACAGATACCTCAAAAATATGTCCATCTAACATTTCATTATTTCTTATAATATTATTTAATTATTTGAGTAAATATGGAACATTGGGAAAAGTCTTGTGTTTTACTGATCTTACTATGAGATTTTCCTTAATACGTATGTTACATAATAATTACTGTTCTTCAAGTGAGTACATGTAATAATTAATCATGGATAAAATATTCCAAATATTTTTAGTTCTCTTTTCTTATTTTCACATAATACTTTTCTTTGTTTCATATAATACTAAAATGTATCAGAGATCAAATATGGTTGCTCAGTGAGCTAAGAAGCAAAGGACTACAATATAAGTAATGTTCACTATATAAATATTTTATAACTTTAAGGTTTAAAATGGTTTCTATTCCATATAATATTAAATTATTACCATGACAAACCAGGAGGTAGAGGTAGAGGCATGCAGATCTCTGAGTTCAAGGTCAACCTGGTCTACAAAGCAAGATGCAGTACAGCCAGGGCTATACAGAGAAATCCTATCGTCAGAGGAAAAAAAAATACCATGTCATATCAAACATCCACATTGTGGAGTAATAATTTATATATAGATATATAAACACACACAAACATGCATCTATATATGTGCACATTCATATATATGTTGATTAATATATGTGTATATGCATAGTAGCAAACTGATTATTTTAAGAAATTTTTTCACAAATTATATCAAATATGCAAGTATGTCAAAATGAAGGAATCACATTTGTAACATTTTTATTGTGCATTTATTTATTTTTTTGTTTGTTCTGTGTACATGTATGTGAATGTGTGTTTATGTGGTTGTCAGTCGTGCCATGGTTCATATCTTCAGGTCAGAGGACAACTTAGGACAACAGAGAACAAGACTAGAGTTCTCTTCTTCCACAATTTGTGTTCCAAGGATACAACACATTTTGTCAGCCTTGGAGGCTGAAATCTAGCTGCTGAGCCATCTTGCTGTTCCAAGGCTCACAATTTTAAAAGCTAAATATTGTACATATTACAGTTTATTAATATATTTTAACAACATTTGGATTTAATAATTAAAAACTATCCAGAAAAGACAAAAATTTTATGAAATCTAGAACTAGGTCATATTTTAAAAAAGCAAATACTCATTGTTGTCTATTTAATTTATACATTTGAAATAAAAATTGTTTAAAACAACTGTTTTTGTTTGTTTGGTTGGTTTTTGGTTTTTCAAGATATTTTTGTTCTGTGTAGCCCTGGCTGTCTTGAACTTGCTTTGGAGGCTAGACTAGCCTCGAACTCACCAAGATCCACCATGCCAAGCCAACTAATAGTTTTCTACAGTATGAGCATAGGGAGGACAAGAAGGAAGAAATGTTGCCACATTTAAAGAAAATATGTGTCCTTATTTAGCTTTATGTTTGGTTTTACGATTGAAATTAGGTCAAGAAGCATAGTAATATTTTAGAAGATTTGGGCCTCATAACATTTTTTTTCTAAATGTATATGTTTAATGGTACAGAACAGGAGATGCAGGAGGTGAAAGATGTCATGTTCTAATATTGCAACTAGAATTTAAGGCCAAAGTGTGTAATTCTATACAAAGCAGCATATAAATTGGAGCTACATTAGCTACTGCCTTTGACAGATGCTTTATTACATCATGTATTATTAATACCAGCTGTCCAGATACCCCCCTACAAAAGAAGGACTGTGACAATTAAAAAGTCAATTGAAACTAATTCTATGAATCAAATTTAGCTTCTTAGGCCCAATATGAGGGGCACACTTTTTTCACTTTCCTAATGCCTTTGAGCTAATACTATATTTTCCTTGTAGTTCTTTGTATTTTTCACTTCAGCCCAGATCTAAATTGATTCAAGTCCTCTGTATTCCAGATTTCTAAGCAGAAAATCCCAATATCCAAACATCACTTTAATGCTCTTAAGTCAACAATGTAAAAAACACAGAAAATCTTAGGTCTCTTTACAAAGTGAAACAAAATTATTCAATTATTGAATATTATCCATATATACAATATTTTCTAGTCTCTTGTTATCATCTCCATGGTAGATACTGCTTTACTTGGAAGAGTTGCTATAAATGAAGGTGAAAAAAAATCAAAAGAACAGGTAAAGGAATGACCAGGGCATAGAACTATGGAGCTAAAACAGAAGGAAAATTATAATTATAGGACAGTGAAGGATGTTGGAAATTCAGAAAGTGAGAAAATGATCTATACTTGATAGAACAATGTCTCAGAGCACAGGACTTCAGCTCTGAAGGAAGTAAAAACTGGCATAGAAAATTCCACCCCCTCCCACAATGAACTGGGCAGTGAAGACAGTCACTATTGGGACCAAAACAAGGGGCTGAGTCTATGCAGAGGGTGCTTAGTAAAGATAAAATAAACAAAGTATGTAAGAGATTTTGGAAAAACAGTTTGTTTTAATGAAAATTATACTAGATAGTCTGATAGTATGGCAAAACTTGAGAAAGAGGCAGGGTAGAGTTAGAGCAAACAAATCTATGATGCTGAGGAAAAGGGTAATTTAAGTAATGCACTCACAGATGACACTACATTTTGAAAATGAGGTTGACAACAACTTACAACCCAGAGGATCAACCTGGAGAATACTTTTACTGCTGTTACCTCACTGTGATCAGTCTGTGACCCTTCCATTCTCGTGTAGCTTGACCTGGAAGTGAGGAAAACAAAAGAGAGCAGAGACCTGAAAAATCACACCAGGCAAATCAAAATATAATGAAAAATTTACATTAGTAGACAGAAGTGACATATTTGGAAAAAGTAATTAGAAATATAATTAAACTATTAAGAGTTCAATTTAGTTTAAAAAAACCTCAAGCAATTATTTCATTTTGTTGTGGCAATAGCCTTTATTTTACTATACATTTCTCTATTATCTCATTTCTTGAGTCTTCTCTTAAGAACTATGAAATAGATTTATAGTTTTGCACAAATTGTGAACACATGAAATAGTTCCACTAATAAATCTTAGAGGATTCATTAAATGTCAAAAGATTTTTGTAGTTTTTTTCTAATGTAACAGAATCTACTGAAGATTATTGCTGCTAATTTTATAATATGTTTTAATTTTGTGTAAATACAGCTTGGAGATCATACTGAAGTCTTATATGTGCTTGGTGATTGATTTCATGTCTCTCCTAAAATAAGTGGAAAAAAAGAAAGACAATATTTGTGACAATAACAAGAACTCATACTTTTATTTTCTTACCACAGTGCATTGAACTTAATTCTTATGTCCACTTCAAGACATTTTTGAAAGTGAAAGGGCACAATTATCAAACATACTGAGACAATCAAAATTGAATATTTGCAGGTAAAAAAAGAGAGGCATTTATGTTATAGTAACTAAAAGATATTAAATTTAAAATTGACTCAATTATACTCTACAATTCTAATCTGATAGTTTTTTAATAAGTATATAGAATAAAAACAAGTGATCTCATTAAAACTCACTCATCTTTACACTGGGGAGGTAGCTCTGTGGGTAAAGCACTTGATGCATAAACCTAGGACCTGACTTTGAATCATTAGAACCACATAAAACCAAGGGAAGTCTGCTATGCCAGATTTCCTTTGGCAAGTGGGAAACAAGGCAAAGATAGGAGAATGAAGCTGGAAACTAGGCAGCTTGTAAAACACACAGTTCTGAACCACTAAGACTAAATATAAAATCACAGAATGAAAAGCTGAGATCATTCTCTGACCATTACATACAGACAACAGCATAGGTGGACCTACACATTTAGACACTCAAACTGGCAAACACACACATCATGCAAACTCACAAATGAGCTAAAAATAAAATAAAAAAAATTTGTGAATGTGGCAAAACTATTGACTGGTATATTTATACATACTAAAAATAGTGTCCATCGGGTAGATGTTGGGGTGGGCCAACTCAAAGCCCTGGTTCTGGACCTGCAACCACCACTTGCTTAGCTAGTTTTACTATGGAAAGGTGCTAGCCTGCTCTCCTGAGTGCTGCAGCATGTGAGAAGCAGGGACAGCTCTCCTGCTCTTGTGACCCCATCTTGGCCAGATAACTACATGGATGAACTGCTGGAGTGCAAGAAGAGGTCAATTCCACAACCCAGGACTTCAGGATCTCCAGGACATGTGACAGTTGTGGCATATCTGAGAGGAGTTCCAGTATGGATGGAGTGGCAGAAACCAAGGGCCTCTTGCCAGACCAAGGAGTCTTTGCCGTGAACATTTGAGGCAGAATGTGTGGACAAAGGGGAATGTTGTGGGACATGCTGAGATACACTTCAGCTTCCACAGTGAGCTGTTGTTTTTTATGCTGGGACTGATTGCAGGGTGGAGGGTGGGTCTGCGGGGAGGTGAGAGATGGGAAGGAACAGGGTGCATGATGTGAAATTCACAAAATATTTTTAATAAAAATAGTGTCCAATATTTGAATGGCTTATCTTGAATAATTTATGAAAGATCAGTGTAATACTTTGAATATTTACAGATTACAATCATATGGAATGGACGATTAAAAACAATTACAATCATATGGAATGGAGGATTGATTACAGTTTTTCCAAGCTTGTATTAGAAAAATTTACCTAGTAGCAAACAATAGAAAACATAGATCAAGGTATTTTTCTTTTTTGAGAATTCAGGTATTTCATGAAGGACTTTGTTTATTTTATTGTGTCCATTGAAATGTTGTATAATTATTAACTCAATAAGCTGATTATTTCTATGTTTGAAAATCATAGAAAGTTAGTAAATATTAAGTAACTCTTTTATTATTATTAATATCCTCTTTCATAGAAACATCTTGAAATAATCAATAGTGCATTATTATTATTATTATCTGAGTCACACATTTCTTTCTTTTTAATGCTTATTTATTAATCTGAGTTACATCTCCATTACAGACTATTCCCTCCACCCCTCCTGGGACCACCCTCCCACCTTCTACCCCCTCTCCCACCATCCTACTCCTCTAATGTGGAGTGCTCCCACATAGCCCCCTTCAGTTCATCAGTCACATGAGGGCTAAGATCTTCATCTTGCAATGGGGGCATATATGGCAGTTCCACTGGGGTGAAGTGTCCCATTAACAGGTAACAAAGTCTATGTTCCTGATATTCCTGTTCCTTTGGGTTTGTTGGTTGTAAGATACCTATCCTGTAGTATATGGCTAAAATAAGTGAATAAAAACTATGTGCATCTTTCTGAGTCTGGGTGAGCTTACTCCAGTTGAACTTTTCTAGTTCCATCCATTTGGCTGCAAAATGCATGATTTCCTTGCTGTGATGGCTGAGTAGTATTGCAGAGTCACACGTTTCTTAATAACACAGTGTAGTTATGAAAGGGTTGATAAAATAATGTCAGATTATTTGATTCTGAGTCTCAGTGATGTGTCAAGCCAGACAGACATTGTCATGTATTGTATACTTAGTCCATTAATATAATTTTTATATTTTTCTCAAGAACATACAAAATCCATTGTAAAATCTAGAAAAAAGGTTAAGTTTAAATGTGAAAGTAACTATAATAATAAAATAATCATCTCATGAGATTTGGGACATGACATATCTTGTCAGTCAGAACTATCCAACTGTCAAAATCAACTTGTGTTTTGCAGACTATAAATTAACCCTTTTCGAACAAACCTTCAAGTATACAATACTCTATATATTTATGTAATTTAGTTTTAATTAGTTTAGTGAAAATTCTGCTAAAGACTTTGCTTTGGTCTTGTTTTATGGATTTTCAAATATGTTCAAATTGTAAAGCTAAACATATAAAGAATTCAGTATCACCAAATATTATCTATACCTGATGTATACTATATTCTATAAAAATCAATTTTAAAATAATCATACATTAAACTTATAGGACTAAATATGGTGTAGAACAAAAGAAAATTAACATAGATAAAGAACAAAGGCCTGGAGAGTTGAAATAGTGCATCTCCCAGGAAACTCGGGCCTTGTTGGGTACCAAGCTTGAAGTGCATGTTTCTCCACCAGAAGATCCAACAGTGGGCTTAAATGGATGAAACACAGATTGAGATCAGGGTCACAGGATAACCAGTCTGGCTAGAGGAGCAGGAGAATGGATTATTTCCTTTGCAAAGTGTTACAGATCCAAGATAAGCACATAGGAGACAGAGAAAGAGACAGAAAGAGAGAGAGACCCTCTCTGTCATGCAGCTTAAGGTCACAGCTCTTTTAACTAACAGCAGCAGGGATATTGAGGCCCCTGAACTGTAGTAAGTGGTACTGGAGTCTGATCTGATTTGGTTGAGGGAGGAGACTGTGAGGAGACTGAGGCAAGGGCTCAGGACTTGATCCAATGGAGGGCAGCAGCAATGGAGGCCCTAGCTGAGCCTGAAGTGCCCCAAAGTGACCTCAGGCTGTGGGCCTCAGGAGCCTGGTTAGGCATGTGAATCCAATGATGAATTCTTCTGGGAGGAAAAAGTCTTTCCTCTCAAAATCTTGCAGCCTGAAATAAACAGCGAGTCTCACAATCTTTGATGAAGTGGATGGTGGAATCATTTATTTCATGAACAGGGACATTATAAATCTTGGGCAGTGTGAGGGATTTTGGGGACAAATGCATTTGATTGGCTTGGGATAGGAGTGTCAGAGATTCTTCTTTTACATACAGCAATACAATCCTATTATAAGAAAAGGAACACAGTGCCTAATTATCTTATGGGCAGCAGGGGTGTTGGGGAAGAACTCCAAGTATGGTTAGAGGCATGGGCAATGGTGAGTGACTGAAAGCTAAAATACTAAGACCTGGTCCATTAGCATGGAGAAGCATTCCAGGAGTGCCAGGTGCTCACTGAACAGGTTTCTTATCTGGAGAAAAGGTTGGACCTGTTATTTCCCTGAGGGCTATATGACATTCCTCAGAGAGAGGGTGTGTGGTGTTCCCAGATCAGTCAGAGAGGAGGGAACCACACTGAAAAAGGAAGTCTTCCATTTAGCATTGAGCTGAGGGGCTTTCTGATAATCTCAGACTGTGACATTAACAGCAGCGTAACACAACAGAGAAAAAAGTACTGGGTTTTCTTCCTGAGGACCCAGTTAATTTCTAGAGTGCCCTCAGGACAGCTCACAACTGTTAATAACTTTGAACAAAGTGTTAATCATGAATTTTAATACATAATATTTAAAACTGTTTTCGTTACCAGTGAAGAGGAGCCTTGGCACAACAGGCAACTCTTATGACAGAAAACAGTTCATTAGGGCTGGTTTACAGGTTCAGAGGTTTAGTCCATTATCATGATGGTAGGAAGCGTGGCAGACACAGACAGCCATGGTGCTGGAGAAGGAGGCAAGAGTTCAGCATCTAGGTCATCAGGGAGCAGGAAGGGAGAGTGCCTGGGAGTGGCTTCATCATTTGAAACCAATGCCGGTGGCACATTTCCGCAAACATGCTCATACCTACTGCAACATGAACACATCCCCCCACTTCAGCTCAACTTCAAAAGTCCCCATAATCTATCAATCTCAACCCTGTTTCAAAGTCTAAAGTCTTGTCAGAGATTCATAGCAATCTCTTAACAGTAACCCCCATAAAACCAAAATTAAAAAGTAGATCACATATTTCCAACATATAATTGTGTAGAATATACCTTTGTAGAGGAAAGAGAGCATAGTTAGGAAATACTGGACTAAACAAGACAGAAAACTAGTTGGGCAAACTCCATACTCTGCATCTCCATCTCTGATACTCAAAGCACTCTTCAGATTTCCAATTTATTTTCAGCTTTGTTCACTTCAGTACATTTCTTTCTTTTGGTCTAGTTTCACTCTGAGTTAGCACATTTCCTCCACCAATATCCTACAACTCTGGAATATCCAACATTTTGGGATATGTAAGGCAATCCCGGCACATATTTAATATATCTTAGATCCTTTTCTATGGTTTAGTGATAATGTAATATAGTGCTACAGAAATATCTAAGACTACTATTGATAGTTTTATAACCAAAACAATTGAAAACATATATTCACACAGAGTTTTAAAATAAACCCTGATTACAAAATTATCATGATAAGCAACAAGGGAGAGAGTAAAATAAAATATACTAAAGCAACTAATGCTAAATATAGTTTAAATTTACAATACAATGCAATATTGTTCAGCCACAAGAGAAATGGATAGGAATTATATGCTACATTGCTTATAGGTGAAATTAAAAATATTAAGCTAAGTGTATCTAGATATCAATGGATATCTGTAGTTTGACATCTCCTAAATATGTTTTTCTGCTTTATAAAAAATACATAATTATGTCATTTTCAGTTTCTTTTACTCTCCCAAACCCTTACAATGCAACCCCTTGTTCTTTCTCAAATTCATAACATCTATTTAATTGGTGTTATATATGTGTATACAGTTATAAATACATACATTATTCTTATTCTGTATAATGATATTTGTATGTACATGATCTCAGTATAATTCACTTGATATTTGATTATTAGATGTCTCCCCCCTGAGGAAGACTATCCTGTATTCCTTAATAACCCTTATTTCTTTGTCTAGGGCTAAAGAGGTTCTATGTGATTTCCACCTTTCATGTTAACATATATATTGGTGTCATCTTTGTTTAGGTCTTGTTTAGGTCGAGTAGTTTTGGACCCTTCATTAGGTTTAGCATGTCTGACATTTCTGAGACCTATAACTTCACAGCAAGTTTTCTTTTTCTCTGACTTTTACAATATTTTCCCCTATTTGTCTGTGATCCCCAAAGGTGTAGGCCTTGTATTACCAAGTATTCGGCTGGAATCGAGAACAATTTGGATACTTGTTCTCTGCTTTTTTACTGGTTGTGGTTTTCTGTAATAGACTCCATCTGATGCAAAAATGAGTTTCTTTGAAGAAGTGTAAAGCCTATTGTTATCTGAAGGTATATGGATAAATATTTAGAATGTAGTTGGAATTGATGCTGGCTTAATAAAACAGCAATTGCAAATTCTCCTAAAAGTTTCTTTTACTAGGCCTCTAGTTTTACTTATGAAGAAATTCAATTTTATCTAGATTTTAGAGACTCCATTATTATGAATAGGAAAAAATATATGGAATATTATAGATTAAATGTTTTAAGCCAAGCATATCATGAAACACAAACAATATATTGAATGATGACATAAAATATGTAAATAAATAAATAATGATACTTGATGTATTTGACCAGCAAAACACTAATTCAAAAAGAAGCACTTACTAAATTATATAAGTTAAAGATTCAGAATATTTCTAAGAGTGATCTGGAAAAAAAGCCCAGTGAAAAGAATTCAATAACTTCATCAACTAGTTTATAAAATATTCATTAGGAACTAGACTTCTGTTGCCAAGGATGATCTGGAAGGCTTTACAGTAAAATTTAAAGATCAGTTTTACAAAAGTTGCAAAGTGTCTCACATGTCCTCATGAATTGGCACATAGATACTTTGTTTGACATTGTCTATATCAATGTCTATATAGAAGCTGGAGACATCTGACTAGAAAACCTCAACTGAAAAAAAATATCTCTATAAGATTAGGCTGTAGGCAAACCAGTAAGACATTTTCTCAATTAATGACTGATATTGGAGGGTCCAGTTTATTGTGGATCATGCCAGCCTTGAGCTGATGGTTCTGGGTTCTATATGAAAGCAGGTTTTGCATACCATAAGGTGTAAGCCAGTAAATAAGCTTCCATGGCCACCGTATCAGCTCCTGCCTCGGGGTTTCCGTTTAAATTCTGCCCTGATTGCCTTTGATAATGGACTGTGATATAGCAGTGTAAAAATATATATAAACACTTTTCTCCCCAAATTACCTTTAATTATGGTGCTTTATCAGAGTAATAGAAACCCTAACTAATACAAATATCCATGTACCAATTCAAAACAGGGGTGTTAGACTCTGCAGTTAAGATTGAAATCTGCGATTACCAAAAAGTCCCTGAGCTCAGTGCTAAATGATTGACTCTCTTTTCCCAGCGGGTTTCCCTTTTCCACCTGATGTGGGGTAATCAGTACCCCACACCCTCTATCTGAGAATTGTCACCCATTCCTCAGGGAAGTTACAGGCGCAACCCTTTCTCTCCATAAGAATCCTGCCAACTGAACTCCTGGGCATTCCTGGAGGTACACCCTCATGCTAATGAGATCTCTTGATGCTTTGGCACTTAGGCAATGACATTCGTCCATGCCTCTGACTGTACCTGGAGTTCTTCCCCCACACCCTCTGCCCATATGATAATTAGGTACTGTGTTCCCTTTCTCATAATAGGACTGTGATACTGTATTATCCCTGGCAATATTAGCACCAGTGAATCAAACACATTTACCTCCAAAACTCCTCCGCATTGCCAAACATTTATAGTGTCTCTGATTCACGAAATAAATTCTCTCTCTCTCTCTCTCTCTCTCTCTCTCTCTCTCTCTCTCTCCAATATGTCCTTCTGAGACTTAGCTGATTATTTTTATATGGAGAGGAAGTGCTTCCGCCCCCACACACACACATGAAGATCTCATCACTGGACATGCTTACCTGGCTGGACTTGCTTAAGGCACAGGTTCCTGCCTTGCAGTTGCTGCCTAGCCAGGTTACCTACCACAGGCAGCCAGGGCTCATCTCTGAGCACCTGGAGCACCACCACTGGTACCTAATCAAGTTGGAATCTTGATCACCGCTGCCAGTCACCCTGATGGCCAAGTTTCTACCTTTTCTCCCGCCCCACTCACCATAGTGCTCAGCTGCAGCATCGACTGGTTGATTGTTGCTACCGAAAAAACTCTCATATTTTCCCAGCTCCTCAGTCTAGGAGCTCAGAGCTCCTTGAAGCTGCCCAGTCGAGCACTGAAAGCTTAATTAAAGAGCAGTAATGTTTCTTTGCATGACAAAAAGGGTTAGGGCTACCCTAACTCTCCAACTTGCTTAGTTAGCTGAGAGAGTTGTAACACTTGCCAGTAGTGGAATATTACAACTTTCTTTATTTCTCCTGCTTCTCCAGGGTATCCTGTGGCATTGGACTGATCCTGTCCCATGTTCCATCCTTTCTACCTGGACGGACATAGTCCTGACCTTCTGATGTAGGAACAGACAATTCCAGTTTGGTGTCTCACAAGGCCTGAGGCTCAACAAAACACACAGAACCACATAGGGTTGCTTGTGTGTGTCTGTGTGTATGTGTTTCTCTCTGTTTGTGTGTGTATGTGTGTATGTGTGTGTGTGTGTTTGTACAGTCGCAGAACCCAGTCAGATAGTGTGCTGTATAATGATGAATTTTATAAAATTAAGAATCACTTAAATAAACCTCTTGCTATGTTTGTGACAGTGAGTATATCCAGGGAGATTTCACTAAAGACAAGGACACTCACTGCATGACAACTTAAAAGTGTTATCTAGTAACAAGTTATTTTAATTGCTGTAATATCTCTATCAGTATGCTTTGCAAACAAAGCTGTGGTGCATTTTCTCAGTTAATGATTGATGTGAGAAGGTTTAGACAATTGCAGGCGGTGCTACCTCTGAGCAGGTGGTTCTTGGTTGAACAACAACAACAAAAATAATCTAGCTGAATTAGCCAGGGGAAACACACATGCAAGCAGTATTCCACCATGACCGGACCTTTGTTTCAGTACTTGTCTCTAGGCTCCTTTCTTGAGTTACTGAGTTGGTTTCCTTTGGTGACCTATCCTTTGTAATCAAAGATAGGTAAGCCAAATAAAATTTCTTTCTCAAATTGGCTTTAAGTTGTAATCTTTACCACATTACCAGAAAACAAACTAAGATAGACATTGGTACCAGGATTATACATATTTCTGTGCTAGACCTGGTAAGGTAGCATTTGGGAGGATGGTAGAGGGTTTTGGATCTTAGAGCTATGTGAATCACTGTGTGCTTAAGCTTACTTGGCTGTTTTGGGAACTTTGAAGATAAGTGCTGACAGTAGTGCAGATGATGGAAGACTGGGATGTAAAGTTTCAGTGTGAAGTTTGAGACTCTCTTAAGACCTCTGTCAGAGCCATTCCTGTGATGCTTTGAATTAAAAATGTTGTTCTGGTTAACTGTAGCTGAAGAATCAATTGTGATTAAGAATAATTTAGTATCACTAGTACAATTGATGTTACTTAGTTATGACTGAGGAATTGGCTATGATTAAGAATGTAGAAGAGTAAAAGGTGAAAGATTTAGACAATCTGAAGAGAAACGAGAGCCCATTAATGACACTATTAATGAATCAGACATGCTTAGCATAACTGTCATCTGAGAGGCTTTACCCAGCAACTTATGAAAAGAGATGTAGAAACACACAGCCAAACATGAGGCAGAACTTGAGGAATCCTGTGGAAGATGGGCCAGAATGATTGAAGGAGCCAGAGAAGTTAAGGACAGACCAAGAAAACTTAAAGAATCAACTAGTCTGGGTCCAAAGTGACTCAAAGAGGCTGAACCACCAAACAGAGAACATGCAAGGTACAAACCTAGGCTCTCTACACATATGTGACAGTTATTCAGCTTTGTCTTCACTTGAGAGTACTAACAGCAGGAGCAGGGCTTTCTCTGACTTTGTTGCCTTAACTGGGCTTCCTTGTCTAGCTATGGTGTGAGAAGATGCACCTAGTCCTACTGCAACTTGATTTACCAATGCTGGTTGATGTCCATGATGTCATGATGCTTTCTGAGGAGAAGGGGAAAGATGGGGTGAGGAGGGGATAGGAGAGGGAGGGACTAGGAGGAGAGAAGGGAGGCAAAGCTGTGACCTGGATGTAAAGCAAATAAATAATTTAATCGATTAATTAAAAAAGAATACAGACCAGTATTTTTGATGTTAAAATTTCTCAGTGTATTTCCTCAGTGACAACACCAGGAAGTTGAAGTTATAGAGGGAAACAAGGCTGTATCTCATTAATTCAACCAAACTTGTTAACAAGTATGAGTTGTTCACATTGTGCTAATGTTGGCAGTGGAAACTACAGCACTGAATGGATATGGAAAGAGTTGGGATCATGAAATCCACAAGAGGCCATTTGTTAAGATAAAAACTCACATGCTGAGAAGTCCCAATAGACTGAAGATGCCAAGACTGTGGTTTGTAACCAAGAAAATAGACAAGTATGGAGTGAACTGGACTTGGCTTAGGAGAACAGCTATGTGTGTGTTAAAAGTGGGATTTCATAAGCTTCAAGGCTTTTTTTGTTTTGTTTTTTTGGTGTAATGTCAAACACCAAACAATTCCCTAGTGTGTAATTGTACTGAACAGAGTTCCTTGGTGAGTAAAAGTGCATTAAATTTTCAAAGATAGAGACAAAAGAAAAAGAACATTAGTAGGAAACTTTAAAGCTACAGAGCGTTTTTCAGAGAATTACATTTCAACTTCACAGTAATTTCCCCTGATATTTTATTCTAATCTGCTTAACAACAGGATATTTTTTTAAAGTGTGGGTAAATTTCACTTCTTCAATAAGTGTAGTGCCTTCCTCATATAAATACTTAGAACTAAAAGGGGAAATACTCAGCTAAGGTATAATATCTTCCTGCATGTTTGTTTTATATGTGCCAAAAGCTACTGAGATCTATGATTTCCATGAGTTAAAGATATGTAATTAATCTCACTAAAGATACTGTATTTAAAGATATAGATGCACATACGGATATAAGCACATACACAACATATATATATGTCAAAAAGCTCTACACCAATTTTATATAAATTGGTGTTTAATTTAATAATGCTAATTAATAAGACAATGTTTTGTCCTTAAGAGTAATAAGTAATATTTCTTGGACAGTCATTAAAAATTTAAGTGTAAGTATAAAGAATTATAGTTAATAAGACAAAATATTTTTGACCTACTGTTATCAATAAATTGTATAACAATAGGTCAAAAATAAAGTGTATAAGTCGAATCCATAGCTCTAATCATGAAATGTTACAAAAATATTTCCATGGCTTTGACTAGTATATCAATGAGGAAGGATTATGATAAAAATAAAATACATAATTGTTATGACATCTGATTACTTTGTGTAATTATCTGCCTAAAACAGTAAATAAATGACCCACTAGTTAACAATGATAAAATTGTTATTTAAAAATAGTTAACAATTCAAATATGGAATTTTTCACATTATCAATTGGAAAGTAAAAATACAGTGGCAGAATTAAAATTCTCATTGCTGGTAAGATAGGATGATGTAAATGAAACTATTGATTTTGAGTAATATCCATTTGTAATCCAGCTCTAAGAGATCTAGCATCTTCTACTGATATTTAATAACACGTATATGCACACACACACACACACACACACACACACACACACACACATACAGAGAGTTAAAAAAACTCTTAAAAAAGATAGATAGGAAGATTATACAAAGGACAAATATAAACAAGAAAAGTTTACTTGAAAATGTATTTAATGTAACTGACCTCTTCAGAGGAAATTTAAAGAATATGAAAATTGCTACCCATGAAGAATACTTTTATTAATAGAGGAAAAATTCATTTTCTTCATGCATATTAATAAAAGATAATTGAATATTTTGAGACATATATAAATTGGTGTTTTATTAAATAATGCTAGTTAATAAGATAATGATTTGCCCTTCAGAGTAGTAAGTAATATTGCTTGGACAGTCATTAAAAATTTAAGTGTAATCTGACCATTTTTATTAATATTTCAAAATGAAACATGAAAAGGTTTACTGCAATAAATTTAGAAAATTGATTTAATAAATATAAGAAAACCTTACATACTTACAGAACATGTAAAATAAAAAATACAGACACTTTGCTAGCATTTCAAAAGATAAAGTGTTAACTATATTCACATACAATCTTATATTTTAAATAGCTTTTTTCAGTCTAAATGTTAGAAAGTTAAATATATTCTTAATACTATGTTTCTAAAGTCTTAAATTGAGTTATTTTATACAGTACTGGGTAAAAGACAAATTGGAAGGAACAGATTTATATCCTTACAGAACTACATTAATTATAATTAGAGAAAGATAAAATGACATTATGCAGAAAAAAAACGTGAGCATCTACCATAATTTATTTTGTTCTAATAGCTTGTAAACAAATACTTCAAAATATTTATACAAAAATATAAAGTACAATGATCACAGAATTTTAAATAACTGTGAAGTATCATCAAAACATTTTGGAAGAAAATATAAATTACTATTCAATATATGCCATTTTTAAAGCTTGCAGTTTAGCTCAGTGGTACATTCTACAGGGCCTAAATTCAATCCTCAGCCACTTTCAAAATAATAAGTCATTTTTATATTAACTTTAAAAAACATTTATGGAAACATTTAGGAAGGGAATAATTTGACTCATGTCATGATTCTAAGTTTATATTCAATTTAATATGTGTCAAAGTTGTAAAGTAATTATATCTCAAATAGCTATTGTTATGTGATAAAATAATGTCTATCCTTGTTCCATTTTAAATGATATCGTAATTGTTCAACTCTCCTAATCCTCAAGCTATGCTATAAAAATTGGTAAATTGAGAAGCAAGTGATGCTAGAAATGACGGCAGTCTGGAGGTCTGGAGGGAGGTAACTAGATGAGTAACAATGTATCTGCAAAAATGTGAGAACTTGAGTTTACATCATGGAGCTCCTGAGAAAGTCAGAAGTGACACCTAAGTGTCCACCTTCCCATTCCTCCTAAAGGTGTGATGTAGAGACAGAAGTATCCCCGAAGTTCATCGCTCAATCCTGCTGGTAGAATAAACCATGAAAAGGTATTGATTGACTCAAGCATGTGTAATGTGGGTAACAACACATTAGATTCCTCTGACCTCTTCATGTGGTCTGTGGCTCAATGTACAAGAATACAAATACACAAGTGTAATAATATACATTAAAATGATTATAGTAAAGTTATAAAGTAATTTTGCTGTTAATTTTACATGATTTTCAAAATATTTTTCTTTAAATTTATTTTAAAATAATAAATGACTTTTTTACCTTTTCGATGTTAAATACATTTAAGAAAATCGGGTATATACTATGCAATATGTTATATATCCTAAACACATTTCAATGCAACTATATATATATAATGCTCAATTATAATAATATGTACAATAGTTGTAAATTAGCAAACAAAATTATCAAAGTGACAAACCTTCCTCTTTTCATAAAAGGATTAGGTAAAATATATTTGGCCTATAATAATAAAATATATCATACATATATGTATATATGCATATCTATATAAAACATATCATGGATTATTGATAATTTATGTGTTTTACATATTTGCCTTATGAAAAATGGCCTACACTAAAAATCACTAAGAATCTAGATGGCTAAACATAGCCTTTTCATTTACATTCGTAAACCCACCTTATGCCTTGACCTTTACTCTATTTCCTTAACATGAATTGTAACAACTGTACAGGGAATATTACCATGCTTCTCATGTTTGACCCTTGACTCATCCTTTTCTGTACTGGAATTAGGTTTCCACACTATATCAGCAAAGGTTGTACCTGGGCAGGAAACAACAAATTGGGAACAACTCCTTTCTAATGAAACTATAACACCAAACAAGTCTGAAAACAGTTTTTCCTGTGAAAAATAATTTTCACAGTAGTCTACCAGAAAGAAAAATAAGACCACTAACCAAGTATTCTAATCTTCACTGGGTTTCAGTGACCACAGGCATGCCATTGATCTTCATATATGGAGTCAGATAGTTGCATATTTGCAGCATGATTAGTTTCTCTATAGCATTTATTCTGAATGTTTCTAAGGTAACCTATTTCCCATCATAGACACGTACTATATAAAGTGATTTTAATTACCATTGTATTTATATCACTCTTCTATTCCTAAACTAACCAAAGTTAGTTTATGCTAACTTTTAGTACATGAAATGAAACACACACAAGTATTCCGCTTAGTTTTACATATGGTAACTAATATTAATTTTGTGGAGATTTTATAGGTACTAAGTATTAACAATCATATCTCTGAAAGAGAGACATTAAGCTTTAAATATAGCTCAGGGTTTGAGATCTTGCCTATGATATGTGTGGCCTTGGGATCAATTATAGTAATAAAAAACTTTGGCTAGTCAAGAAATAAAGCCATTAAAATATGTATTGTTAAAGATATATACATAACATTAATAAATAGTAACATATAAAATTCTAACCTACTTTTGATTCATTCATTAACTTATGATTTTAGATGAAACTCAGAGACTAAGCGAACAAGGAAAATATCCTGTCATTGAGCTGTATTTCTTGCTGTTGATTTCTTTGAAAATTAATTTTCATATGGATATTTATCTCAGATCTTTCTTCCCATCCTTTAGAAGTACATGTATGAGAGGGCATCTGGATGAAGTTCTAAACTTTAATCCAAGTGTCTTAAAAACCTGAAGGCAGGCTTAATGTGTCACAGAATCTAGTCACAGAATTTATAAACTTTGAACTTACAATGGTGTGGCTAAAGTCTTGAAATAAACATAAGGCAATACTTGGGATGGTAAAAGCTAATGCCAGCTACCTCTCAAATACCTAAGCTTCCTCAAAACAATGAGGTCTTATCAAAATTCTCAAATCCAATTCTTTAACGAAAACTAAGAAAGTTCCTACAAAAGTGCAAAGAATGTATATTCAAAAAACAAAGCTGTAGAAAAATTAATTAAATGATGTTTGGTGCCATTTGTAGAAATAATTAAATTATTAACCAGTATTTAGGTTATATTTAATTGGTTTGCCAGTTGCTAATCCTTAACCCGCCATTATAAATGAGCACACAGACATCAGATGGATTTTAGCAAGCCTTGGCCTGGATTTAGCAATCTTAGCCAACCTAAGCTAGCTCTTAGTTCTAGTCCCCAAATACGACCCCACATATACATATGTCCTCTGGGCTGTTGTTATTCCCCATGCTATGCCAATGTTCCAGGATATGTGGAAAGACATTCTTTACACTAAACCATGGCGTGTGTCCTCCTTCCTGCTCTTTGTTTCTTCTCCTGGAGGGTTCTTCTTCTGGAGGCCTTTTCTGGCTACTGGAGGCTGCTCCTTGTTCTGCTAGAGGCTTCTTCTTCCCAGAAACCTCTCAGCTTTAGAAGCCCGCACCTTAGTCCCACCTACCTCTGTCTTTGCCCAGTCCTAGGAATCAGCATTTATTTAACCAATCACAGACAGGCAAGGTAACAGCATTACTTGATTTTCAGAAAGCAAGCTTCTGGAAGCAGGTTAATTAATATTTAGAATGCATAACATCACCCCATCACGAAGCAATAGTGGAGAGGGCAGTGTTCAGGATAGTGACTGTGATTTGTCATTTTAACTTACCCTATTCCATCTTCAGATAAGTTGTAACCTTGAAATCTAGCACTGAAACAGGCAGCTAGACCTTAGGGAAAATGATTCTGTGATGGAAGTACCATTCAGGCCTTGGAACCAGCAAGTAGACAGCACCACTTGCCAGCAAGAGCTAAGTCCTAATGCATCAAAGTCCATAGTTCTAGAAAAGTCCATAAATGCACTAACCTTGCTTTTCAGAATTTGCTGTTTTATTTCTAGCCAACCATTCTTCCTAAATAAGTTTGTGTCAAGCCATGAAATACTTTTGTACTTAAAAGTACACCATGACAAAGGCTTGAAACTATACTAAGGTCCCAAAGACCCATGATAGTTTGAAACCGAACTTTTAAATTATTATTTAACACTTATTTATTTATTACTAAATTCACTTATAACAAACACCAACAATTTCTTAACTATTAAACCTATAAATTCCTACAACCCCTTTAACCTATCCACTAAACCTATTGATAATCATAACAATTACTTTCATACCCTTTTAGAATGATACAGTCTCTGGGGCAGGTCCTCAGTCGTCAGGAAACCAGTCTCGGGGATAGACTCTTTAATGCACTTAGCAGTCCTTTTTCTGGAATAGCTCAGACGCAGGTTCATCAGGGTAAATTGGCTATCGAAGTCTCACTTTAAATAAGGCTTGAGGCTTTCTTCTCTCTGGGAGACCTCAGCGTCTGTAGGCCAACTTACTTCCTTCGTATCAGCAACTCTGCCATTCTGCCTCAGTCTTTAAAGCTGGCCACAGTTCCGTTCAGGCCACTG
>CAJQZJ010015385.1:3134987-3150588 GCA_907164525.1 Lophiomys imhausi
TTCACCTGACTTCATCCATAAGCTGATAAGCTAATTGCTCACAGCAGATGATCTTCATGCCCCGAATTAAGAGACTGTATCAGAAACTTAGGTATTCACTAAATCTAACTTATATTAATCTATCAGCCCCTTCAATAGTTAGTCACCAGCTGGCTAATAAAGATGGTCTATTGGCTGGAACTCCAACTAGACATCCTATGCATCCAAGTTAAGTCACAAGTGCAAGGAATAGGCTACATCTTCTTGAAACATTGGCCAATATGAAAGCCACCCCTGAAACATCATATGTTAGTCCCAAGGCTATTGGTATCTCTCCACCAAATGATGGTAAAGCTCTGCTGCTAAAGATAAAACTTATTTATGTTATCAGACACAAAGAAATCGAGTTGGTGACTAACTGGAATCTTCACCTCCACTGACTGCTGTGCATGGTATTGGAAGGTACTCTGTATACTATGTTAGGATAAAGGTAACCATTTCTATCACTCATTTACAATCATTAAAGTCTACAATAGATACTTGTCTGGAAGATATGCTGGCTCACTAGTGGCACAAATGTTATGAGAGTAACCAATAATATTTTAGTTGGATATAGGGGCTACTCTAGGAGATTGAGACATATCCAACATTGCTGAAATGAACAAATATGTGAAATTAGTGAGGTCATGGACCTTGCAGGAAAATATAATATTATCATTCTGCTAAGGGAAAATAATAAATAACTAAGTCCTAATGGCATATTTCTGTACCTATAGATCTCTGGCACATTCATCCAACATCAGAGACAATTGTTTTTGTAGCAAATGGAAATTAACACAGAAACCCACAACTTGACAATGAGCAAAGAATGAGAAGCTTCAGGGCAGATATTACTAAATGGAATGTCTTCATCAAAAACCTCACTTCAAAAACCAGTGATCAACATGGAAGAGGAGACAGAAAGATTTTAGGAATCAGAGGGGGTGGATGAATCGAAACAATCAGCTTCTTTCAGATATAATAGGACTGATACACATATGAACTCAGAGACACTATGGCAGCAATTCATAAAACCTTCACAGGTTCAAGTGAGATGTGGCCACAGCTCTGAGTAAAAGATGTATGTAGAGAGTCTCAGTCCTATCCTAGAAGCTATTTGCAATTAATATACACTGGCAAAAAAATCAATTTTCTCCCATATAATGGGACTGGCTATATCAACCACTTTTGAGGATAGTCCCATTCCTAGGAATAGGTGACTAACACAAAATTAAATGACATTATTTATTTATTTATTCATTTATTTACCTATCTACCTACCTTTTTATTTATATAATTACTTATATTTTAGTGAGGGGGAGAGACACAGAGAAATATAGAGAAAGTGAGACACAGAGAGAATATCCTTATTTCATTTTGCTTTGTTTTGGCAATTTTTTTTGTTACATTGACCTTTGGCATGACTGTTTTGATTTACATTTCTGTAAGATCTATGTATTTTTCTTTCCTTCCTTGATATTTAATAAGGGCTAATAAACAAGGCCCTGAAATCTCCTCAATGATACCAAGAGAAGAATGTATGTTTTCTTACTTTGGTAAGTGTACATACATATTAGTGTGTGTATATTTATGAAATATTCCTGGTTTGTTAGTTTCTTATTATTTCTTGTTAGTTTCCTGGATCAAAGTTATATCATTGTGACTGACAGTCTTTAAAATTTCCCATTACCACTGATTTATCTATTTTTAACTTATCTACTGTCAATTTTTCACATACTTTTATTTATGTCACCAACTGAACTTATGCCAATTTTAAAATCTGAATGTATTGATCTATTGAACTTAACATTATATATTGATAGATAATTCTATTTTACAATGCCCCAATACTTTTGTAGAATAATCAAGAGACACTAATTGTAACAAGCTGTGTAATAAATTTCATTTATTTTCATTGAGGGGATTTCACTGAGGAAATAATAGAAATATAAATTTCAATTATGTCGTTAATATTTCAAGCAGATACTATCAAATAGCACTGCTTAAAGAGATTCCTAGAACCATGTTCTACATTGAGTAGGAAATTCATTTGAATAAAGTATAATTGAAATATTTCTTATTACAGAAACCACTGAAATTTAAAACATTTACTTGTCTCTTCAGATAAAATTCATTAGGATTCAAAAGGGTTTTAAATTAAAATCTTAATAGATTACATAATTCTAGTCATCCATGTATTTATTCAGAAAGCAAGTAATACATAATAATAGATTTTACACCCAAAAGAATGAACCAGCAGCAGCAATGTTGTGCTTCACATCCACAGAAGGCAAATATTGGAGATATATTTGTAAAAATTATGTTTTAAATAATTCACATTGTGCAATAAAGAATGGTGCATCCATAACACTAAAAAATGAAATAAATGGGGATTCTACTTATTTTTATTCTTGAGTGTTTCCAAAAAGCATTAGATTATAAGTGAACAATTAAGACCCATTCCTATTCCATGCATGTTCTATCAATGCACGTTCTATGCATGTTCTATCAATGCACGTTCTATGCGTGTTCTATCAATGCACATAATATGGATACAAAATTAAATTTAATACTACTATGTTAGAGTTTCCTGAACTGACATATAACATTTTATCTTGTAAGCATTCACAAAGTTAAGAATTGATTAATTAATATAGATTTTTATTCAGCTATATATTAAACCTCAACTTAAAAGAAGTGTATAGATTTTAGTAAACAATGATTCAATAATTAGTTATGTTTTGTAAAGCAAAATACATGTAAAGATAAAATGTATCATTACCTTTTAATCTGAAAATGTGTGTAATGAAGGAATCTACTACTTATAATTTTCATCAGGAGTAGAAGAATAAGGACACAACACGGAAAATTTATCTCAAATTTAGTGAGAATAATTAGAAATATTAACCTCCAGATGACTCAGTATCCATATATTTACATTTATTTTAAACATTCCGAAGTCTTATAACACCAAGAAATATGCTTCATCAGTGAAGCAAGCCATCAGCCTTTCCTGTGCTCCATTGCACTAGTTTTGAAGGTTATAATGCCATCTGCTAGATAAAGGTTAACCAGGAGATTTATCTCCATTCTTCCCCAACTCGGGTAATTACTCTAAGTATATCATTTGAATTTAGAGGGAAAAGTCAAAAACTATTCAGAGGCAGCTAATTCCAAAAGACTTTTCCTTCCTTTTATGTTTCACGTCTATGGTTTTACATTTCATTTACCATTTGTCTTCAACATTCAATTATTACAATACTTTCTATTTGCCCTGTTTTCTATTTAAGAACCAGAGGTCAATGATGGAGATTTAAAGGCCACAAGGAACGCTAGAAATGGGATTTTGTGACAATAGTTTCCTCGAGACAAATAAACATGACATCCACATACTTAGTTTCTCCTATTCCATTATCTGAGTGACACTCATTTATCAAACTATTTATTCACCAAGATTTTGGATTTTAGATTTTTTTCCTTTATTTTTTATTTCTTCAAGTTACATCTCAATCGGAGTCCCCTCCCTATTCCCCCCTCCAGTCCTACCCTCCCATCCTCAACCCCCCATCTTCTTCCTTTTTTTTTTCTTTTAAGTTTAAGGTATATCTTATCTCCCCCTACAGTTTCCCCTTTCAGTCCAACAAATGTCTCTTTCTCTTATAATAATAAATACAATACAAAACAACAGAGGTAATTAGGCCACAGTTATGAGAGTTATATGGCTTAGTGTACATTCACAATGTCCAGTCCATATGTATTTGGTACCTGACTTTACCATTCTACTATCTAACCATCTCCATGAGTTTAAAGTTCTATATCTGACTCAACATACATACTAACTTGCAACACAATTTTAAAAGTATCTTCTTAGATCTATAACACTCTCTTGACTCATAAACAACTCAAAATTTAATAATGAGACTCTAACTATCTATTCTTCAACCACCTCAGGGACCTGAGAGGGATAAATATATCTTAATTTAGGTTTTATAGACTAAATTTTCCAAATGAAAATCAATATTCCACCATGGCAGCTACATCAGTACTTGCATCTACTTTTCTACCTTGATTTTGTGCTTTGACTTCCCTGGATGATGGAATATAAACTGTGAGATTTAACAAATTCTTTGCTTCCAAAGTTGCTTTTGATTATGGTGTTTTATAATAGCAATAGAAGAGTAACTGAAACAGAAATTGGTGCCAGGGACCAAACATTGAACAATTTATGCTGTTGTTCTTTGGTTTTGCTTTGAGTTAACAAATTGAATAATAACTATAACCTGGTTTTCCCTCTTGCAATAGAAAGTATATACTTTTTGTATACATTTATTTATTACTTCATTACTTTTTTTAATGTTATCAGATCCCACAGTTGAGAGATCCTGATCTTTGAAAGAAACTTAGTCGTTTAGTGAGACTTTGAAATTTTTGAGTTTGGATGATTCAGAGGAATGTTAAACTTTGAAAGTGATATTAACTTTGGATAATGTAAAAAGACAGAACTTACATGTTTGAATTTTTGAAGACTATATGACTTTAAATATATGCATAAATAAATACATAAATAAATATATAAATACATATATCTGCATGTGACAAAAATTAATAATAACAAAAAGGCCACAAATTTGAAAAAGAACAAGTTGGGGTATGTGAGAAGGTTTTGAGGGAGTAAAAGACAGGGCAAATGATATAATTATTATAATATCAAAAATTAAAAAGTTAAATTTTGAGTTGTTTAGGAATCAAGAGAGTGTTCTGGATCTAAGAAGATGTTTTTAAAATTGTGATGCAAGTTAGTATGAAGACTGAGTTAGATATAGCACTTTAAACTCATGGAGATAGTTAGATAGTAGAACATTAAAGTCAGGTGCCAAATACATATGGACTGGTCATTGGGAATGTATGCTAAGCCATATAACTCTCATAATTGTGGCCTAATTACCTCTGTTGTTTTATATTGTATTTATTATTATAAGAGAAAGAGCTATTTGTTGGACTGAAAGGGGGAGCTGTTGGGGAGAAAAAGATATACCTGTAACTTAAAAAAAAAGGAAGGGGATGGGTGGGGTGAGTCAGAAGAGCCTGGGAGGAGGGGACTGGAGGGGGGAGTAGGGAGGGGATTGCGATTGAGATGTAACTTGAAGAAATAAAAAATAAAGAGGAAAAAAAATCCCCCAAATACCTTTAAGTTAGTCTTGTGTTGATCTAAATACTTAAAAGGCATTTTCTTTTAGAAATTCATGTATGTGGAGCTCAATGACCAAAGCCAGATGCTCTAACTCCTGAAATTTGCAGGCAAATGGATGGAACCAGAAAAGATCATCCTGAGTGAGTTAATGCAGACCCAAAAGACACCCATGGTATTTACTCACTCATGAACATGAACGGATATTAGTCATTAAATGCAGGACATCCATGCTACAATCCACAGATACAAAGAAACTAAGTAACAAAGAGGGCACAATGGATGATCTTTGAATACCTCTAAGTAGGGGAAATAAAATGGAAATCGGAAGTGGATGAAGAGAGGGATCCAGACAGGAGCTCTACATTACTGGAATATGAGAAGCTTTATACAGCAGATAATGGAAACAGATACAGAAATCCACACCCACACATTAGGTGAAAATCAGGGGGTCTTGAGGAAGAGTCAGGGGAAGGTTTGAGGGAGCTGGAGAGATCAAAGACACCACATGGAGACCTCCATAGTCAATTAACTGGGATACAAGTGGTCTCATAAAGACTGAACCAGAAACTAAACCACACTACACATATGAAGCGGATGGACTGCTACGTACTAAAGTGGATCTCCTAACAATTGGAACAGGGGCTATCTCTGACTTGGACAAGTTGCCTCCCTCTAGATCCTATTTTCCTAGCAGAATGCCTTGTCTTGCTTCAGTGGAAGGAGAGGCAATTAGTCCTGATGAGATTTGATATCCCAGAGTGGGCTGGTACCAGGTTGGGAGGATCTTATGAAGAAAGAGTGTGGGAGGGTAGGAATGGGAGGAGGAAAGGTAATGGCAATTGTTATGTAAAATAAATTAATAAAAAAAATAAAAAAGAAAAAAATTAAACAGTTAAAAGTTAACAAAATAAATAATATAAGCTTAAAATATTGCTATGTTCTATGCTGTGTTGATATTAATACATTGGTATTAAGCTTGTTAGTGAACAAGAAAGGAGCAATTACAGCTTAACAGGTGAATTTATATCAGGTTGGCAAGGAGTTAGTTGTGCTGGTAACTTTTATGTCAGTTTTTCACAAACTAGAGTCAATTGGGAAGAAGGATTCTAAATTTTCAAAACAAAAATGAGTTTTTAAGATTTAGCTGTAGACAAATCTGTTGTGTGTTTTTTTGATTTATTAATGATGCGGTAGAACTTAATTCATTGTGAGTGGTGCCATCCCAGATGGTCAAGGTGCTTTAGGAATTCAAACTGAGAAAACCATGAGAAGCAAGCCATTAAACAGCAAATTAAATGAAATCAATGAATGCTGATTTATATAAGGTCAATATTTTATATATATAGACAAGATTAATTAAAGACTAAAATGTATTTAATTTTTATGACATAGTCTTTAGAATGGATCAGAAGGAAACACCTATAAAAGGAGAAAATATCCATTATCTTCTCTAATCCAAAATAATTTTATTTTTGGAATATTTCAAATCTATAAAATATACATTAAGCAGTATAACAGAGACACATTATCAAGCTATCAGAATTATGGTATTTGGAGAGTTTTCTCATTATTAGAATATTCTTTCTCCATTTATTTCACTGTTTCCCCAAAGATAAGTTTCTGAGTCCACAGTTGTAATCCTCATGTATTCATGAGCATATATCCACCAAAAGCCTGGAATTTAAGTGTTTGTCTAAATATATGAAGAGTGGAATGTTGCACTGAGAAAACAAACTTTGATTCTATTTAGTTTCATTTGCCTATACACTAATATTTTACTTTCTTACTGTTTTTGAATTTTCCTTATAAGATATAATGAACTCAATATAATTTTTAACCCTTACATGAAGTATATACAATATATTCCTACTAGTCGTTGCTTAGGAATTTAAGGGACGAATATCTATAAAGCCCATGGAAATGAATTACTCAGTTGAAAACACCTCCTACTTAAGTAGACACTTTATTTCCTAAGTATTATTGCTAATGCAATCGTACTAATTTACCTTTCCTCATATACCTTTGAAGCAGATCCTTTCATTAGCAGGCCTCGTAGAACTTTGAGATTTCACTTCAAATCATTGTTAGATTGAATTGTTAGAGCAACTCACATGACTATGGATTCTACATGGTCAGTTACTGCTGTAAACTTCTCTTTCATATATCGTCACATATTATTTACAGTGCTACATGATTCTATTTTGATCTTTCAAAATCTATGAACTATAATCAATTATTTAACATTTTAAAAATGAAAAGAAAAAAAGATTCAATGATGAAATGGTTTATTGACCATGATGAGATGGCAATGCTTTATTCTTACTTGACATCAAATAAAATTAATTTACCAGAGGTTAAAGGCTAATTTTAAATTGAAAAATCTTGAAATATACATAAATGGTTTAAAGGTTATGTTTTTGACATTGGATGTAAAACATTTCCTATAATAGAATCAAAGTCTAACTCTAAAGAGAAATGTATAGACAGAATTGAAATTATAAAACAATGCGGAAAATTATAGAATACATTTCAAATAAAATAGAACATACCTTACCTGTTGTGCATCTCACATACTTTTGATATCAGGAAGCTATAGTTCAGTTAAGGATATTTACAGGCTAATAATAAACACTGACACAAATGGCTTAAAACAGAATTGGATGTTTAACTATATACAGTTCATAAAAGATACGATATAAAATTAAAAAGCATGTATACATCTATATTTATTATCATATTACATCATAAATGTAATAGGAATTCTTTATGACATTAATACAATAAAATATTTATTCAAAACTTTCAGCAAATACATTTCAGTATATAATTTTCATATTCTTTATTCATTTGTAGTTTTGCTTAGGATCATTGTTAAGTTATTAACATGTTAAGCATTTTCTCAATACTTCAAAATGATTTATTTATTGAAATTAAAATTTTCTTGATATTTAAAATTATCTTCACTATTTTCTTAAATAATCTTATAAATATATATAATTTATTCTGATCATATTAAACCCAAATCCTCCATGTACTAAGCAAAAATTTAAGAATCTACTTCTATAGTCTATAGCATTGCAAATGCATACTTAAAATTAGAATGCACAGAATATTTCTACTCTCAGCTTTTATTCCTAAATTCTCTTAAATGCATAATGAATTGACTAAGTTACATTGACATAATAAAGATTTTTAAGGTTGGAAAGAAAAGATATTTTTAATAGAAATAGTGCTGCTTGGAGAAAATACTACACATGATGTAGGCTACAAATAAATGAAAATATGTTAATTCAGTATTGTCCATGAATATTGCATAAAAATATAAATTTAGATTATTCTATATACCATCTTCAAATGCTAAGAAATATCCTTAAATGCTATTTTTATTCATAACCCTTTAGGGAAAAAGCACAATTAATACAATCTAATCTATAAGGACATCCATTTAAAATTCATATTTAATTTAAAATAAATTAAATAAAGAGTGAAATAAATGAGTTTTATTTAGCATAATAATCAAGGTCTCATAAGATTATTCATAAACAAGACACTATTTATTTAGAGAACTATTAATTAAAATGGATTTTCCATGTCATTTTCTTTATCATCAGAATTTTTGTTTATGAATTGGCATATTCACTTTAATATTTATATAAACATTTAGGCTTATTGCTAATACATGAAATCAAATTTAAAACAATAAAGCAAAAGAAATGATGTTGCCATGTAAAATATAGAATATTAAAAAATACATTTAAATGAAACCTAATGGAATATATTAAAAGCTATATACTAATCAAAGAAATCAGAAATGCAAAGATAGAAATGAATCCATACAATTGTGAGATATATATATAGAGACAAATCATGATATTTAGTTTGTGTGGGTGTCAGGATACATTTCTCTCTGTTGTCCAGCTGGGCACAGGACCATGATGGGGAGAAAGCACAGCTCTAAAGGTTACAGCTTTTCTCTTGTGCCCCCAGTTGCCACTGGGCAGGACCTTCAGAGAAAAGCCGCATACATCTGTGGACCCGCCTGGTCTCTCCTGCGTGGTGTTGGCCAGCCACCTTGGATTATGTGGGAATCATGAAAGGCAGAGTTATGCCAGCTGCTGCTGGGGTCCTAGGAGATGCCCTATCGTTCTCTTGAGCGGGTTATCTAGGGTAATACAGGTGCTTCAGGCTGGAGAAAGTCTAATAGGTTGGGAGGGATGTTTAGGGTGAACCCCTGATTCATTGGGGAACACTGTGGGGTCAGAGAGTGCTTTCTCATACAGTAAAAGTTCCTTTAAGTGAAATAATGACAGTTCTGAGGGAGTCAATTTTGTGAATCAGCAACTGTTTATTACAATCTGTGCATCATAGTGGTCTTAACTCTCACAAACAAAACCCCCTAACTCTGAGATGGACGAGCGTTTATGAACTGTGGGATGTGGGAGGGAAATTTTGGGGTGAATGCATTCAATTTATTGTCTGAGACTGAGATGCTGGCAATGTCATATTTACATGGTGAAGGATCCCAGAAGCTGGTTAGTTAGGTGACTAAACTTGCATATGACCTCCTGGGAGCAGGGAGTCCTTTGGATTATGTGCTGCAAGGAAGGTAGCTACTTTGGAGGGTTGTGTCTGTGTGCTCCTGAGACAGGTAGAAGCAGGGAAAGAGTTTTATTTCACCCTTATGTTCTCACGATGGGGTATGAGACACTACTTTTAAGATTTCTGGGGTTTGAACATGCTTTTATCTCAACAGCTCCAATGTAAATCCTCTGGAGACTCATCCCAACCAAACTATGGCCAGTTGTTCTTTTCAAAATAGTAAGTAAACAATTTGGTACTGAAATAAGGGAAGAAAAGAAATAACGTATATTTATCATAAAGTGTGTAGAAATTCTTCTCAGTGGGATTCTAGAAGTAAGTGTGGATAAGTTACCTTGAAGGAAATAAAATAAAATTAATATGTCTTATGACCTTGAATATGGAAAAGCTTTCTTAAATAGAATATAATATATAATCTAAAGGAAAGATTATTAAACTGCATCATGTTCAAGTTAAGTTTACATACTGTAGCATACAGAGGGGATTGACTACACCAGGAGAACATGGCCTATTGAATCAACTAAACAGGGCTCATATGGACTCACAGAGAATGAAGCACCAAGCACAAGCCTTACAAGGGTATATATCAGGTCCTCTGTATATGTTATACATTATGACTGTTAACTCCGTGTTTTCTTGGAACTCCTATCAGTGAGACTGGGTGTGTCTCTGACTCTTTTGTCTGCTCTTGAGACTCTTTTCTTCTATTGGATTGCCTTTTCCAGCCTCGACATAAGGGCTTTTGCCTTGTCTTATTGTGTGTGTGTGTGTGTGTGTGTGTGTGTGTGTGTGTGTGTGTTTTTGTTGTTGTTTGTCATATTTGGTTGTTGTCTCATGAGTGCCTGATCTTTTAGGAAGGGGAGCAGAGAAGAACTTGATCTTGGGAAGGAGGAAGGAATGGGAGATCTGGGAAGAGAATAATGAGGGAAAACTGTGGCTGGGAAGTATTGTATGAGACAAGAATCTATTTTCAATATTATAAAAAAATAGAAATACAAGTCATCAAGTGGGAGATTAATTTGCAAAACAGAATGAACTGAGACTATTAACATAATTTAATAATATTTAGAAATCAACGAGGAAAATATTGAACACAGAAGTATAAAAAGGTGGAAGAAATGAGAGTAAGCAAAAAAACATTAAAATAGTTGAAAAGGAGTATTCAAATTTACTGTTATCTAATACAATGCAGACTAAAAACTAAATGCATTTATCACAATGACAAAAATGAATAGTCTTGGAGCTCACTTTGGAATACTTATCTAGCACTCATGGGACATTAGGTTATTCTCTAGAAACATTAAAATAAAAAGATATGAACCAACAACAAAAAAGAAAGAAGACAACAATGATGTACAAGTTGACAAAGATATGAAACAAGGAAAATTATGTTTTATAAGGAGGAGTGTCTATTGGAATGACTATTTTGAGAAAAAAATCTGCTATCATTTATTAAAATAAATTATTAATATTACATCATATCAATGTTGATTCCACATTAAGTTTTTTTCTACCTTAATGTGACAGAAAAAAATCATTTTACTTCCTGATGGCAGTGATCAAGCAGAAGAAAATAAGGGTACAGGAAGGTCAATGAATGATTGCTGCCAACATAATTCCACTGTTTTTCTTTGCCAACTAGTGCCTGCATTCCACCTCCAAGTATATTCACTGCATAAGGATCCATCAAGAGACTGGTATGGGTCAGGTGAGATTCTGATAAATCTAATTGCCTCTCAAACACCCACACTGATATTCAGACATATGCTTTATTCAGTTTCTACTTTTTTCTTAACTCAGTGATGTTGAACATCAAGACTAATTATGCTCATGAAGGAATGAAAAGTTTACAAAGAATTTACCATGAGACTGAAAACATGGCTCAGTGGCTAAGTGCTTGTATTTTTCATGCAGAATCTCAAGGTTCATTTCCCAACAGTCAAATCTGGAGAAAAACAGCAAATTATTATACCAGCTCCAGTAATCTGATGCCATAATCTGGGCTTGATGGGCACTGTACTCACATGAGCATATACCCAGAAACAAACTGGGATACATATAATTTAAGATATTAATAAAAACTTTGAAATGAATTATAAGAATAGAGAAGATTTACATTAAAGATATATACTAGAAGTAATTTCTACAGGATTCTACAGGATATAAAACAAAAATTAATGGTCATAAAGCAAAAAATGTTGCTTCAAGGTGTACCTAATGGAAACAAAATTAAATTATTAAGCTATTAACATAACTGTCAATATATGGGTAAATATATCTGCCCATATTATATTGGAATGCAATATCAAATATACATTTCAAGATAATATTAGAGCTACTGGAACACATAATTTAAAAGGTGAAAATATATAATATTTTTACTACATACATTATATGAATAAATAAACATTCAACCCCATCAAAATCAAATTCAAAGAGTTACAGATTGGAAAAATATGCCAGTATGAAAATATGACAAAACATTACTACTTCAACACAAAATCAATAAAAATATAAAGTATAATATCAATTGATCAAAATAAATTGTAAAGAAAATTGATCTGTGATTAAAATAAGGCTTAAAGATCTATAAAAATACTCTCTAGTAAATACTTAAATACTAAATCTTAGGCAGAGAAAATATGAACAGTATAGGGAAATGCATGTAACAATAATCTGTTGGAAACCTAAGCATTTCTTATGAAACATAATCAAAATATATAATGAGTATATAACATCATGAGGAAAATAATAGGAATGTGAATGTGGGTGAATATCCAGTGTTATTCTTGTCTAGAACACCAGAGAAAACATGAGCGTAATCCCTTATATGGTTAAAGCACAAAGGAATAAAAAAAAAAAGTAATATCATATGATTTAAGTAAATCCTAAAATAAATAAAATGTAAATCAACTTACCATTTCATTACTCAATGAAACACAATTGACTTGGGCTGTGATAATGTTATAACAACTCATTGAGTGTATATTCTTAATTTTTCAAGAGAATATTTTATAATAACATCATTTTCCCCTTCACTTTCCTCCTTACAAACCCTCCCACATACCCCATTTTTTCTCTTTCAATTTCATACCTTATAAGACAACCAAGGAATGCTAAAAGAAGAAATAGTCTTCCCTAAGGATAAGCATACAAACTGGTTATCCAATCTAAATTATGCAAGTTATATTCATGAATTCTTGGGGGAAAATACACAAAGGTATTTTTTAATAGTAGTACAGAAGTTAATCTAGAGCTAAATATTACTGCAAGACTTAAGAAATTATTATGATAAATTGTACAAAGGTGAAATATGATTATTGAAGTTTTATACAGGGCAAGTAAATAGGGATTAATATTATCAAGCTCTTGAAATTTAATAGCTTGATTTTCAACGCCACACACTTTGGAACTGAAATAATTTCAATGACGTATATTTTTTTAAATAATAGTGGACTAGAAAGAAATTTCCAGTTGACTGTATGTTACAAACTAATGGAGACAATCAATAGCAACTACATATTTATTGTATAATAAAGAAAATGATCACAGTATTAGTAGATATATGAATTTAAGGAGAAAATATTATTCCCTCAGTGAAAAACTATAAATTATATAACACTAAAATGCCTTTGTTTCACCTACATAGTAACCAAATATTCCTTCAGAATGATGTCAAATTTTCTAAAAATCACCATGGAAAAGAACATGTCATAGTGAAACTAGGTTGTTTTAGCCTGGGGAGGTAGCTTAGTCATAAATGTTTGTGTGGATACTATATGTTCATGGTATTAGATCACTAGGACCAATAATATAAGAGAGCAGGGAATGTAGCATGCACCTCTAACCCAGGGAGTTAGATGAGAAGCATGGATCCCAGAAGCTTCATTCAATCCAAGTGAGCCTAGTCAGTGAACTCAAGAGGCCGTGTGAGCTTCTGTCTCAAAGGATAAAGTACATGTAACAATATCTCCAAGGTATTTAACACCCTCTCCTGCTCGTCATAGAAATCTGCACTCATCTGCACAACACGTAATTAATTTTTTTTAAGCTTTGAAAAAAATAATGTTCACATAGCTAATTTGTCTAAGTATTCAAGGGTATATGCTATCTTAAAGAACTATACAAAAACAAATTTTCTTGGTTATAACCTTCAATGATGTGAAACATTTATGTTGCCTAAAAGCTCACCAGAACACATTGTTTTGAAATGTTTTGTGACTTGCCATGAAAAACATGAGAACTCTTTGCAACCATCAAATCACCCCACACCATAATTTTGGGTGATTTTCTACACATATATTGTGGAAAATCAGTGAAATCTTTTGCTTTGTATCTTCACTTTGTAACCAGAGGAACTGAAAGATTGACTTTGAGCTTTTTTCAACTGGGTAAAATCTCTCTTTTTCACCTCCTTCTTTCTTTGCCTTCCCTAGATATTGTTCTATAACTTTTGGTTCTTTCATTTTTTTTCAAAGAGTACAAGGTGACCAAGCATTTTTTTTATAAGCTAAGAGAATTTCTACCAGAAGTAGAAGATTAAAATGTATACATTTTATCGATATCTATGTTCTCACAAAAAGGCACATTTTATTCTTGCAAATGTGTCTAAAATACTAAGACAGTCTTGACCTTCTATTAGGAATCAATATGTTTTAGAGACATACTGCTTTTTCTCTGTGACCTATTTTAAGAAAGTCTATAGACTTTCTAAAGTGAATTTCTAGTGAATCCAAGATTAAGTGATATCTTCAATATTATGAAAGGAAATTTAAGTTATCATAGGTCAATGTCCTTTGACAATTGCATGAGTTACAATTTATTTTGTATTTATAGCTACATAAAATCATGTGGCTCTGTTTTTTAACCATTGCTAACATAAAATATCATTCATTTTTATTTTTAATAAATTTAATTTATTTCCTTGAAAATTTCATACATGTATACAAAGTAGTTTGATCATGATTTGTCCTGTGTAATTGAATTGTTGTACATACAGATATTCACAATCATAAATGAATACCAAACTTTCTTTTATTCCAAACAAAACAAATTATAATGTTGCTAAAGTATAAGTGGTATCTCTGAACCTGACAAACAAAATTTTAGTTAGTCCAAACCTTTGAAATTCTATCATATGGATTTTTATATTATTAATTTTGTAGCAACTCTCAAAAATAATTGAGGAGCTGGAGAAATGGCTCAGCAGTTAAACAGTTAAGCTGCTCTTATAAACTGCCCAAATTCCATGCCAAGAACCAACATGGCAGCTCACAACCATCTGTAACCACAGTCCCAGTAGATATGAGATATGAGTCCCTCTTCTGCTCTCCCAGGGAATCAGGCACACATGTAGTAAACATGTAGAACAATTGTTTGCTCATTCTTGAGTTTTTGATCTAAAAATATAATAGCTAAAAAGATCAGATTGAGTCCAAGCATTGAGAGGGGGTAAGTGATCACTAGCTCCCATCATTAATAAAGAAGCTTATCTCCATTTGACATCTGCTTACAAAGGAAAAAAATGTTGTCACTGGGTATACTAATCACCTTTAAGGACAGGACCCATGGGGGTAGAAGGTGGGAGGTTGGGACTGGGAGAGGTGGAAAGAAGACACTGTGATGGAGATGTAACTTGAAGTAATAAATAAATATTAAAAAAATAATCCCCCCCCCAAAAGAAGTAAAAATCCAGCACAAAATAAACTCAATGTTTTTTTTTTGTTTTGTTTTGTTTTGTTTTGTTTGTGTGTGTGTGTGTGTGTGTGTGTGTGTGTGTGTGTGTGTGTGTGT
>CAJQZJ010015385.1:3150598-3163172 GCA_907164525.1 Lophiomys imhausi
TGTGTGTGTGTGTGTGTGTGTGTGTGTGTGTGTGTGTGTGTGTGTGTGTGTGTGGACTCTTCTCTCATTTCCTTTGTTTGTACTTTTGTTTTAGTTTTTATTTTTGTCTTAGTTGTCTTTTGCTTGTATGTTAATGGTTTCTAATTTTATGACTTGTATGGATTCTGTTAGTGTGGGCCTATGTATTTCCTGTGTGTATGAGTTTTTTTTCCAATTTTTGTTGCCTTTTTGTTGTTTTTGTTTGTGTGTTTGTTTTCTATAGAGAAAGATAAAGGGCATGAAGTTAGGTGAGGGGGCATGTGAGAAGGATCTGGCAAATGTTGTGGGATGGCAAACCATGATTAGTATATATTGTTTGTAAAAATATTTTTAATAAAATATATAAAAAACAGAGGTATAGTGGCTAGCATTGCTGATTGAGATAGATCTCTACAATTGCATGAAGAGGAAGTAGAAGTCGCCATTTGCCTAATAACGAAGGTAAATTTTATTTTATTAAATTTTAGCAACTATTTCTGGAATGTACACTCTTAGAATAATTATATTTTTGAAAAAATAGTTTTGAACATCTCTCTCCTAGTAAGTTATCATCTATCAAAAATTTTTATTGAGTTAAAACAGAATGCATCTAAATTCTTTTCAATGACTGTTTAAAGTTTTGATAATAATAACATAAAAATAAAAATCGCTTGGAGTAAAATAAATTATTTTTCTACTTTTTTGTATATCATCTATGTCATTTTGATTGAGGCCTCTTATATTTAATTCTCATATCATTTGTACGTATTTATGTTCCAAATGATCCTTAATTATCAAGAATACAAGAATACATATGTATAGATCTAAAAATCTAAAATATACATGCAGATGTAAAGAAATTTAAAAATATCAAAAATACGTATGTATAGGTTTAAAAAATCTTGCAATTTAAAGTATTCTTTAATACATCACTTTCACCAGAACAATGATATTCTATTTCTTTTTTTATGTTTATTTATTACTTCCTTACATCTCCATTGCCAACCCCTCCTGGCCTTTAAATTCTAAAAATTATGAATCTAAATGGAAAAATCATTGGGGCCACTTGCGGAAAAGAATGCTGACTGTTTTTTGGAATTAAATTAGCCAATAAAGAAGGAATTGGTGCATCATACTCATTTAATTAGGGATAGAACATTTTATTTTTATCTCCTATATCACAACCTAAAAATATAGGGACTTTAATAGCCCTACAAAATTATGCCAACCATTAAGCCAATGTTAAACACTCCACTATAACTTGCCTTGTTGCATTTGATTCATTTCACTGGCCTTTTGTATTACTATAGAGGTTTCAGAGCATTAGGAGCTTAAATAAATTGAATTTCACTAATTTGATTTGTGAAATGCTTAATTTCCTTAAGTGTAATAATAAAAGTAAGATAAAAAATGAAGCAAATAATTTAAAGTAAAAGCAAGAGGAAAAAGAGATTTCTATTAAAAGAGAATGTCTAAGATCAAAAGCTCATATGACAGCACATGCTAGCAAAGGTGTGGAGAAAGGGGAACCCTCCTCCATTGCTGGTGGTAGTGCAGGCTTGTTCAACAACTATGCAGGTCAGTCTGGCGATATCTTAGAAAACTTGGAATAGCTCTGTCTCAGGACCCAGCCATACCACTTCTGGATATACATCCAAATGACTCCTCACCGAATCACAAGGACGTTTCCTCATCTATGTTCATAGCAGACTTATTTGTAATAGCTAGAAACTGGAAACAACTCAGATGTCCCTCAACCAAAGAATGGATTAAAAAACTGTGGTACATCTTCACAATGGAATACTGCTCAGCTATCAGAAACAACGAAATCATGCAATTTGAAGCCAAATGAATGGAACTAGAGAAGCTCATCCTGAGTGAGCTAACCCAGATCCAGAAGGATGCACATGGCATCTATTCACTTGTAGTCGGATTTTAGTCATATAGTACAGGATAACTATACTACAACCAATGCACCAAAGGGAACAGGAACATAGACTTTTTTTCCTGTCAATGAGACACTTTTCCCTTGTGGTACTGCCTTGTAGGCCCCCAGTGTATGAGGAGGCTCTTGGCCCTCAGATGACTGCTGAACTGGGGCGGGGGACTGTTATGTAGGGACACTCCACTCCAGAGGAGTGGGATGGAAGGGATAGGTGTTAGAGGGTGGGAGGGCTGGACTGGGAGGGGTGGAAAGAGGACACTGTGATGGAGATGTAACCTGAAGTAATAAATAAATAAAATTTTTAAAAATTAATATATAATTTATACATATCATATTAGTTTTCATCATATTATATATAATTTTAATGATCCAAAAGAATTATACTATATCTGGGTCCTATTTTTAGGCCACTGCTATTAGAGTACTCCATCTGTCACTAATGAATGCATGTCCTAGGATATTTTGTAATGTGTCTAAACTATGATGTCACCATTACTAAACGAGGGATTGATCTTATAGTAAAATCTATAGTTTAAAATTATGTCCCAATTTAATGATATTAAACATATTAATTACATAAAAACATAAAATGCTTATGGTGACAACTTAATTACTTAGTAAATTTAAGTGTAATAATATTAGAGTTTTTAATTTATTTTTTATTTCTTCAAGTTACATAGAAATCACAATCCCCTCCCTACTCCCCCCTCAATTCCCAACCTCCCACCTTCTTCCTCCTCAACCCACCCATCCCCTTCCTTTTATCTTTTAAGTTTAAGGTATATCTTTTCCCCCCAACAGCTCCCCCTTTCAGTCCAACCAATGGCTCTTTCTCTTATAACAATAAATACAATACAAAAGAACAGAAATAATTAGGCCACAATTATGAGAGTTATATGGCCTAGCATACATTTCCAGTGTCCAGTCCATATATATTTGGCACCTGACTTTAAAATTCTACTATCTACCTGTCTCTATGAGTTTAAAGTTCTATATCCAACTCAGCTTTCATCCTAACTTGCATCACATTTTAAAACATCTTCTTAGATCCAGAACACCCTCTTAATTCCTAAATAACCCAAAATTTAAAATTTAACAATGAGACTCTAGTTATCTAGTCTTCAACCACCTCAGAGACCTGAGAGGGATAAATATATCTGATTATACTGGAAGTGCAGAGCAAGCATGAATTAGCAATCCCTTTGCATCTAGAGAGTCTTCATAGGAATCTGAAATTAGGAACTACTTAGTTTAATTTTATTCTCATTGCCTACCCCCCTTCACAAATCATATCCACGGATTCCTATATTTATTGATTATAATGAACCTGGAATTATATTACAATACATATTAATACTTCAAATTATTTTTCAAGTGCTTATAGTATCACATATGTATATTTAATATCACAATATAGACAAAACATTGTGATGTCCTGTTGTCTCATCGTATGAAAACAAATAAAATTATTTCTTTTTTATAATTTATTTTTTATTTCTTCAAGTTACATCTCAATCACAATCCCCTCCCTACTCCCCCCTCCTGTCCCATCCTCCCACCCTCTTCCCCCCAATCCCCCATCCTCTACCATCTTTTTTTTTAGTTTAAGGTATATCTTCCCCCCCCAACAGCTCCCCCTTTCAGTCCAACAAATGGTTCTTTCTCTTATAACAATAAATACAATACAAAAGAACAGAAATAAATAGGCCACAATTATGAGAGTTATATGCTTAGCATACATTCCCAATGTCCAGTCCATATGTATTTGACCCCTGACTTTAACATTCTACTATCTAACCATCTCCATGAGTTTAAAGTTCTATATCTGACTCAGCTTTCATACTAACTTGCAACACAATTTTAAAAATATCTTCTTAGATCCAGAACACCCTCTTGATTCCTAAACAACTCAAAATTTAACTATGAGACTCTAGCTATCTATTCTTCAACCACCTCAGAGACCTGAGAGGGATAAACATATCTGATTACATAGGAAGTGCAGGGCCTGCAGCTTCCAAAACTAAGAATTCTGTCAAGGCCCAGTCTAGGCCTTTTCTCAATCTTCTTGTTCCATAAATGATTTATATGAAAGCTCCATGAACACATGCTAATTCATAGACTTCTAACACCTTATCAATCATGAAATTTGTAGACTTAAACATACAAATTCTTAATAATTTCACATTTTTATTACGATTTAATGTACTTAGTGTTCACCTATCATTTTTCCGTCATTACAGTTATTGTTATCATTCTCTCATATGTAGCTCCATAAAAATTCAACTTCAAGTTTCTACTTCATTCCATTTTTTGTTACATTATTACAACCGAGGTCATAGAAAATTAAAGATAACAGTGTATATCATAGTTTTGTCAGATAACATTAATTCAAAAAATATTTGTCAGTAGAATATTGAATCTGACTTTTAAGAATTCTTACCCTTTTCTACTAATAACATAATAGTAATAATACTTTCCCAACTTATTTATTTGAGTTTTTTGCAATTTCTGAAGAACTAAGGACCACATTATGAATGCCACAGTGATTAATTAACATACACACTCATTATTAAAAGTAAAAGGAATATAATATTTCTCTTGCTTTTATCACCATTTAATTATGTGTATTTCTTCTTTCTGTAAAACATATATATTTATAAAAATATTTGACTGATGTATTTTTCAATGTGCATCTATATTTTGATGCATATTGCAATATGGCAATATTTTAATATGCAATATATGTCATGGACTAAAAACTACAATTTTTTACTTCCTTAGATGTATTTTGGACCTGCCTAACTTTTTCAATATAAGAAACTGATACTGATTACATTTCTAGACATAGTATTATTCTACTAGAATTTTCATTTTAATAGTGGCTTGCTCATTTGGTTTTTATTTTCCTTCCTTCCTTCCTTCCTCCTTCGTCCTTCCTGCTTTCCTTCCTCCTTCTTTCTTTTCTTTTTTCTGTTCTGTCTCTATCTCTGACTCTCACTCTCTCTTTTTTTTCTTAAATTTCTTAGGTAATCCATGTTTCCCTCAAACTTGCTATATGCATAGGAAAAATTAAGCTTCTGATGTTTTTACTCCACCTCAGGTAAATAGATTATTCTATATCAGGCTTATTGTCATTATAAACATGCACCACCTGGCTTAAACTAGGGTTTAAGTAATCATTTTGATTGAACACAGGCCTTTTTGAATACCCAGAAAGTAAACTAATCTTTGAGTTTCACATAGAGCCTCTGGAGGAGGGAGTTTATAGAAACATTCCATTTAAGGCTGACTATGTTAAGGTTTTTTCATACTGTGCATAATTTCTGGCTGTGGGTCTCTTTGTTACCATCTGCTTCAGGAGGAAGCTTCTCTGATGATGGATGAGCAAGGTTTTGATCTATTAGTATAGCAGAAAACTATAGGAGAAATTTTATTTTATTGCTATGTTTTTGTTTATTTGTTTGCTTGTTTTGTTTTGTTTTGTTTTAAGAATTGTGTTTAGTTTTACCCTTAAGTGTCTGGAATATCTAGTCTCATGTTCTCTGATCTTATTCACTGAAATGCTGTCAGGTACAGGTTCCATGGCTTGGACAGGGACTTAAGTAAAATCAATTTTTTTTTTTTTTGGTTTTTTCGAGACAGGGTTTCTCTGTGTAGTCCTGGCTGTCCTGGACTCGCTTTGTAGACCAGACTGGTAAAATCAAATTTTTATTGGCTTTTCCCACAACCTTTGTGCCACCATTCCACTTAAATGTATTGCAGGAAGAACACCATTGTAGATCTGGTCTCTTGCTGGTAAGTGTTTGTTTCTCTTTTAGTAGCCTGCTGAGTAACTTCCTGAGCCAAAGATACTAGAATGTAGGGGATATTAGAATGTATTCTATATATGCAGCTCTAAGTAGATAGCTCTACTTTTCAATGTTCACTTTATTGTGTAGGTGTTGTCTCCAGCAATGCAACCTTGTTGTCAGTTTGGGAAAAGTGTCCTACAGTCTTGGAAACAGTCTAAGTTGTTTGGGGATTCCTATGGAATCTGGTCTTAGTGGGTGTTCTATTTTTGTGAAGAGATACTATGACCACAGGAACTCTTATAATAGAAAACATTTACTTGGAGATTGTTTACAGTTTCAGAGGTTTATTCATTATCATCATGGCAGGGAGCATGGTGGCATACAGGCAGACATCATGCTGCAGCAGTAGATACTTCAGGATCCAGAGGCAGAAGGAAGAGAGTGATGCTTGGCCTGGCTTTGAATCTTCAAATCCTAACCCCAGTGACACACTTCAACAAACAAGGCCGCACTTCCTGTGCTCCTTTCAAATCACAACATTCCCCAAGCATGAAAAAAATATATATCCTTGTAGGTGCTATTTGTAAAGTAATTTGCTATCATTAATTTGTCATAATTAAGTTTTTTATATTCTGAGAAAATATTATCAGGAATGTTTTATTTGAGAAATGATTGCAATATGATTTTAAAGCATGTTAGCATATATAGCACAATAAAAATTCAAACTATCATGTATATAAAGAATCATATATGGTCTTATATTTATTAATTAAAATTTTATAAACCTTAAGATATTCATGATGTACTGAGTTCTGTATTGAAATAAACATGTTCTTTTTATACTATTGCAAAAATGTATCTTTCTGAAAATGGCAGTAAATTATGCAAAGGGAATTAAGAACAGATGCATTTTTGGCTTGAAAAAATACACTAATTACTTTGCCTTGCTTTCATGAAATTGTGGGTGAAGCTATTTGCTAATGTTGAAGGAATGAGCAACCCTTCAGAAGCTTTGGAACACAATGTTGTCTCTGGAACTCCCTTGGGCAGAGAGAGTTAACTATGCAGATGATAAGAATTTCACTACAGAGATGGAAATTGTAAATATGTCATCTCCTAAGACTTATTTAAAATGATTTTGTGGGGCTTGAGAGATGATGGCACAGTGGCTAAGAGCATTAGCTGATCTTTCAGAGGACCCAAGTTCAATTCTTAGCATCCACATGACAACTTAAAAATTGTAACTCTAGTTCCAGGAGAACCAACACCCTTACACAGACCTATGTGCTGGTAAATCAATGCATATAAAATAAAAGTAAATAAATCATTTAAAAATGATTTTGCATGTGGAAAACAAGAAATCATGTATAAGGGATATGTGTAAGTAGGTAAGTATATAGTAAGTTTTAAAGCATGTTAGCATACATAACACATATATAATATATTATTATATATAATATGGTATTTTGATTACTCTTCTTTCTCTTATGATGCCACTACTGCCATTATTCTTTCTCAATTAATGTGCTAATCCAACTCTAGTTACCCTACCTTTCAACATCATTGCATTTGAATCTTGATTAACTTTCAGGTACTTGATTCTTGGGAAGCATATTAACATCATCATTAGAGCATTACAACTTTGGGGGAACCAGAGCTATTATCTTCAGTGAGGTTAGCACTGGTGAGTTCCCCATTTGTCACTATATAACACTATGCCTTTGGAGGAATCCCTGGATAAACACAATTGGTCATTAAGGAAAAAAAAGTGAGAGGGAGACATGCTGAAGATGAAGGGATTGAATGGAATAAAGAGAGATCAAGAATGGGTAATAGGGTGAATGTGATGAGAAAGCTGTATGTACAGATGTGAAATAGTCAAAGTGTAGAGGAATTTCAATCCAGCAGCATGACTACTCTGGAAACATATCATATGCAAAGACCTAGGTCTGTGTGACCCAGATGAAAAACACACGGTTAATACTTCTGGGTAGGAATATAGATATGCCACACATTCAATTCCTTTTGCTGGAATACAGACATGTCTTTAGTACACACCTTTTAATCCCAAACAATGATGTCTAATTGAAGTACAGACAAAGTGATGAATCAGAGAAGAATTTGACAGAATGAGTCAGAGATAGATATGCACAAGACTCACTAGAGAGAGGCCACTTAAGAACTTCACAGAGAGAGAGAGAAAGAGAGAGAGAGAGAGGAAGACATTATAGTAGACTGGAGGATAATACATTACAGGAGTACAGTGGAGTTCATGGATCAGTACAGTAGAATTTCAGAGTACAGTACAAGAGTTCATGGAGTTCAGAGACAGTTGTTCCAAGCAGAGCAATTTAGTGAGAATACAAGAGAAGCCAATTTGAGTCTGTCAGCATAGAGAGGAGTTTTAAGGCAAAATAGCTATGGTGAAACAGCCAGAGTTCAGAAAGAGATAAAATGTGTGAATTTATTCAGCAGCAAGTCTCAGAGTCTGAAAACATTCTAGGCCTAGGTTAGCAGAGGGAGGCTGGAAGCTGAAGCCTTAGAGGTCTGGGCTTGCAGAATATTAGATTGTATTGAGATTAGAAGCTTTCAGGCCTAGGCCTAGGCATAGTTGGATAGGAAGGATCTGGGCTCAGCCCAAGCCACATATTAGTAAAACTTGTTTATGGCTCTCATATCACTCACTCATCTGAGAAAATTAAAACACCTTTTACATCAAAGAATGAATTGAAAATAAAACACTGTAGAAAATAACTAATTAAATCATTTACTTCTATTTATATTATAGTTAATTGGTCGGCAGTGTTAATCCTTAACCCACCGTTATAAATGAGCACACAGAGACCTAATAGATTTTATCAAACCTTGGCCTGGATTATGTAATAGTAGCCCATCTAAGCTAGCTCATAATTCAATTTCCCAAGTAGGAGACAGTAATATAGACATACATCCCCTGGGCTGCTTTCTCCATACTATGCTGATGTTCCATGCCATGTGGAATGAGGTGCCTTTCTCAAACCCATGACATGTGTTCTCCTTCCTCCTTCCTGGCTTCTTTTCTCTTCTTCTCTGGAGGCTTCTTCTTCCTATAGACCTCTCTGGTTCAGAAGCCCAACCACCTTAGTCCCTCCTACCTCTGTCTTTTCCCAATCTCAGGACTCAGTATTATTAAACCAATCTGAGTCAATGGTTAACAAGAAAGGTAGCACAGCTTCGGTTGGTGTATAGCAAGCAGGCGCTCAGAGCAGGTCAGTTAACATTTAGAATGAATAACATCATCCCATTAAAACACTGCAAAGAACAGATATTATTTTCATTAAGAAATTATTAGAAGCAAATTTGTTCTAAATAGAATTAAAGTAATCTTGTAGAAGACAAAATATAAATAGATATGAAAACAGAAACTTTGTTAAGAAATAATTATTTTTATGAGTTTATAGCTGACTGTGAAAAGATTATATAATTGATAAAATTGTGCAAAAGATTCATTTGTGAGAGATAGCTTGATTATTTCATGCTTTCATCATCTTATCTATGGTTATTCAAGAAAGGTGGGTCTTCACAATGATGAAAATGCTTAAATTTTTTTATTCTGGTTGTTATTGTGTTGTTATATAAAATATTTGTCTATTCACTATTTTAATAACTTTAAAGCATAAGCTAAGTGTGGTGAACTTGTTAAAGACTAAAATATTTACTATTAAAACATTTACATTTTAGACATATTAAGCATTTCAGAAATCTAGAGCTAGAAGTTATCCAAAATTATCTAGGTGAATTACAAAAGAAAATTCCTGGATTGCTTTGAAAAATCTCCAGACATTTAAAAGTTCTGTGCTTGGTTCACAAATCTAATTTAAGATAACTGACTGGCTGTGTTTTATCTTAACATTTTTAAATGTATAACTTGATCACACACATTAAATTTTTTCTTTTTTAATATTAATTTATTATTTCAAGTTACATCTTCATCACAACTCCCTTGCCCTTCCTCTCCTACATTCTACTTTCTCTCCCATCTATCCTTCTCCTCCAGTTTTGGGGGCCCCACATATCAGCCACCTTCAGTTCCTCACTAACATGAGAAATAAAAACTTCCTCTTGCTCTGGGACATGACATGGCAGCTCAGTTAAGGTAAAGTATCCCACTAAAAGGTAACAAAGTCCATCACTGTGACTGCCCCCTCTATTTGCTAAGGGATCTGTATAATGACAAAGTTGCCTCTCAGCTATATTTGTATAGTGGTGACTAAATATAGTCTTGTAAAAAATTAATTAAATTATGATAGGTGCCATTTGTAGAAAAATTAAATTATTTACCAGTATTTATATTATATTTAATTGGTTCAGCAGCTAATCCTTAACCAGCCATCACAAATGAGCACACACAGACACCACATGAACTTTAAGAAGCCTTGGCCTGTATTGAGCCATTTTGGCCCACCTAAGCTAGCTCTTAATTCTGTTACCTAAATATGACCCCATATATACATACATCCCCTTGGAATGCCATTCTTCACTATATGTCAATGTTCCTGGCCATGTGGAATGAGGTTCTTTTTTCTAACCCATGGTGTGTTTCCTCCTTCTTCCTACTGCTGGCTGGAATGAATTAATCCTCTGTCTAAAGTGCAGGTTTCCTGTTCTAATCACAGGGAGTCCCACCTTGCCCTGTCTTTGCTCAATCTCAGGCCTCAGCATTTATTTAACCAATCAGAGACAGTGTAACAGAGAGCAAACAGGTCCAATTAACATTTAGAATGCTTAACACTAGCCCATCATAGTCTAAGCTTTTTTTCTTCTTTTTTTTTGGTTAGCATTTCAGTCTCTATAAGTCTATAGGGGCCCATATTGGTTGGTTCTGTTGATCTTCATGTGTTGATCTTGATTCCTCTGGGTCTCTTGATTCTTCACCAAACTGTAAGGACATTGGCTCAACCATGTTCATGCAGCTTTATTTGTAGTAGCTAGAAACTGTAAACAACCCAGATTTCCTTCAACTGAAGAATCGACAAAAAACTGGTACATTTACACAATGGAATACTATTCAGCCATCAGAAACAAGGAAATCATGCAATTTGCAACCAAATGGATGGAATTAGGAAAGCTCCTTCTGAGTGGGTTAACACAGATTCAGAATGATACACACGGCATGTATTCACTTATCACTGGATTCTAGACATATAGTACAGAATAACAATCCTACAACCCACAGAACAAAAAAAACAGGAACCTAGCATAACTATCCTACCAGAAATTCCATCCAGCAGCAGAACAAAGAGAAGGCTGAGATACACAGTCAAACATTAGGTAGAGCTCTGGGAGTTCTATATACTAATTTGTTTTATAAGGAAGAAAATGTTGTCTTAGTTTGGGATTTATTGCTGGGAAGAGACTTTATAACCAAGGAAATGTTTATAAAGGAGAAGATTTAATTGGAGCTGCCTTATAGTTTCAGAGATTTAGTCCATTAGCATCATGAAGGGAAATATGGCAAGTCCAAGCAAACATAGTACCAGAGAAGGAGCTGAGATTTCTATGTCTTAATCCAAAGGCAGCCATGATAAGAGCACAATGGGCAGAGCATGAGCATAGGAAACTTCAAAGCCTACTCATAGTGACATACTTCCTCCAACAAGGCCACACCTCCTAATACTGCCATTCCCTGTGGGCCATTATTCAAATAGAAAACTATGGGGATTTATTCATACCACCACATTAATCTCATTTCCCCAATATGCATTAAAACCTGTAAAGAGAGAAAACTTTGAGTGGGAGTAATATGCACACATACCTATGGATGGATATAAGAATAAGATTTAAAATATAGTGAGAAAGTATGCTACTTTAGTAAAGTGATGGTGGTTGACTATTTTCTAACACAATGACCTCACTAGTCCTGGAAAGTTGGTTAAGTTTTCTGTACTAGGCATGATTCTTTTCTGTTGAATGTTTTCTAAACCCAACTAGTACTAGACAGCTGTTGATTACCATGAACAAATGTTATAGACATCTTGACATACTGGCCCTTGATTTGGTTCACAAACAGCAAAAATGGACTCATCTGTTTGTATTTATATATTTGTCCATAAACACAAATCATGTGTGCAGATATTCCTGTGTAACAGTAAAATTAAAGAAAATGTTGCTATCAAATTGAGAGGGGAAAGGGAGGGATTGGAGGAGGAATATTTGGGAGAAGGTAGTAAAATGAAATGAAAAGGATAAACTGATGTAACTACAATTCCATTATTCTGAGTGATGTAACTCAGACATGGAAAGATAAATATGATAAGATACGTATTCACTTATTGTCTTAGTTAGTGCTTCTATTCTTGTAACAAAATACCATGATTAAAAGTAAGTTGTGTCCCATTTCTCTGACAGACATTGGTTGTAGAGAAGGAATTATGAAGGACTTACCTACCCTGTCTTGGCAGAGCTAGGCTGTTGACTTATCTGCTTCCAAGTTTTGTCCTTTTAGGACAGAAGTCTGTCTACAGTTGAAGCAAGGGGTTTTTCTTGCCAAGAGAAAGGCTTACCACCAATTCAATCATCTCCCACTGGAGATTCTTCGATGCTCATCTTCTACTTGGAGGAGAATAGGGGGTGCTGTCAGGAGCTGACATGTCTCGATATAAAAAAATCTTAAGTTAAGAAAACATCTTTGAATGCCATATTCTGCAGATCTCTTGAGGTTTTTGAAGATGCCCTATCTATCTCTTATATTTAGATAAGCAAATATTGCTTATCTCTTAGCAACTTGATTTCTGGATAGCTTAGAAAATAACTGTGATAGACTGTCATAGTAACTAACAAA
>CAJQZJ010015385.1:3163272-3200782 GCA_907164525.1 Lophiomys imhausi
TGTCATAGTAACTAACAAAATGACATGTTTTCATGACTATTAGTTTCCGTTTCTTAATTATCCTAAACAGTTTATGTCGGTTGGTAGCGAGAGGTCAAAACTTGACATTTCATTTTTAAGTATTACTATGAACAATACCTTTAAGAAGCGTTACCCTTAATTTTGTATCAATATACAAAGATCAATACCAATGTGGCCAAAGAAATGGGGCCAAATGGCTGAAGATTGATGCTGTAATGTATGGAGAGAAAATGGGAACTCTCCAGGCAGCCACTGGTATGTCATTTTTTAGTTTTGGAAGCTGCAGGCCCTGCACTTCCTATATAATCAGATATATTTATCCCTCTCAGGTCTCTGAGGTGGTTGAAGAATAGATAGCTAGAGTCTCATAGTTAAATTTTGAGTTGTTTAGGAATCAAGAGGGTATTCTGGATCTAAGAAGATATTTTTAAAATTATGAGGCAAGTTAGTATGAAAGCTGAGTTAGATATAGAACTTTAAACACATGGAGATTGTTAGATAGTAGAATGTTAAAGTCAGGTGCCAAATACATATGTACTGGACATTGGGAATGTATGCTAAGCCATATAACTCTTATAATTGCGGCCTATTTATTTCTGTTGTTTTGTATTGTATTTATAGTTATAAGAAAAAGAACCATTTTTTGGACTGAAAGGGAGAGCTGTTGGGGGGGAAAAAAGAAATACCTTAATCTAAAAACAAAAAAAAAGAAGAGAAGAGGATGGGGGGGTGTTGAGGGGGAGGAGGGTGGAAGGGTGGGACTGGAGGGGCGAATAAGGAGGGGATTGTGATTGAGATGTAACTTGAAGAAATAAAAAATAAATTATTAAAAAAAAAAGTAAAAAAAAAAAAAGTAAGTTGTGTCAACAAGGGTCTATTTATCTGACACTTTTCCACATTGATATTCATCACTGAAGGAAGTCAGGGCAATAAGTCCAGCAGGGTGTTAACCTGATGGTAAGAGCTGATGCAGGGACTGTGATGGGTGAAGTTTAGGAGTTGCTCACATAACTTGCTCAACCTGCTTTCTTATAGAAGCCAGGACCACCAGAACAGGGGACACACTACCTGTAGTTGACTGGGCCCTTCCCCATTTATCAGTAACTGAGAAAATGGCTTATAGCTCAACTCGTGGAGGCATTTACTGAACTGAGGCTCCTTCTTCTGATGACTCTAGCTTGTTCTAAGTTTACAAAAACAGCCAGTACAACTGACCACTTGTCAACTTGACACATAAATACATCACTATTGAGCCTCAATACTCTCTTTCTTACTTATCTCCAAAACATTAAAACCATGAATTATATTGAAAGTCCCACATGCTTTTATTTATTTTTTTTATTTTTTGGTTTGGGTTTTTTTTTATAGGGTTATCTTTGTATTAGCCCTGACTGTCCTGGACTTGGTTTGTAGACCAGGCTGGCCTCAAACTCACAGAGATCCAACTGTCTCTGTCACTCAAGTGCTAGGATTAAAGGCATGTGTCAACACACCTGGCAAAAGAACCACATTCTTTACAAATTCAAACACATTAAAATTTCAGTCTTTTTAAAATAGAAGATGTTGGGATTAAGGGTATATCCCTCTCAGGTCTCTGAGGAGGCTGAAGAATATATAGCTAGAGTTTCATAGTTAAATTTTGAGTTGTTTAGGAATCAAGAGGGTGTTCTGGATCTAAGAAGATGTTTTTAAAATTGTGAGGCAAGTTAGTATGAAAGCTGAGTTAGATACAGAACTTTAAACTCATGGAGATGGTTAGATAGTAGAATGTTAAAGTCAGGTGCCAAATACATATGGACTGGACATTGGGAATGTACGCTAAGCCATATAACTCTCATAATTGTGGCCTAATTACCTCTGTTGTTTTATATTGTATTTATTATTATAAGAGAAAGAGCTATTTGTTGGACTGAAAGGGGGAACTGTTGGGGAGAAAAAGATATACCTTACACTACAAAAAAAAAAAAGGGTAGAGTATGGGGGGGTTGACGGGGAAGAGGGTGGAAGGGTGGGACAGGAGGGCAGAGTAGGGAGGGGATTGTGATTGAGATGTAACTTGAAGAAATAAAAAATAAATTATTAAAAAATCAAAACAAAAAAACCAGAAGATGTTTTTAAATTGATAATACAAGTTAGGATGGACACTGAGTTAGGTATAGAAACTTAAACACATGGCAATAGATAGAGAACAGAATATTATCATTAGTTGCCAAATAAATACAGATTGGACATTGTGAATGTATGTTTTACCTTATAATTATCATAATAGTTGCCTAACTGTTCTTCTTGTTTTGTATTGTATTTACTGTTATAAGAAAAAGAATCTTTTATTGTACTAAAAGGGGTAGATATTTGGTTGCCTAATTGTTCTTATTGTTTTGCATTGTATTTATTGTTACACTACAAAGAAACTTTTATTGAACTAAAAGGGGGAGATGTTAGGTTGCCTAATTGTTCTTATTGTTTTGCATTGTAATTATTGTTATAAGAAAAAGATCCTTTTATTGCACTAAATGGGGGAGATGTTGGGAGGAAAAAGGACACACCTTAAATAAAAAAATAATAAATGAAAACAGCTAATCTCCTTTAAAATCCAATGTCTTTTAAAATTCAAAGTCTCTTAACTGTGGGTTCCAGTAAAATATTTTCTTACTTCAAGAGGGAAGAAGCAGGGCAAAGTAAAAATCAATTCAAAACATAACCAATTTCAAATAGTCTTATATCTGGGATATATTCACAATCTTCTGGATTGCTCAAAAGGACTTGGATCATATCTCCAGTTCTGCCCTCTGTAGCACACACAGATTGTCTCCTTGGTTCCTTTTAGGCTCCACTCCACTACTGCTGCTGCTCTTTCTGGTCAACCAATGGTACTGGCATCTCAAAAATGTTTATATCTTCTGCTGCAACTAGGTTGCACTTTCATCAAAATCCTCTGGGGTGGTTTGAATAGGTATGCCCTCCAGAGACTCATGTTTTTAAATTCTTGGTACATAGGGAGTGGCATTATTAGGAGACCTGGCCTTGTTGGAGTAGATGTGACTTTTTGGAGAAAGTATGTCACTCTGAGGTGGGCTTTGAGATATTCTATCCTCAAGCTATGCCCAGTATAGTACAAAGTCTCCTTCTCCTTCCTACAGATCAAGATGTAGAAATCTTGGCTCCTCCACCACCATATCTGCCTGCATGCTGCCATGATTCCTACCATGAGGATAACAGATGAAACCTCTCCAACTATAAACCAGCCTCAATAAATGTTTCCCTTTATAAGAGTTGCCATGGTCATCCATTGCGTCTCTTCACAACAGTAAAAACCTAATTAAGACACCTTCTCATAGGCTTTCTTCATGGTTCTAAGCCTCAAATTCTTTGCATGACCCCTTGTATCCTGGTCCTTTAACTTCCAATTCCCACTGAGTTTGAAACTTCACCAATGGCCTCATTTTGAACCTCACACTGTCAAGTCTCAGTTGTCATCCATGACTCCTTCATGCTTTCAAAACCAGTACAGCCTGGGTAACTCTCACATATTACCAACTCCAGCTGCAAGCAGGAGGTACAAGTTTCCCTTCTCCATGACCTTGGAATACAGCTTCTCTGTATTCTCAGAGAACACTTTCCAGATATTTGACCTCAGTGACATTAGTCTCTTCTTAATTATCACTAATTTCTTAGCTACATCTATCCATAATTAATTGTCTAGTAATGTCAAAATAGTAAATAGCTCTGACAGAGATTTTACATTTCTCTCTGAAACTTCATAAGCTAAGCCTCCATCTTCTGATCTGCTCTCAGCATTCTTATTTTCCAAACTTCTGGAGAATATCCCAGTAAGGTCTCAATATTCAATAGCTTGCCAGCCCAAAGTTCCAAATTTCTTCCACAGTTATCCCCAAAACATAGTCAAGACTGTCTCAGTAATAACCCCCAATATGCCGGTACCAACTTGCATTAGTTATGGTTTCTATTGATACAATGAAGCAACATAACCAAAAAGCAAGTGGAAAAGAAAGAGATTTATTCACCTTATATCTCCTCATTGCTGTTCATCACAGAAGGAAGTTAGGACAGAAACTCAAACAGAGTAGGAACCAGGAGACATGAGCTAATGCAGTCATTGAAGGGAACTGCTACCTGGCTAGCTCATATGGCTTGCTCAGGCTGTTTTTTATGGAACTCAAGATAACCAGCCCAGGGATACTACCACGTACAATGAGCTCGACCCTTAACCATTGATCAATAATTGAGAAAATTCCTTACTACTGGATCTCATTAGACATTTCCTCAACTAAGGTTTTTTTCCTTTCTGATGATTCTAGCTCATATCAAGTTGACACACAAAAAGAGCTGGTATACTTATATATGGATATTAGCTGATAAGTCTTTGATAAACAACCTATAATCCATATAGCCATAGAGATTAATTTTAGAATAAGTGACTAAGGGGAGGGTTACATATCACTATGAGAGGGAAATAGAATAGATGGCTATAGATAGATTGGTTGGGGCTGGTATGGAAAAAGAAAACCAGTTGGAGTGTAAGGGGGAGGGAGGGAATATGGTGAGGGTCAGCTAAAACAAAGGTCTTTGAGGTGTTCTATAGAAACCTAATACAGTAAAAGTGAAATATATATTAAAGTGGTTAAAAAAAAGTAGTTGCCTATAAGGGAGAAGGAGCCCCAGGTGAACATCTCATCACCAAATGAAGATACCAGTGCTAGACATGGGTTACATCTAATCAAGTTGTTGGCCAACGGGGTCCAATGGGAATCCACAGAAATCCAAGTTGTTGATAAAGCAATAGTGATTGCTCTTCACAAAATGATGATAAGGTCCTATTGCTGAAGACAACACCAACACAATAAAATGGAGCTTGTGTTTACCTAGAATCTTCACCTGTATGGACTAGTGCTTATAGTATTGGAAGATTCTCTGTATTCTATGAAAGTAGAACTAAAAATGCTAACCCACCTACAAACCCTTTGATCTACACTGTTAACTTGCCTGCAAGATGTGTAGGTATAATAGTGACACAAACCTTCTTGGAGTAACCTAATAATATATGATTTAACTTAAGACCTGCTCCATCATATTGAACCTATCCAACACTGCTCATGTCAAGAACCTGAGAATACATATGCTAGAATCCTAGGAGAAAATAAAATATTACTGTTCTGCTAATGGAACTAGCAATAAAATACCTGCTACGAATTCTGCTATTTTCAAAATTAGTGCCTTTCTCAGCTTTCATCAGAGAAGTTTCTTCCTGCAACAGTTGAAAAGACATGTAGAGACCCCAAACTTGACATTGTGAAGAAAGGAAGAGACTCTAGAACAGTCAGTCCTAAATGGAATGTTTCCATTAAACCTTTCTTCTCGGGGATGGAAGGATCCCATAGGGACCCCTAATTGAGATCCCTAAAGGACCCTGATTCCACAAAGATGCTTAACATATGGGCCAGACTAACTCTATGACAGACTTCAATTTCTTGTTAAATTAGAACAGGACTAAGATCCTCATTTCTCAGAAATAGGCTCAACAGTTGCTGGAAAAATAGCAGAAAATGGGCAGCCAATCAGAGATGGCTTAGCCATCTGACTTGAAAAAGATAAGATTGTTTACAGTTACTTAACTGCTGGTTTGGAATCCCTTCCTGTCTTATAATCAACTCATAATTGGCCCCCTGTTTTATGATCAACGTGTGATTGTTGACTAATTAGACCAAAGATACCCATACATTTTCCAAAGGTTGCCTGTGCTTTTTCAGCTTGAATGTTGCAATCATTTTGAAGATTACCTAACCTACTGTGTAATTTCCCTGAGTGTCTTAAAAGTGAGCCTTTGAGTTTACCTTGGGGTCATCAATTTGTCTAATTGGTGCTCCCTGCATGCTGGATTTCTGCAAAAATAATTGCTCTTTGCAGTTGCATACTATTCGAGTTTGGGGTGTTTTCTTCAGGGAGTTCTGTACCCTAACAGGATCAAAGAACACTTCAGAAGATGAGTCAGAAAGAGTGTTAGAGCCAGATTGGATGAAGGATACCAAGGAAACAAGACCTTATAAATACATCATGACTGATATACACATGAACTTAAAGAGATTGAATTAATATCTCCAGGGCCTGCCATGATCTAGGATAGATGGAGTCCCAGTGCTGAGATGCAGTGAGGTGCACAAAAATTCCTGTCTCTAATCCAGAAGATATCTCCAATGAATAACTATTAGTAAATGAAAACTTACTTCTCTCCAATGAAGCCCCTATGGGTATAGAAGCCATTCTAGAGGGCAGGCTTCATATACATCAGTAGATGAGAAACATAAAGTGAAGCCAATTACATTTATGGAGGTTCCTAATCCCATAATGCTTTTCTATATATTTTTAAACCTTACATGTCCTTTGAATGTGTATTTTGGTTTCCTCTTTTCTATTTTTATGGGATTTCTCTGTATGCAAATATATATGTATCTGCATATTTTTATCTTAATTTACTTTTTCTTCTTTTTTAAATTATACTTATTTTGGATTGTTTCCTTTTTAATCTTATTTTATTATTATTTTTCTAGATGAATGTATTATAATATGAGAGATACAGGGAAAAAAAGACTGAGAGACAGTGGAGTAAATGCTCAGTCTTTAATGAGATGTTTCTATCAAGTTCTTCCCTTTAACGGTCAAGGAATTTAGTAGAAAAGAAACATGGAAGATTGTAAAAGCCATTGGGGATTGAAGACACCAAGTTACCAAGATCTTCTAAGCACCAGAGGACTGACCTACATGGGGACTCACAGAGACCATGGCACAGTTCTAAGCCAGATGGGGACCCAATGCTGAGAAGGGAGATAGACATGATCCTTCCTACCTAACTCAGAAGCTATCTAAAATATCTAAAATAATTTCAAAAGGAAAAAAAATCATTTTCCAAGGGAGTTTTGCTGGAAAAAAAAAAAAACACACTTAAGGCCAATCTCCAGGTCCAGCAATTGCTTTCATCACAATATTGATTCAATTGTGTGGGGTTTTTGTTTGTTTTAATCTTTGTCATTTGCTTAGATGTTAAGGTTTCTGAATTTGTTTTTTATGTGTCTACAAGTACATGTTTTTGTGTCTGCATGTGGTGCTTGTACGTTTTCTTTGTTTTTTTGTTTGTTTGTATGTTTGTTTGTTTTGTTTTGTTTTCCTGCTTGTTAGCTTTTTCCTATTCTGGTTCATTAAGTTTTGTTTTTGTTTGTTTTTTTGTTGTTGGTGGTACTGTTTTGACTGTTTGTTTTCTAATGTAATGTGAGTCTCCTTTTTCTCAGGGGTATTGACCACCAGCCTACAACCAGTGAGAGTAATGGGAGCAGAAGCAGTGAGGAAAATTTGGATAGCCCTGACTATGATGGAAAGAATTTCCAGGAATTAGATTCAGGGAGACAGCAAATGTTATTGTTCCAGGAGCAATGCATATAAGGGTTCTTAGGGTTTGGGGAGGGAAAGGGTGATTGGTCATAATACAGTACCTAATTATCATATGGGTAGGAAGAGAGAGAGAGAGAGAGAGAGAGAGAGAGAGAGAGAGAGAGAGAGACTAATGTGCTGAATCATGCCACCCTTGCAGAAAGCTCTGTGCAGGGTCATCCTCCAAATAAGGTCAGGCACCTGCTCTTAGCGACAATATGTAGATAAGGTAAGGTAGAGAAGAGTAAGCCTTGCTAAGAAAGGGAGTCCTCCAATATGCACCGAGCTCAGAGACCTCTTTGGATGTGGTGGATTTGGTTTTAAGAGCAGGGATCTTCCAACAATGAGAAGCAGAAAAAAAAAAGTGTATATATTTGGGTGCATATGGAGAAGATGGGAAGAATTTGGAAGAAATTGGTAGAGGAGAAACTGTTATTAGAAAGTATTATGTGATAATAATATATTTTTAACAAAAAATATAATTGTAAAAAAGAAGATATCTCTTTTAAAAATAAATAAAAGTGAAGGAGAAACTGTGCAAACAAATATTGCTCTAGTGAGTAGTGTATCATTTCCTTCAAGCTAAAATTTATTTTAAAGATTTTTTGCTTTTTGTACATGGAATTAAGTATTATGTAAAGATTGATTAATGTTGGGAATTAATATGGCAGCAGCTATTCCTTAACCTGTTATTTTCTAAATAAAAGACACAGAGACCTGTAAGATTTCTACTAGCCTAAAAACAGTACAGCTGGGCAGAAAGCAACCTTCTAAGCCATCTTGTTTGTCTCCACAGTCAAAAATCTCATAATTCTTGGATCTGTTCCACTTGGACTGCTTCTCTCCACCATGGCAATTCGTAGAGTAATCTGCTTTCCGCCATGTACTATCCCATGCTATCCCAGAGTTACCTCCTATTGTCCAGTTTCCTCTCTTTCTTTCTCCTTCCTCTCTCTCTCTACCTGTGGTCCTTCTGCAACCCTAAAAGTCCAGGAACCTTAGCATTGACTACTTCTCTTCTGCCAAGCCCAGGCCATAGGCAACTTTATTAGCCAATCAGGGACAATTTAGGGGACAAGGTTTACCCAACTTCATTTTGGATACAGGAGCATGGTTTGCTTTGAATACACTTTAAGGATTTTTGTTTGTTTGGTTAATTTTTATATGTTTGTTTGTTTGCTTTGTGTTGCTTTTTGATGGGAGCATCCGTGCAATGTGTGTTTGTGCTGGTGGAGACAAGAGGGCATCAGATCCCTTGGAACTAGAGTTACATGTATTTATAGTCTGCCAAGTGCAGATGCTTGACACTGAACTCAGTTACTCTAGAAGAGCATGAAGCATTCTTAACTGCTGAGCCATCTTTCTAGCCTATAGTATCCATGTTTTGAACTTGAATCATATACATTTTCGTACCTCCTCCAAAATCTCAAATTCATTATGTTTCCTTTAGCATCTTGGCACATTTATTCAAATGAATGTTTCCAATATTCCTTAAAATTACATAGAGTTTCTAAAAGCTAGACATGAGAATCCAGACCCATTCAAGGAATAAGGTCATCTTGTAAAAATCAATTTCACACAAAAATAAAAACATATTCATGAATGGTAGAGATGGTTTTCTACAAATATCAAAGAACTTTTTATCAGAACAAATTATGTACAGGCAGTCTGTATATTTATAGCTATTGTACTTTAGGACTCCCAAACGACTAAAAACATTCCCCCCATTCCAAGATATTATCTTACAAATGATCTTGACTATAACACTGATATTTGTACCATGGCTTATAGACATTCAGGTAGACTGGGAAATGGGTGGGTTGTCACTGCTCTAGTTGCTCCAGGATCTTTATAAACTTCAACTCAGTGTAGAACCCTCAGCTAACTGCTCTCTACACAGAGAAATGTCTGTTATATTCATTCACACTTACTTTCATTTCTTCAGGGAGATAATCCCACAATTATGTTTAATGATTACTAGCACCCAGCAAGTATCTGCTAATGTTTAAATAGATGGCTTAGCCTATTTTGGACATAGAAATTGTAATCATATCAAAATTCAATTTTTATTGTCATGTTCCAATGGGTGTTGGGATCAGCCATGCCATGGTTGATAAACCTTGGTCCATAAAATGACAAGTAAACACTAAATGTTACCTAAAGGAAGGATATTTCACTAAAGAAACTCATTTAATACCTTTAACTTGAGAACTCAAAGCTGCAAATATTGTTCATTCCAGTTCATACTTGAAGACTTGAAAAGAGAATAACTGAAGAGAGTAAGAACTATCATCACCTATGTGTGAGTCAACAAACATGGGTTGCTTCACAAGGTACATTATCCATTAGAAGAGTTTTGTTACTTTTGTCTCTCACTTTACTGAGATTTCTGTCTCCCTCTATGACTTGTTGATTTACTATTTCTTTCTTGAAACAATCTCACCTTCTCTCAAATTAAAATTGTTTTAGAATGCATGCTGGATTGATATGTGTGGCAAACAGATACTAATGATTAAACTATGGTCTTTTGATTAAAATATGTGGCCTAATGTTGATAGCTTCTTTAAGCATAGGTCTAGTTAATGGTAGAAGAGGCCTTCAAGAGAAGTCAGAAGCAGGAAGAAGGAGACACACGATGGAGTAGATGAAAGAAGATCATTCCACATGGCTTAGAACATTAGTATACCACAGAGAATAACAGCCCAGGGGACATATATATATATATATATGGGATAATATTTGGGGAATAGAATTAAGAGCTACCTTAGATGGGCTAAGTTTGCCCAATCCAGGCCAAGGCTTGATAAAATCCCTTATGCCTCTGGGTGCTCATTTATAATGGTGGGTTAAGTATTAACACCGCTTACCCATTATCTATAATATAAATAATGATTAATCATTTAATTAGCCATTTTTCTACAAATGGCGCCATAGTTTCAGGGATCATTTCTATAGTTCATTTGTTTTTGTTACTAAGGGACACATTATCTTATGAGGCTCAAATGACTAGATGAACTAGCCATGTTATATGAACAAATGAGTTGAGGAATTAGAAGATATTGCTTCCAGAATGTTGTAGTTTACTTGAGTATATATAATTTATAAGTATTTATAAGGATAAACCATTATTTATGACTTAGTAAAGAACCTTGGCTTTACTTTGGATTTTTCACATTTTTCTAACTTGTTTGTTCTTCCTTTGCTACTTTTTCCAAAAGTCTTTTTACATAAACACTGGAATCTTATTTAAAAATACAGTTTTTTAGTCTATTTTATTGTTAAATCCACAAAAGATTCATTTAAAATCTATTTCTCCTTATCCTGGACATTGAGAACATGCACACACTGATGCTTTTCTAAACAGATTCTTGGAGAGTATGATCTTCATTACACCTTGATTCACATGTATAGATAACAAACTTAAGATGAAAAATCCAAGAAATAACTTGTCTTTTTCATGACATATTTGAAATCACATCAGGTAAAGGCAGATATAACAGCAAAGCCTAATTTTATTTCACCAGTAATTCCGTATTTAAAATATTGCTGAGAATCATTAGTCTGAGATTGTTTTATTCATGACAACCTGAAGAAATTCCTATATATTAAAAAAATGATTTAATGCTATGAACTTAATCATCTGTTTCCAGAGGGAATCCTTGTAGTTTCCATGTGAAAATATATTCAACAAAATTGTATTTATATTCAGATGAATATATTTGCTTAGCTTTTATGTTAATTGTTTTATTAGGCTTAAAACATTTCACTGTGTTAATGAGAAAGCTAAGTAAACAGAGACTATTTCCTATACTTTCCCTAAAATGCTTTGCTTTTTAAAAAAAAAGCTACATTAAGTAATGTCATTTTTATTTTTTCATGTCAAAAGTTTAACTCTCAAAATTGATCTTTCTTAGTCATATCATGGCTGTTTGACCTCTGCAAAAGTGGATTTGTTTAATACAATTTGGGGTCACTCCTGTAGTAATAGCCTAGAGCCAGTATAATATGAATTTGTGTCTTGAAAACATGAAGTTGCAGTGGATCAAAATGTAATGTTAGCACATTAATTATATCTATCTCGCTGTTCAACTTGCTTTACCTCTATACTATAATGGGTAAATTGGCTGAAAAGAACATTGCCTTTAACTATATTGATTTTCTGGTGCACTCAAAGGTTGTATTTTTCTTGTTATCTATTATGAAGATATTATCTAATAAAGTTGTTTTTAATTGCTTTAAAACAAGGTGAAACTAATATTCTCTTAACTTACCATTCTACTGGATTAATAAAAGGAAATAGCTATCTTATACTAATTTCAGCACAAATTACCATATATCTAAAGAGGAGTTTACATAGAAGAAAATGTTGTTAAAAATGAATTTTTGCACCAAATAGCTCATGACTCTCATATGGTGTTTATGGGAAAACTTTGGTTGATGTTTAGGTTCAATGTTTGAGATATATATTTAGATTGCTATTATTGCTATTTACAGTTGGTAAATATTTCAATATCACTTAAAGTATTACATATCACTTCTTCAATGTGAGCAGTGAGCATAAAATGTTAGCTTCGCACTAGAATTTTTAGGATTTTGTTACAAAGAAGGTAGAAATTACCAATCTGGTTTCAGAGGAGCCAAGTCTCGAAATAGTGTAGAGGAGACAATTATAATTTCATTCTATAAATCCAGCAAGATCCTGTCACCTAAACCATAGAAGAGTATATATCTAATATGCTCAGTCTTAAACTTGCTCACCAACACTGAAGAAAGAATGGAGTTGCAGGGATAGAGGGAGGGAGGAAGGGGAAAGAGAAAGAGAAAAGGAGAAGAGAGTTCTTTCACTACCATGATCTGTCATAATTTATAAAATGATTGAATGATGGTTTCAACATGTGTAAAGTAATAAATATATTTCACGTTAACATAAAAAAATAGCAATACCCCTATGATTGTTTTGATAACACAGAAGAATCATTTGTCAAAATATAGTATCTTAATGATTTAATTTATCAACAAATAACATAGAGTTAAATTGTGTGCCAAAAAAGAGAGCTATATTTAAAAATTAGTTAATGACACGTTGAATAAAATAACTGATAGATTTCTTTGAATATATAAATGTAAACTATGACTCCATCTCCCAATTCTACAATTTCTGGTCAACACAGTGCTATTGTTAGTTTGGATGATTAAAAAAAAGAAAGAGGAAAATTTGAAATACATCCTTATTAGAAAATAGTAAGTTAAATTGACCATGTTGGGGGATTATTGATTAAAAATTAAAAAATTTTAGATTCTCTCTAAAAGAATACCTGGACAGGTTCTGTAAAAGGTCAGCATTGAAATCTACATATAAAATTAGTGTCATTATTAGATAATAATAGTTAACTATATGAAAGTATGAAAAAAAGTTCTAAAAAATTGCTGCAAAAACAGAATATTCTGAAATAAATTCATCTATGAAATCAGATATCTACAACATGATGTCTCAGCCGTTAAGAACCATTGCTTCTCTTGTAGAGGACCCTGTTTCAGTTCTCAGAAGCCACATCATGTCACTCACAATTGCTTTTAAGTTGAGTTCCATTAACTCTGGTGCTTTCTTCTGGTTTCTACACACAGAGCACACACACAGTACACATGCAACTAATAGATACTGCGTCATCTCCCCAGCCCAGTATTCTGTCTTTAAAATTATGAGTATTTTGAAGCAAAAGTTAAAGAACCATTAACACTATGTTCCCATTGTAACATGGGTGACTTCAGGTGATAAGTAAACTAAAAAAAAAAAAAAAACAGAACTGACCCATGTAGACTTTTATCATATAGTCAACTCTTATTTTTAGATGTGTGTTCTTTAAAATGACACAAGAGTAGTATTTACTCTTTTTTAACAACAGTTATAATTGTTCAAGTTGATAATAACTTTGGATATAAGAGCTCAAGATCTTTGTTAGAGAAAATACATGGAACATCCTTGACAAGATTATTTAACACTTTTGGAGGAATAGAGAACTTAAAGGTCATTCTATATTCCCATTGTTTAAAGAAAAAAAATGAAGAAATTTTCTGTCCCAAAAATTAAGGAATGGTTGAAATCCTGTTTTGTCTTTTTCTGTTGTGATCACCTTAGCAGCATGCCCCAAAATTGATTTTTTTTTCTCTCATGTGGAATTTTTATGACTTCTCATTCTTGACTCCTTCTTTTCCTTTCACTTGAATTTGTAAGATGTTTTACACTTTGTACAGCACACTTCTGAGACACTACATTCTTTGTTTTTTTTTAAATACTTTATTTTTTTTATTTCTTCAAGTTACATCTCAGTCACAATCCCTTCCCTATCTATTCCCCCTTCCTGTCCCACCCTTCCACCCTCTTTCCCCCAACAGCATCCCCTTTCAGTCCAACAAATGGTTCCTTCTCTTATAACAGAAAATACTATAGAAAACAACAGAAATAAATATGCCACATTTATGAGAGTTAAATGGCCCAGTATACATTCCCAATGTCTAGTTCATACATATTTGGCCCCTGACTTTAACATTCTACCATCTGAAAATCTCCATGAGTTTAAAGTTCTATAACTGACTCAGCTTTCATACTAACTTGCATCACTATTAAAAACATCTTCTTAGATCTAGAACGCCCTCTTGATTCCTAAACAACTCAAAATTTAACTATGAGACTCTAGCTGTCTATTCTTCAACCACCTCAGAGACCTGAGAGGGATAAATATATCTGATTTTATTGGAAGTGCAGGGCCTGCAGCTTCCAAAACTAAGAAATGACATACCAGTGACTGCCTGGACAGTTCCCCTTTTCTCTCCATACATTCCAGCATCAGTCTTCAGCCTTTTGGTCCTGTTTCTCTGACAGACATTTATTGTAGAGCAGGGATTATGAAGGACTTACCTACCCTGTCTTGGCAGAGCTAGGCTGTCGACTTCCCTGCTACCAAGTTTTGTCCTTTATGGACAGTAGTCTGTCTGCAGTTGAAGCAAGGAGTTTTTTCATGCCAAGAGATAGGCTTGCCACTAATTCAACCATCTCACACTGGAGATTCTTCGATGCTTATCTTCTACTTGGAGTAGAATAGGGGGTGCTATCAGGCACTGATATGTCTCGATATCAAAAAAAAATCTTAATTTAAGACAACATCTTTGAATGCCATATTCTGAAGATTTCTTGGGGTTTTTGAAGATGCCCTATCTATCTCTTGTATTTAGATAAGCAAATGTTGCTTGTCTCTTAACAACTTGATTTCTGAGTAGCTTAGAGAATATCTGTGATAGACTGTCATAGTAGCTAACAAAGTGACATATTTGCATGACTAAGAGTTTGTTTTTCTTAACTATCCTAAACAGTTTAAGACGGTTGGTATCAAGAGGCCAGAGCTTCACACTTCATTTAAGTATCTCTAGGTACAATACCATTAGGAAGCATTACCTTTAATTTTGTATCAATATACAAAGTTCTATTCAAATGTGGCTAAATATACTCTTAATTTTGTATCAACATACAAAGATCAATGCCTATGTAGCCCAATACACTCTTAATATTACGTCAGTATACAAGGGTCAATACCATTGTGGCCAACTATAATCTTAATTTTGTATCAATATACAAAGATCAATACCGATGTAGTCCAATACAATTTAAATTTTGCACAATAAGCAATGGTCAATACCACTTTAGCCAAATATAGTACTAATTTTGTATCAATATACAAAGGTATAAGGGCATATTCAATAATTTGTCCCTTCCTCTTGGTCCTCCTCGTGCTATGTCTATGTCTCATGTTTCTCAAGTCCGTGCACTCCTACATAGGAGAGAAAGAAGGATACAGAAAAGGAAAAGATGGAAGTCCCTGGGTATAACCTCCAAAACCCGTTTAACAAGACCATTTAACAGCTTGTAATCTCTTCCACTAAATAACAGAGTTTTCAGTAATCCTTCATATAACCAAAAGGGGGGGTGGAGAAACACCCTCCCCACCTTCTGGGCATGGGACGTAGCTCTCTTAAAATGACTTCCTTCTGATTTCGATCGTAGTAAACCTGTTTGGGGCCCGAACCAAAATGGAAAAATGGTTAAAAATGTTAGTACAATCCTTTTATGTTCAGTCCTTCTGTGCTCAGCTGTTTAGATGTCCTAAGGAGTTTGTAGGCAGAAGCTGATCTTCCAGACTTTACTGAAGTTCTGGCTGAGGCAGTTTGTAGAGCTGAACGGTCTTAGTGATTTTGAGTTGTTGTGGTTGTAGACTTTTGATGGAAACAGCTATTGAGGGAGTTTGTAAGGCTGGATCACCTGGGTCACTAGTCTTCTTTGGTGTCTGATTCTGTTTTCTGCTGAGGTTTCCGTTGTTCAGTTGTCCCTGGGTTCCTTGAATGGATGCTTTGAATCTCTTGGAAAGAAAAGAACAGAGCCCTGCCCTAATCCTACCTCTGGGACAATTACCCTCTTTTTTTTTTGGGGGGGGGGGTTAGGTAATATTTCTCCTGAAGCAAATTTGGTTTTTTGACAATATATAAAGTATTATCTTTCAATCTGGGTTAAAGAAGAAATTATTTTGTTATTTTGGAGCTAAACCAGCTTTAGTGTATGTATTTTGAGATCTCAAAGGACAGTTTGTTTGTATTGAGTCGGCCTTTTGTAAGTAGCTTTTAAACTTAGGTTCTTCCAAATCCTATGTGTATGTCTCTGCATTCTAATTATTGGGATCAAAGACCTGTGGTTCCCATCTGAAGGGATTAAAGATGTGTTCCACCACTCCTCGATCGAAGTTTTTCTCTATTTAGAGTTTGTTTTGTATCAGGCTGACCTTGAGCTCTGAGATCTGCCTGTTTCTGTCTCTGGTGTGTTGGGATTAACGGTGTACTCTTCTTGAATGATGGGATTAAGGGTGTGCACCCTCACCACCCTGTTCCCTGTAACTCTAGAATTTATAAGACCACTAACTCTATAGTGCTCCTCCCATCTCTGCTGAAGTTAAAGCATGGGTTAACACCACATTTTTCATGTATGTTACCTTAGCTCTAAGTTTTTTTGACTCTTGGAGGTTTATAAAACCAGGTTGAACGGCTGTAACCTTTATTTTATTTACAGTGTTTTAACATTGTTACCTGATTTTTTTAATTAATAAATTTATTTGTTTGTTGCTTCAGGTTACATCCCTATCATATTGTCCTCTTTTTCAGCTTCCCAGCCCCACCCTCCCATCCTCTACCCCCTAACCCTTCCGTCTTGTTCCTCTGGGGTGGAGTGTCCCTGCATAACAGTCCCTCACCACAGTTCACGAGTCATATGAGGGCCAAGAGCCTCTTCATACACCGGGGGCCTATGAGGCAGTACCGCCAGTGAAAGGTGTCTCCTTGCTACGGGAGGAAAACTAAAAAAAAAGACCAACAAAACCCACAAACCCAAAAAAACAAAGAACATCAACAAAAAAGAGAGGAAAAAGAAAAAGTAAAAAGAAAAAAAAGTCTATGTCCATATTCCTTTTGATGTGTTAGTTGTAGTACAGATATCCTGTACTATATAGCTAAAATATTACTATAAGTGAATAGATGCCATGTGCATCCTTCTGAGTCTGGGTTAGCTCACTCAGGATGAGCTTCTCTAGTTCCATCCATTTGGTTGCAAATTGCATGATTTCATTGTTTCTGATAGCTAAGTAATATTCCATTGTATAGATGCAACACAGTTTTTTTTTAAATTATTTATTTTTCTTCAAGTTACATCTAAGTAACAAACCCCTCCCTATTCCCCTTTCCTATCCCGCCCTTCCACCCTCTTCCCCCCAGAAGTTTCCCTTTCAGTCCAACAGATGGTTCCTTCTCTTATAACAGTAAGTATTATACAAAACAATAGATATAAATATGCCAAATTTGTGAGAGTTAAATGGCTCAGTATACCTTCCCAATGTCCAGTTTATACATATTTGGCCCCTGAGTTTAACATTCTACTATGTAACCAACTCCAAGAGTTTAAAGGTCTATATGTGACTCAACATTCATACTATCTTGCAACACACTTTTAAGAGTATCTTCTTAGATCTATAACACCCTCTTGATTCATAAACAATTCAAAATTTAACTATGAGACTCTAGGTGTCTGTTCTTCAACCACCTCAGAGACCTGAGAGGGATAAATATATCTGCTTATATAGGAAGTGCAGAGCCTGCAGCTTCCAAAACTAAGAAAGAACATAACAATGACTGCCTGGACAGTTCCCATTTTCTCTCCATACATTCCAGCATCAATCTTCAGGCTTTGGGTCCTGTTTCTCTGACAGACATTTGTTGTAAAGCAGGGATTATGAAGGACTTACCTACCCTGTCTTGGCAGAGTTAGGTTGTCGACATCCCTGCTACCAAGTTTTGTCCTTTTTGGACAGCAGTCTGTCTGCAGTTGGTGCAAGGGGTTTTTTCATGCCAAGAGAAAGGCTTGCCACTAATTCAACCATCTTACAGTGGAGGTTCTTCGATGCTTATCTTCTACTTGGAGTAGAATAGGGGGTGCTGTCAGGCGCTGATATGTCTCGATATCAAAAAAAATCTTGATTTAAGATAACATCTTTGATTGCCATATTCTGCAGATCTCTTGGGGTTTTTGAAGATGCCCTATCCATCTCTTGTATTTAGATAAGCAAATGTTGCTTGTCTCTTAGCAACTTGATTACTGGGTAGTTTAGAGAATATCTGTGATAGACTGTCATAGTAGCTAACAAAGTGACATGTTTGCATGACTAGGAGTTTGTTTTAACTATCCTAGACCGTTTTAGACGGTTGGTATCAAGAGGTCAGAGCTTCAAATTTTATTTTTAAGTATCTCTAGGTATGATACCATTAGGAAGCGTTACCTTTAAATTTGTATCAATATAAAAAGATCTATTCAATTGTGGTTAAATATACTCTTAATTATGTATCAATATACCAAGATCAATGCCTATGTAGCCCAATATAATCTTAATATTACGTCCATATGCAAGGGTCAATACCATTGTGGCCAACTATAATCTTAATTTTGTATCAATATACAAACATCAATACTGATGGAATCCAATACAATCTTATTTTTGCACAATAAACAATGGTCAATACCACTTTAGCCAAATAAACTACTAATTTTGTATCAATATACAAAGGTATAATGGCATATTCAATAATCTGCCCCTTCTTCTTGGACCTTCCTGTGCTATGTCTATATCTCATTTTTCTCAAGCCCATGCACTCCTACATAGGAGAGGAAGAAGGATAGAGAAAATGAAAAGTAGGAATTCCCTGGGGCTAACCTCCAAAACCCATTAAGACAGGACCATTTATCAGCTTGTAGTCTCTTCCCCTACATATCACAGTTTTCAGTTAGCCTTCAAATAACCTAAAAGAAGGGCGGAGAAACACCTTCCCCATCCACTGGGCATGGGACGTCGCTCTCTTAAAGTGACTTCCTGCTGATTTGGGTCGTAGTAGACCTGTTTCGGGCCCAAACCCAAATGGGAAAAATGATTAAAAATGTTAGTACACTCCTTTTATGTTCAGTCCTTCTGTTCTCAGCTGTTTAGATGACCTAAGGGGTTTGTAGGCAGAAGCTGATCTTGCAGGTTTCACTGAGGTTCCTGCCGGGGCATTGTGTAGAGCTGAGCGGTCCCAGTGACATTGGATTGCTGTGGTGGTTGCAGGCCCCCGATGGAGACAGCTACTGAGGAAGTCTGCCAGGCAGAATCAACTGGGTCACTCATCCTCCTTGGTGCCTGATTCTGCTCTCTGCTGAGGGTTCCGCTGTCCAGCCGTCCTCGGGCTTCCCTAATGGACGCTTCGATTCTCCTGGAACGATAAGAACAGAGCCCTGCCCCAATCCCAACCCTAGGACAATTGCCCTCTTTTTTTTTTGGGGGGGTGGGGGCGGCTAGGTAGTACTTCTCCTGAAGCAAATTTGGCCTTCTGACAACATACAAAGCGTTATCTTTCAATCCGGGTTAAAGAAGAAATCATTCTGTCACCTTGGAGCTAAACCAGCTCTAGTGTATATATTTTGAGATCCCAAAGGACAATCTGCCTGCATCGAGAAGGCCTTTTGTAAGTAGCCTCCAAACCTAGGTCCCTCCAAATCCCATGTGTGTGTCTCTGAACTCTAATTATTGGGATCAGGGGCCTGTGTTTCCCATCTGAAGGGATCAAAGATATGTTCCACCACTCCTGGATCGAAGTCTTTCTCTATTTAGAGTTTGCCCTGCATCAGGCTGACCCTGAGCTCCGGGATCTGCCAATTTCTGTCTCCAGTGTGCTGGGAGCTAGGACCAAGGGTGTACTCTTCTTGAATGGTGGGACCAAGAGTATGTACCCTCACCACCCCACTCCACATGACTCCAGAATACATAAGACCACCAACTCTACGGTGTTCCCCCCCCCCCGTCTCCGCTGAAGTCATAGGCATGAGCCAATACCACAATTCTCTTGTATTTTACCATAGCTCAACGTCTTCTCTACACCTGGAGGTCTGCAAAACCAGGCCGAATGGTTGTATCCTCTATTCCATTCACAGTGTTTCAGCCCTGCCCCCTGCCTTTTTTTTTTTTTTTTTTTTAGTTAATAAATTTATTTGTTTGTTGCTTCAGGTTACATCCTTATCATATTGTCCTCTTTTCCCGCTTCCCAGCCCCAACCTCCCATGCTCTACCCCCTGACCCTTCCGTCTTGTTCCTCTGGGGTGAAGTGTCCCTGCCTAACAGTCTCTCACCACAGATCAGGAGTCACATGAGGGCCAAGAGCCTCTTCATTCACCGGGGGGCCTACGAGGCAGTACTGCCAGTGAATGGTGTCTCATTGCTACTGGGGGAATACTAAAAAAAGACCAACAAACACACAAACCCACAAAAACAAAGAATATCAACAAAAAAAGAGAGGAAAAAGAGAAGGGAAAAGGAAAAAGAAAAAAGAAAAAAAGAAGGAAAAAGAAAAAGATAAAAAAAATGTATGTCCTTGTTCCTTTTGTTGTGTTGGTTGTAGTACAGATATCCTGTACGATATAGTTAAAATCCTACTATAAGTGAATAGATGCCATGTGCATCCTTCTGAGACTGGGTTAGCTCACTCAGGATGAGCTCCTCTAGATCCATCCATTTGGTTGCAAATTGCACGATTTCATTGTTTCTGATAGCTGAGTAATATTCCATTGTATAGATGTACCAAAATTTTTTAATCCATTCTTCAGTTGAGGGACATCTGGGTTGTTTCCAATTTCTAGCTATTACAAATAAGGCTGCTATGAACATAGATGAGGAGACTTCCCTATGTCTCCCTGAGAGGTCCTTTGGGTGTATACCCAGAAGTGGTATGGCTGGGTCCTGAGGCAAGGTTATTCCTACATTTCTAAGATATCGTCAGACAGACCTCCATAGTGGTTGCACAAGTCTGCACTCCCACCAGCAATGGAGTAGGGTTCCCCTTTCTCCACACCCTTGCCAGCATGCGCTATCATTTGAACTCTTTATCTTCACCATTCTAACAGGGTAACACAGTTTTTTAATCCATTCTTCAGTTGAGGGACATCTGGGTTGTTTCCAATTTCTAGCTATTATAAATAAGGCTGCTATTAACATAGATGAGGAGACTTCCCTATGACTCTGTGAGTAGTCCTTTGGGTGTATACCCACAAATGGTATGCCTGGGTCCTGAGGCAAAATTATTCCAAGATTTCTAAGATATCGCCAGACAGACCTCCATAGTGGATGCACAAGCCTGCACTCCCACCAGCAATGGAGTAGCGTTCCCCTTTCTCCACACTCTCGCCAGCATGTGCTGTCATTTGAACTCTTTATCTTCACCATTCTGACAGGTGTGAGGTGGAATCTCAGAGTCGTCTTGAGTTGCATTTCTCTGATGATTAAGGATATTGAGCATTTCTTCAGGTGTCTCTCGGCTGTTAGGGATTCCTCCTTTGTGAATTGTCTTTTTAGCTCCGTCTCCCATTTTTTTTGATTGGATTATTTGGTTTCTTGGCATTTAGTTTCTTGAGTTCTTTGTAGATTTCAGATAATAGCCCTCTATCACATGTGGAGTTGGTGAAGATTTTCTCCCAGTCTGTTGGTTGCCGTTTTGTTCGAATGACAGTGTCTTTTGCCTTACAGAAGCTTTTCAGTTTCATGAGGTCCCATTTATTGATTGTTGATCTCAGGTCCTGAGCTGTTGGTGTTCTGTTCAGGAAGTTGTCACCTGTGCCAATGATTTCGAGGGTTGGTTTCTCCTACTGTTTCTTCTAGTATATTTAGTGTGGCCAGCCTTATGTTAAGGTCTTTGATCAACTTGCATTTAAGTTTTGTACTAGGTGAAAGGTATGGGTCTAATTTCATTCTTTTGCAAGTGGACATCCAGTTGGACCAGCACCATTTGTTGAAGATGCTGTCCTTCTTCCATTGTGCGGCTTTGGCTTCTTTGTCAAAGATTAGTTGGCCATAGGTGTGTGGGTCCATGTATGTGTCTTCAATTGGATTCCATTGATCCACTGGTCTGTTTCTATACCAGTACCATGCTGTTTTTATTACTATTGCTCTGTAGTACAGCTTGAAATCTGGGATGGTGATACCTCCAGATGCTTTTTTATTGTACAGGATTGATTTAGCTATTCTGGGCTTTTTGTTATTCCATATGAAGTTGAGAATAGCTCTATCCAGGTCTATAAAGAATTGTGTTGGTATTTTCATAGTAATTGTATTGAATCTATATATTGATTTTGGTAGGATAGCCATTTTTATTATGTTGATTCTACCTATCCATGAGCATGGGAGATCTTTCCATCTTCTAAAGGCCTCTTCCTTTTCTTTCTTCAGAGGCTTGAAGTTCTTGTTGTATAGGTCCTTTACTTGCTTGGTTAGATTTACCCCCAGGTATTTTATATTGTTTGTGGCTATTGTGAAGGGGGTTGTTTCCCTTATTTCTTTCTCGGTACATTTGTTTGTTGTATAAAGAAAGGCTTCTGATTTTTTTGAATTAGTTTTGTATCCAGCCACCTTGCTGAAGTTTTTTATCAGCTTTAAGAGTTCTTTGGTGGAGTTTTTGGGGTCGCTTATGTATACTAACATATCATCTTAGAATAGGGATAATTTGACTTCTTCATTTCCAATTTTTACCCCTTTGATCTCCTTTAGTTGTCTTATTGCTCTAGCAAGAACTTCAAGTACTATATTGAAGAGATATGGTGAGAGTGGACATCCTTGTCTTGTCCCTGAGTTTAGAGGAATTGCTTCAATCTTCTCTCCATTTAAATTGATGTTGGCCACTGGCTTGCTGTATATTGCCTTTATTATTTCTAGGTATGTTCCTTGTATGCCTGTTCTCTCCAGAACTTTTAGCATGAAGGGGTGTTGGATTTTGTCAAATGCTTTTTCTGCATCTAGCGAGATTATCATGTGGTTTTTTTTCTTTCATCGTGTTTATATGGTGAATTACATTGATAGACTTTCATATATTGAACCATCCCTCCATTCCTGGGATGAAGCCTACTTGATCATGATGTATGATACTTTTGATGTGTTCTTGAATTCGGTTTGCTAGTATTTTATTAAGTATTTTTGCATCTATGTTCATGAGGAAGATTGGTCTGAGATTCTCTTTCTTGGTTGAGTCTTTGTGTGCTTTAGGAATCAGAGTGACAGTGGTCTCATAGAATGAGTTTGGTAGTGTTCTTTCTGCTTCTATGTGGTGGAAGCATTTGAAGAGTAATAGTGTTAATTCCTCTTTGAAAGCCTGGTAGAATTCTGTGCTAAAGCCATCTGGACCTGGGCTTATTTTGGTTGGGAGATTATTAATGACTTTTTCTATTTCCTTAGGGGTTATTGGGCTGTTTAAGCTGTTAATCTGATTTTGATTTAGTTTTGGTAGGTGGAATCTATCGAGAAAATTGTCCATTTCACTTAGGTTTTCAAATCTGGTGGAATATAGATTTTTAACGTAGAACCCAAATATTTGATGATTTCCTGCCTTCTGCTCCTCTTGGGAGTGTTTGCTTCTTTTTTTTCCAATTCACCCAGCTTAGCTGTTAATTCACTAATATGAGCTCTCACAATTTTCTTTTTGAAAGCACTTACTGCTATGAACTTTCCTCGTAGCACAGCTTTCATTGTATCCCATAGGTTTGGATATGTTTTGTCTTCATTGTCGTTGGATTTTAAGAAGTCTTTGATTTCCTTCTTTATTTCTTCCCTGACCCAGTGGTCATCCAGTAAGGAGCTATTCAATTTCCATGTGTGTGTAGACTTTCTGTTGATTCTTTTACTGTTGAAGACCAGCTTTATTCCGTGGTGGTCTGATAAGATACAAGGGGTTATTTCAATTTTCTTGTATCTATTGAGACTATCTTTGTGTCTGACTATTGGTCGATTTTGGAGAAGGTTCCGTGAGGTGCTGAGTAAAAGGTGTATTCATTTGTGTTTGGGTGGAACGTTCTGTAGATATCTGTTAGGTCCATTTGGTTCATGATCTCTGTTAGACTCAATATTTCTCTGTTTGGCCTCAGTCTTGATGATCTGTCCATTGTTGTGAGTGTGGTGTTGAAGTCTCCTACTACTAATGTGTTGTGATCGACGTGCAATTTAAGTTTTAGAAGTGTTTCTTTTACAAATGTAGGTGCCTTTGTATTTGGGGCATAGATGTTCAGTATTGAGATTTCCTCTTGATGAATATTCCCTTTAATGAGTATATAATGCCCTTCTTCGTCTTTTTTCATTAACTTCAGTTGGAAGTCTGTTTTGTTTGATATTAAGATGGCTACTCCAGCTTGCTTCCTGGGTCCATTTGCTTGGAAAACCTTTTCCCAGTCCTTTACTCTGAGGTAGTGTCTGTCTTTGGTAGTGATATGTGTTTCTTGTATGCAGCAAAAGGACGGGTCTTGCTTGTGGATCCACTCTGTAAACCTGAGACACTACATTGTTAAAGGACTTTCTACATTATGTTAGCCATATATTTTCTTCTCAATAAATAAAATTACTTTGAATTTTAATTAAGCATACCTACAGATAAAACTGATAACAGGTAACTTCAGTCTAAATTTAATTATTGAAAAAGGTACTGAATATCTCACCATGATCACCTTTATTGTTTTAAACTTTATTTTTGCATATGAATATCTGTGAGTGTAGTATACATGGGTGTGGTGTCTGCACATGTATATATGCTGCTATATGTTGCAAGGACAGAAGAAAGAATTGATGTCCATATGTATCACTTTATCTCATACTCCGCTGAGTCACTGAACCAGGAGATAAGCTGATATTCTCCCAGACATAGTAGCTCTTCTGACTCCACACCTCAGAGCACTGTGTTACATTGTGAGTCAACCATTCTTGACTTTTAATGTGAATACTGGGTTCTTCACTCATGTTACCATGGCTCCCACCAAGTCACTTACCTGTAGAGCCATCTTTAAATATTCAAACTTTTAAATAATTACTGCTAAAAATATAATCAATATTTAAATAAATTATTAATATTATTGTTTAATTTTTGAGATCATAATATAATTATATCAATTTCCCTTTCCTTCCTTTGATTCTCCCATATACTCTTCCATTGGCAGGAATATCTAATCGTTTCAGGTATCAAGTATTCTGATTATTTGTTTTTTGTTTTTTTGGTTTTTTTTGTTTGTTTGTTTGTTTGTTTGTTTGTTTGTTTGATTTCAGACAGGGTTTCTCTGTGTATCCCTGGCTGTCCTGGACTTGTTTTGTAGACCAGGTTGGCCTTGAATTCACAGAGATCTGCCTACTTCTGCCTCCCTTGTGCTGTGATTAAAGGCATTCACCACCATGACTAGCCTGATTACTCTCTTAAACTTCTATGTTTAATATAGGAGAATGGAGGATTAGTGTCACTGCCTTATGTGTCTTTGTCTCCAGAGAGCTAGGGTAGAATAAAATATGACTGGAAAAAATCAATGAAATGATTCCTAATTATATTCTGCTATGTTCATAGATCAATGCTTATCCAGTTACCATCAGAAAGGCCCTCTCTGGTATTATATGGCAGCAAATGAGGAAAGCCAATGCCAGACATTATACATAGATAGAGTCTATTTTGGAAGTCTCCATTGGGTTCCTCCTTCAGAGATAGGAAATTGTTGCAGAAGGGAAGAAAGACTGTAGGAATCAGAGGTCATAGGAGACACCAAAAGAACATGGCACACTGAATCAACTAAACAGTGCTCATATGGGCTTACACAGACTGAAGTAGCAAGCACAGGGCCTCCATGTGACTACAGCAGGTATTCTGAATATATGCTATGGCTGTTGGCTTGATGTTTTGTGGAATTCCTAACAGTGGGAGGTTTTATTGTTTTTGTTTTTGTATTTTGTTTGTTTGTTTTTGTCTGTTCCTGGGTCTATTTTCCTCATTTTGGGTTGCCTTGTCCAGACCAATATGAAATATATCACCTTGCTTTATTGCTTCTTCTTTTACCTTATTTGGCTGTCATCGCGGATGCATTCACTCTGCTGAAGAGGAAAGGAGTGGGGAGTAGACCTGGGGAGAAGGGAGGTGGTGGGGAGGTCAGAGGACTGGAAGAAGAAGAAACTGTGGTTGGAATGTATTGTGTGAGAAAAGAATCTATTTTCAGTGCAAGATTACATATTGAAATTATCAACTATTAAAAAACACATATAAAAATAAAAATGAAATAAGTCTTTTTAAAAGGGATCTAAATTATCATTGACTCTTTTTGTTACCTATTTACTGGAAGAATTCCTCCAATGTACATATAATCATCACATCTTTTGGTACCTGAAATTTAGCCTAACTTTTTAAAAAAGACTGAACTTCTAAGGCTCTATCCAAAATTGGTTAACTAAATAAGTGCTTTCTTGTAAAGTCACAACCCTAGCTTTGAAAAAGCCTAGAGAGTAAAGGTGATTTTATCTACTTCAAACATTATATGTAAAGTAGAATTCATTTATATTTAATATTATGTGTTCAAATTGCTGTAAGATATTAATACATGTTTCCACTGTTGTTTAAGTATGACTGTCTTCTCATTTAGATATGATTTTGTATTTACAGTCTGAGAACAGATGTATATTTGAAGTTTCAACTCTACAGGTATTTTGTAGTTTTTAATGTACAATAATAACTCTATTGTAAAAATTTTGATATTGTTTTGTGTGTGATATTGGTGTGCAAGTGTGTGTGTTTGTGTGGTAGCTTCACATACAGAGACAAGATTAACATCTCAATCATCTTTCTCATTCACCTGCTCTCCTACTCTCTTAAGAATAAGGCTTTAAGCTGGGGGGTGGTAATGCACGCCTTTAATCCCAGCACTTGGGAGGCAGAGGTAGGTGGATCTTTGTGAGTTCAAGGCCAGCCTGGTCTACAAAGTGAGTCCAGGACAGCCAGAGCTGTTACACGAGAAACCTTGTCTCGAAAAAAAAAAAAAGAAAAACAAGAATAAGGCTTTAATCTTTACCAACCCCACATATGACAGAGGGCTAATATTCATAATTTATAAAGAACTCAAGAAATTAAACACCGTGAAACAAAATAATCCAATCAAAAAATGAGGAACAGAGCTAAACCAAGAATTAACAAAGGAGAAATCTCTAATGGCCAACAGACACAAGAAGAAATGTTGAACATTTTTAATCATCAGAGAAATGCAACTCAAGATAACCCTGAGATTCCATCTCACACCTGTGAGAATGGCCAAAATCAAAAACTCAAATGATATGCTGATGAGGCTGTGGAGAAAGGGGAATACTTTCCATTGCTGGTGGGAGTGCAAACTTATACAAACACTAAGGAAATCAGTGTGGCAATATCTTAGAAAATTTGGAATAGCTCTACCTCAAGATCAGGCCATACCACTTCTGGGTATAAGTTCAAGTGATTCCTCACCAAACACAAGGACATCCCCTCATCTATGTTCATTGCAGCTTTATTTGTAATAGTTAGAAACTGGAAACAATCCACATTTCTCTCAACCAAAGAATGGTTAAAAAGAAACTGTGGTACATCTACACAATCGAATACTACTCAGCTATCAGAAACAACGAAATCATGCAATTTGCAGCCAAATGGATGGAACTAGGAAAGCTCATCCTGAGTGAGTTAACCCAAACTCAGAATGATGCACATGGCATCTATTCACTTATAATTGGACTTTAGCCATGTAGTACAGGATAACTATTCCACAACAAAAACATCAATAGGAACAGGAACATAGACCTTGTTAACTGTTAGTGGGACACTTTGCCCTAATAGAGTTGCCATATAGGCCCCCAGTGAAGGAGGAAGCTCTTAAAACTCATATGACTGTTTAACTGAGTAAGGCTGATAAGTAGGGGCACCCCTCACCGGAGGAGTAGGATAAGTGAGAGAGGGTAGGACCAAGGGGTATAGAGAAGGGATTGTGATGGAGATGTAACTTGAAGTAATATATAAACAAACAAAAAAAATAACGCTTTATTATTGAAACTTAACCTTGGTACCTAATCAACAAGAATCCTGGATCTGCATGTGTCAGCCCACCAATACCACTATTTTTAAAGCTCATTTTATACATGGTTATGTGTGGCCTTTACATTTCTCCTGGGGATATACTCAAGTTCTCATGCTTTCAGAGGAAATTATCTTCCCCACGGAGCTTCTTTTCAGTGCTGAAAACTAACCTATACCTTAAATATAATATTATTTACCATAAGATACAATCTAATATTTTAGAAATTTCACACTGAATCATTTTAACATCATGAAAACCTGGTGATATGGTAGATAAATATATATTGCCAGATAGTATGAGATCTGAACTACACCCTGATTCAAGAAAAATAATAATAAATTGGAAATAAAGATAATATATACAAGATATTTAAGTTTGTATCTGACATACAAGAGAGACTTAAAACATCACTAGCAAGTAAACCATATGGGATAGAGACAGACTGTTTTTATACAATAACAGAAATGAAAATAATCAGCTTTAAACAGCAATTTTTTACTTTTTTTTTTTGGTTTTTTCGAGACAGGGTTTCTCTGTGTAGCCCTGGCTGTCTTGAACTCACTTCTGGATTACTTCTTAATCAGGAGAAAAATACAGTCAATATAATTAGAGAAATTTTGCACTTTCTAACAATACTGGGGAAATACTCCAGAGCACCAAAAAAAAAAAAAAAAAAAAAAAGACTAGATCAATTAAATGAAGCCTAGAGCTTAATTTGTGGATACTGCTTTTACTGGATTTTGATCTGTTTTTTTTTTATTTTGATGATAAAAGGATGACTAAATAATTCAAGGTGAAAGAAGTAATTTTGCATGTTATTTTGTTGGTTTAAGTCATGATGGAATTTACTTTGAAGTGCTAATATTGTTCTGTGAAGGAGGTAATCCAGATCACACTTTGAGAAGAATAAAATTAACCATTTAAAATGTTCAATTATTAATTTAGTACACATACACATACAATTTGCATAAATACATATATTTATGTAAACATATGATATACATATGTATATTATCTATGTCAATGTAAGATCATGAATACTCACATTTACAATAAAGAAATTGTCTCAGAAAGTTTGTTAGTTGAGCCTAGAAAAGACTATTTCTTGCAAAGGATAATAAATTCTAAGAGACAAAAAGAAGATGTCAATTAAAGAAAACAGAAAAATGCTTTAGCAAACTTCCAGAGTTATAATTAGAATTAGAATGGCAAGCCTTTTATAGAAGTATCCACAGTAGCCTTACTCTTCACAGCCAAAATGTAGAAATTTCCCAAATGTCTAATGAACACTGAGTGAGTAATAAGTGGTGTATCTGAATAGCATCTGATTAGTCTAAAACCACACAAGCTGGAAGATCTATACATGAAACTGAAAGGATGAATGCTTAAGTCAATATGCTAAAAGAAGTGATCACACAGGCCACAAACTGTTTTCATTTATTTATATAAAGTGAGCAGGTCATGTACATTTGTACCCATTGAATTAGTTAGTTGTTACCTACATCTGTGGGTTGAGAAATCAATGAAAGAGAATTTATGAAAAGAAGAATTTCTTTTAAAAGTGATGAAAATTTGGGCAAAGATTGTGAAACTCAGGAGAAATATCAAAAAATTACTTAGACTTTAAATCTAAGAATGCTATCATATGTGAGTTGTAACTCACTGAAAGTGGTACAATAAAAATAAAAGAACAAAGTCTAGTCCCTGTTCCTTTCAATCTGTTGGTTGTAGGATTGGTATCCTATATTATATAGCTAACATCCAGTTATAAGTGAATAGATGCTATGTACATCTTTCTGGGTCTGAGTTAGCTCACTCAGGATGAGCTTCTCTAGTTCCATCCTTTTGGCTGCAAATTGCGCGATTTCCTTGTTTCTGATGGCTGGGTAGTATTCCATTGTGTAGATGTACCACAGCATTTTCATCCATTTGTTGGTTGAGTGACATCTATGGGATACCATGTAGGCCTCCAGTACCAGAGGAAGCTCTTAAGCCTCACATGGCTGCTGAACTGAAGGGGGCTGATATGTAGGGCACCCCACACTGGATGAGTAGGATCCGTGGGAGAAGGGGAAAGGGTGAGAATGTGAGAGGTGAGAGGGTGGGTCCTCCAGGAGGGATGGAGGGAGGGAAATGTAATGGAGATATAAATTGAAGTAATAAAGAAACAGTGAAAAAAAAGCCTTAAAAAACCCACCAATATGACATAGCACACATATTTTTAAAACTTAAAAAAATAAATAAAAGAACTATCTGTCTTAAAAATTCATTTCATTTTGGGTTAGAACATCATAATTTCCCCCTTCACATTTCTTCCTCCAGTTCCCCAAATGGCCTATAACAGACTCCCTCTCAAATTAATAGAGACAAAAACTGAAATCCATTCTTATTATAAAACAAGTTAAATTGTCTGTTTGAGCATTATTGATTATTAATATAAAATCCTATATTCTTTCTTGACTGCCTATAAGAATACTATAAAAGACCACCATAGAAAGCAACATGTGAAATTAGTATCATTTCTAGCTATTAGCAGCTAACTATATGAAAGCATGAGAAAAAGTTCAACACACAATTAATATAAAAAGAGAGAATGAAAGTAAAAAAATAGAGCAAGGAGATATTGGAGGGATGGAGGGAGGAAAGAGAATGTAATTATATGAAAATATCAAAAATAAAAGGAAAATATAAGTTGTTTATGAATTTAAAAACTGATACATATCAAAAACATGTAAAGGAAATTTGTGTTATGATAGGAATATTCTTTCAGTCTGCTAATACATGGATACACAAGATGTTTTCAAGTTTTGTATTAGGATTCACTGAGCCTAGGATTTTTATTTAAAGATGAAGCATATGGTCCATGCAGAAAGAGAAACAGAATGCAGACAAGCATGGGGCTCAGAAAAGCATGTACTGTGCCAGCTCCCTGGGGCTTGTATTTGTACATAACTGTTCTGTCACTGGATTTAACTACTGTACTCAGTTGGACTATGAGAAATCCTGGCTGTCTATGAATTCAAAGCCAAATTGTACAGAATAGTGTTCACATTCCTGTAGACTTTTATAATTCGAAGTTGATGAAAAAGTAGAGCTAGTTAAAAAAAAAACATGAATTTAAAATTAAATATAAATATAAAACCAGAATACAATGTTGACCTTTGTCATGGTCAGAGTAGCACAAGGATAATAAATCTACTGAGTATTTCTTTTTTATGTTTATTTATTACTTCAATTTATATCTCCATCTCCTCCCTCCACCCTTCTTGGGCCCAGGGTCCCATCCTCCCACCCTCTCCCCCTTTTCCCACCTAGTCTACTCCTCTGATGTAGAGTGCCCTACATATCAACCCTCTTCAGTTCAGCAGCTATATGAGGGCTAAGAACTTCCTCTTGCACAGGGAGCCTACATGGCAACTCTACTAGGGCTCTGAGATTCCATCAACACCTATCAGAATGGCCAAGATCAAAAACTCAAATGACAGCAAATGCTGGTGAGGCTGTAGAGAAAGGGGAACACTCCTCCATTGCAAACTTGTACAACCAGTATGGAAATCAGTGTGGCAATATCTTAGAAAACTTGGAATAGCTCTACCTCAAGACCCAGCTATACTACTCCTGAGTACACATCCAAATGATTCCTACCAGCTCCACAAGGACATCTTAGCTATGATCTTAACAGATTTATTTGTAATAGATGGAAACTGGGTGAAGCAACCGAGATGTCCCTCAACCAATGGATATAAAACTGGTACATTTGGAGAATGGAATACTACCCAGCCATTAGAAATAACGAAATCTTGCAATTTGCTGCCAAATGGATGGAACTAGAGAAGCTCATCCTGAATGAGCTGACCCAGACCCAGAAAGATGCACATAGCATCTATTCACTTATAACTGGATTTTAGCTATGTAGTACAAGATAACTATCCTACAACCAACAGGCTGATGGAACAGGAACATAAACTTTGCTACTGGGGACTTCTATTTTATGTTTATATTATTATTCTTCCTGGTTAATCATTGTATTTGATTACTAATTTAGCTTATGAAAGTTTCAAATTAACTTTAACTATTTGATTTCCAGCATCAGTATTGTTAATTTCATTGTCAGATCAGTCAGATTAACTTGAGAAAATATGTAGTATTTGTCAGAATTTTTATAGTTTTGGTTAAATGGGTGTTCATTAACCAAAAGTATTCCTCCTTCCTACAGCATCCAAGACTATTTGTTCAATAACACCCATGTTCTCTTAGGCATTCTTATAGCATATTCAGTTTTGGGTCATGTAGGTCAGATTTGTCAAGACTATGACAACACCTAAAAAAGAAAAGAGTATAGGATGCAATTTGCTTGTTTTTAAGATTTTTTACTTCTTCTTAGTAATATGGTATAGACAAGTAAGATATCACTTTATAATGGATAAAGCTGAAAGTAAAATACCTACAGAAGCCTGGGAATTTACAGCACCTCAATAAGCACTACCACTAATGGCACACATCTCTAAAGTTATCATCACCTCTTTACATGCTATCAAAATATCTATCCCCTAGTCAATTAACCCACTGACTGTAACAAAGCCTCCAATGTCTATGCATTTCTCAAAAGTCCATAGTGGTCAACCAAGCTCCAAATAGTTAGGCCTATCTCATATGTGAGTCATGGATCTCAGGCCTTAGCCTCTAAGGTTATCTTTATCTCTCAAAGGAAGATCCATTATGTTTTGTGAGATTTTCTTAGGGCAAGTGAACAAATACCTGTTCATGACTTCATGACAGGTTTAGTTCCAGTGATAGAAAAGATACAATTACACCCATGTAATCTAGATACAGAAATTAGTTTATTGAGGTTACCTATAAGACCAAAGGCAAAAGTAATGAGTATGGTGTATATTACTCAAAGACAGTCTCCATTACTGAAAACCCACTCTATCATGGCTATGAGTTCATTACGGTTCAATATTAATCTCCCAGTCAAGACAGGAGAGAGCTTTCTGAAGAGTCTCCTCCCTTTCAACAACTGTTCACTGCTTATATGTAAAACCTCAATAGGAGCCTGTAAGTACTTTTTTGGGATCATTATGTCTTATGAGCCAGCTTCTTCCATCCAAGATGGAACATTTTAATTCAGAAGTACTAACTGAACAACATACTGCGTCCATCTCCAAGATTTCTTATAGTTTAAACAGGCCTACCATTGCATAAATGTTCAAATCAAATATATGAACTGAGACTCAAAACAAATTCATATCTTTGAGCTTTGCTGCTTGTAGCTTTTAAATTTTCTTTAGCTTGTTTATTCACACTTTTTAAGTTCTTTCCACAAACAAGTTTCAAAGCATTCTAAATGAGATGAGCAAGTGATCACAGTAGTGTACATACTACTATTACAGTTTGCTCATTACTCAGCTTTGCAATAATGATACAAAATGCCTGAGAAAAGCAATTCAAAACAGAAAAACAAAGCTTTTGACCCATTTCATAGGTAAGTGCATGAAAGTATGGCTCCATTACTCTAAACCTGAGATCAGAGAGAACATCATCATGATGGGTGCAAATACATAAAGATGTCAATTCCTTAATGGCAATCAAGAAGATGAATGATGGAGAAATAGGAACCTGAGAGAATATACAACATTCAAGAGCACATTTACATTGTTGTTTCTTCTATATAGACTCCAGATCCAGATATTTCTTTCTCGAAATACTTCCCCTATGGACACACACACACACACACACACACACACACACACACACACACACACTGGCATAATTTTAAAATAAAATAATATTTAAAGTAGGAAAAATCTGTAATTTGCATCCACACTGTGGATATATCTGTGAGAGTGTGGCTTATCCCATTGTGCCTATGCATGTGCTTTTAAGCAAACAAAACATGAATACAGATAATTTTTGCAGAAGACAGAATTAAAATAATAGAAAAATAGCTGTCATATAATTCAATGACAACTTAAGGAGGAAACAAAAAGGAAAAGTGAGTATATTAAAAAAGAATCAAAGTACTTGGTTACTTCTTAAAAATGTTTATCATGTGTTCTGCAAAATAACTATACTTTCTATATCATATGTCTATATATATACACATATATTTACTAATTATTTAAAAAATGAAATGTTTCCCAGAATAAAAAGTAAAGTTTTGGTGGATTATCTTTGAATGTATGTGAGTCCAGATGATGGAGTGGATAATTTTAACATTCTCTGCTTGTTTCTGAAAGCAGCTGTGGTTTTCAAATTTTTCAGTAATGCTTTTAGTATATTTATTTACATAACTAAGTGCTTCTGAAGTTGATTTGCATTTATAAGGTGTCAGAATACCCAGCAAAATAATAAGAGACAAATTAGAAAACAACATTAAACACCCTTACAGTCATTATCTTATCAATACTAAATAATAAAACTTTTAAAAATATAATTAGAAATACCTTAAACTAAAAAAAAAAGAAGGGAAGAGGATGGGGGGTTGAGGGGGAGGAGGGTGGATGGGACTGAAGGGGGGGAGTAGGGAGGGGATTGTGACTGAGATGTAACTTGAAGAGATAAAAAATAAATTATTAAAAAAATTAAAAAAATATAATTAGTAATAAAAGCATTTTTTTTTCTGAGAGCCAAAATGAGTTTTAAAGTAGGGGCATGAGGAAAAGATATCAGAGGAATCAAGTAACAACCAAAGAAACACTAAAATAATGGGCAGAGATACATGTTTATCCAGAAAAGTCAGTAAGGGTATATCCTTTTTTAATGTTTACAATATTTAGTTCATTAATTCAAATTTCTTCATCATTACTGAATATGCAGTAATCAAAGATAAATTAAACATCTTTGTTTATGTTAAGACATTAACATTAAAAAATACTTTAACATATTTTTAATTAAAACATTTTATCACCAAATGACAATTCATTTTGTGTTCATTATTTCAGTATATTTCCCTTTGTTTTTATATTGATGGTAGAATGAATACCACCACTTTTTGATAAATTCACCACCAGACTCTTTTCAATGTTGGGGATTGCTTATACAATATTAGAAAAAAATTCACATAGATTATAATAATAAAGTTATGTGTAAACTTGGTATACCCCATAGTAACCAGATATTTATGTCAGCATTCATCTACAAGTTTCTGTGAAGGAACTTTGAGATTAGATAAACAGTTTAAGAATCAAATTATATTAAAATATATATCAAACAAAAGTTTACTTTCTTTAACAATAAGAAAATATTAAGTTAAAAAAAATAGTACTAAATTTGTTTCCATTTGCTCATCATATTAAACCGAGAAACCTTAATGGACATTGGAAGGAAGTATAGTGAGAATTTGAGAATTTGTTCTTTCTTTTAAAAACACAGCAATATTATAAAAATATGTTTTTGTTTTAATTCCAGGTGTAGGGATATGGGGCTGTTTCACAGCAGGTCATTATTATTTGTATCTTGCTCTATCAGGGATATGAAGTTGCCAGTTGTGGTTTGATTCTGTGTGTGTGTGTGATGTTTAGAATTCTGAGGATTTTTCAGAGGGTATATAAATACTAGAACTCCAATTGGTGGGCTGTGGTTGTTGTTGGTTGCTGGTAGTTGCCATTTGTTAAGTAGTTGTACACAAAGATGAAACAACAACAAGAATAAGATCAGATATCCTGATGGCAAAGATCAAACTTGCCCCAAGGAGATGGATGTCCCTAATTAGCTGGAAGTAGTCTAACAATGTTTTCTCCTTTTCTGTCTCTCCTTTTTTCTTTTCTTTCTATTGATAGGGGATTGAAAGACAAGAAGAAATATGATGGAGAAGAGTGGAAGAAGGAAAAAAAATCCCTAAAGTAGTAAAAATCTGGATAAAAGTGGCACCAGACATGGGCCTAGACAGAATAGGAAACTTGATTTCAAATTCCATAGAAAAAAGTGGGAGGGAATATAGTAACCTGATAAACAAACAAACAAAAAAGTAGCTGAAATTAAATAACAACAGTTTTCAATATGCTCTCCCTTTTCTGAAAGGGTCGAAGAGTTAACTGTGCAACTAGAAAAATTGTGAGTGGAAGTGGAAGCACTTGGGGAGATGGGGGGTACCAGAAAAGGGAGAACAAAAGGTCTCAGTCCTAGTGACTGGGAGAGTGGGAGTTTCTGGAAGTGGAAAATATGAAAAGAAATTGTACTGGAGGACAGTTGTGTCAGAGAAAAGCTGAAAATGCAGGAGAAGAATCTGATAAATCAGCCTGGTTTGAGAGAGAAAGGGTTAATCTCACACCAACCACTCTACCAGAGTTGAAAGAAGAGTGGCTTAAGGCTACATTATCCCCACCATCAGTTTAACCAGTAGTCAAACAGCATGTGCCTGCAAATGGTGAGGTACATTTCTAACAAGATAGGGTGGCATCCTATACAAATGATAGATTTAAAGCATTTTAAAGAAACTATAATATCATATGAGATGCACTTACCTTATGTGAAACAATTTCTAAATAACTGCACTACTCAAAATAAAGTTCACCAATACTGGAAGGATTTGGTAACAGCTATGATAGATGCTGGTCACCAATTGCAGTGATTTAGATTGTAGAGGGAACAAGCCTCAGATATTGAACAGTCGATAGAGTCAGGGGAATGAATACAATAAAATATCATTTTCTGTATGTAGGGTGGTACTCTGATATACAAGAACAGATTCTACTTGATACATGGACTACTATAAAACTATGTCACTAGTACTTTGCACCAGAAAAGCAAACAAACCCTTTCTAGAAGCATTGGGTTTCGTAAATATAAGCCAGAAAGAAGGTCTAGGCTTCCGGGTGTTTTCAGGTTATATGGCAACGACTGTCATCGGAACAATAAATGGAGTTTCAAGAAAGATATGCAAGGCTGTTGGAGGAAGATCTTGTGCATTGTGTATTCAGATACTGATGTCTGTGCAACAAGATCTTGTTACCATCTAGACAGGAGCATTTTTATGAATATTGAGCCATCTCCTGCGGAAAGAATACTCCTTAATTATTTGTGATAGGTTAATAAAAGTCTAGAGAGTCAGTAGGTGAGTAGAGAGAGGATAGGAAGGCAGGATTTAAAATTCAGCATTGGGTCTGTATAGAGACAACAAGTAGAAGGATAAGTGAGGAAGAGGAAGGACGTCACTATAGGGTAATCAGGACTGTTAGCATATGGCCATGAGGACTGGCCAGATGGAGCAGAAGCAGTCCAAATGGAACAAATTTCAAGTCATACCTTGAATATTTTGTCAGGGAAGAAGACAAGATAGCTTAGAGGGTTGACATCTGCCCAGATTTAGTGCTTTAAAATATATTATAAATCTAAAAGGTCACAAAAGGCAAAACCTTCACATTTCCTTTTTAAGCATTACTAGGTACAACACCTTTAAGAAGCATTACCCTTAATTTTGTATCAATATACAAAGATCAATACCAATGTGGCCAAAGATAATCTTAAATTAGTATCAATATACAAAAACCAATACCTATGTAGCCCAACACAGTCTTAATTTTGCATCAATATACAAGGGTCAATACCATTGTGGCCAAA
>CAJQZJ010015385.1:3200792-3235049 GCA_907164525.1 Lophiomys imhausi
CTTAATTTTGCATCAATATACAAGGGTCAATACCATTGTGGCCAAATATAATCTTAATTTTGTAACAATATACAAAGATCACTACTGATGTAGTCCAATACAATCGTAATTTTGTATTAAAATACAATAATCAATACCAATTTAGCCAAATATAACATTAATTTTGTATCAATATAAAAAGGTATAAGGGCATATTCAATAATCTGTCCTTTTTTCTTGATCTTTCCTATACAATGTCTATGTCCCATTTTTCTCAAGTCTGTTCACTCCTACATAGGAGAGAAAGAAGGATACAGAAAAGAAAAAGAGAGAAGTCGCTGGGTTTAACCTCCAAAACCATTTAACAAGACCATTTAACAGCTTGTAGTCTCTTCCGCTAAATAACAAAATTTTCTATTATCTATCAAATAACCAAAGGGGGGAAAAACACCCTCCCCACCTTCTGGGGATGGGATGTTGTTCTCTTAAAATGACTTCTTGCTGATTTGGGACTTAGTAAACCTGCTTGGGGAATAAATAAGAATGGAAAAATGGTTAAAAATGTTAGTAGAATCATTTGATGCCCAGTCCCTTTGTGCTCAGCTATTTAGATGACCTAAGAAGTTCATACACAGAAGCTGATCTTCAGGGCTTTACTGAAGTTCTGGCTGGAGCAGTCTGTGGAGCTGAACGATCTTAGCTATTTTCAGTTGTTGTGGTTGTAGACTATTGAGGAAACAGCTATTGAGGAAGTCTGCAAGGCTGGATCATCTAGGCTACTCATCTTCTTTGGTGTCTGATCTGTTGTCTGCTGAGGTTTCGGCCTTTTGCTACCAACCGTCATAAAACTGTTTAGGATAATTAAGAAACACATACTAATAGTCATGCAAGCTTATTATTTTTTTGGTTACTATGACAGTCTATCACAGTTATTTTCTAAGCTACTCAGAAATCAATTTTCTAAGAGACAAGCAACATTTGCTTATTTAAATATAAGAGATAGATAGGGCATCTTAAAAAACCTCAAGAGATCTGCAGAACATGGCATTCAAAGATGTTTTCTTAACTTAAGATGTTTTGATATCGAGACATGTCAGCACCTGACAGCACCCCCTATTCTACTCCAAGTAGAAGATGAGCATCGAAGAATCTCCAGTGGGAGATGGTTGAATTAGTGGCAAGCCTATCTCTTGGCAAGAAAAACCTCTTCCTTCAACTGTAGACAGAGTGCTGTCCAAAAAGGACAAAACTTGGAAGCAGGTAAATCAACAGCCTACTTCTGCCAAGACAGGGTAGGTAAGTCCTTCATAATTCCTGCTCTACAATCAATGTCTGTCAGAGAAATGGGGCCAAATGGCTGAAGATTGATGCTGTAATGTATGGAGAGAAAATAGGAACTGTCCAGGCAGCTACTGGTATGTCATTTCTTAGTTTTGGAAGCTGCGGGCCCTGCATTTCCTATATAATCAGATATATTTATTCCTCTCAGTTCTCTGAGGTGGTTGAAGAATAGATCACTAGAGTCTCATGGTTAAATTTTGCATTGTTTAGGAATCAAGAGGGTGTTCTGGATCTAAAAGGTGTTTTTAAAATTGTGAGGCAAGTTAGTATGAAAGCTGAATCAGAAATAGAACTTTAAACTCATGGAGATGGTTAGTTAGTAGAATGTTAGAGTCAGGGGTCAAATACTGTGGACTGGACACTGGGAATGTATGCTAAGCCATATAACTCTCATAATTGTGGCCTATTTATTTCTGTTGTTTTGTATTGTATTGATTGTTATAAGAGAAAGAACCATTTTTTGGACTGAAAGGGGGAGCTATTTGGGGAAAAAGATATACCTTAAACTAAAAAAAAAAAAAAGGGTAGAGTATGGGGGGGTGGAGGGGGAAGAGGGTTGAAGCGTGGGACTGGAGCGGGGAGTAGGGAGGAGATTGTGATTGAGATGTAACTTGAAGAAATAAAAAATAAATTATAAAAAAAAAAATCTAAAAGGTCTCTGTGTCTTTTATTTGGGAACGAAATGGTCTGAAGGGGAATACCAATCCACCAGGAAAACAATTATAGTACATAAGGCAGTTTCTTACCATAGGAAAATGTCTTAGGGGTCCTGGACAAGGTACCTCAGCAAAAATTGTGAGTCATGGGGATTCCAAGATGGTGGCGGCCGGCACGGACATATTTTGATTTCAGGGTCAACAGTCACAAGGTGGCAAGTGCTGCAGGATGTTGTACAAAGGGCAAAACCCCTTCTAAATCTCACCCAGCTACACAGAGACCACGGAAGATGCCTGGGCAGGATGCCCCTTGCAACTCTCGGACACGCTAGGAAGCCTCTGGACCTGGGAATCGGGATAACCCATCCCCCCAAAAGGAGAAATACCTGGCAAGTTCCAACCTAATACCCAGCTGGCAGATTCAGAAACCACGCAGAGATAATCCCCACCCTGCTGGGCACTCCCAGGTCTCACACAGAAGATCCAATTATCTGGGAAAGGTTGCGACCCTTGGAAGTGAAGTAGCTCCACTGCAAAGCACCTTCAGATCCCAGTCTGTGACATCACAGGCCAGCTTCCAAGCCTCAGGAGCGGCAAGGCTATTGGAGCTGAACTGCAGATTTACCCCCTACAGGAACCAACCCCAGGCAAACTGTGAGATATTTGAAACTGTCCTATATCGAACATTTGTACTAGTAAGGGCCCTTCCGGCGGGGAATCAGAGCTTACTTGTGCACAGCTCCACCACCTGAATTAATTAGGTCCCCACCTGGGAGGCAGGACTGAATGACTCTCCTTATACGGGTGGAGTAAGGCAACTCCTCCATCACAGTGCCCCTTTGGACTCAAGTCCAGAAGACAGAAAAAAAAAAAATCCTCATGGCCAGAGGCCAGAGACAAAAAAAAAAAAAAAAAAACAGAGCAAAATGTCTCCAACAAAAGAAAGCAACGCTATTCCGTCCAGCCCGAACCACCCGACCACAACTGAAACACATGGAAATGATGACAATTCTACATTATGGAAAATTATAAAGTCACTTCAAGAAGAACTTAAAACTATGAAGGAATTCAAAGAAGCCACAATTCTACAAGTCAAAACAACGAATAACATCATTAAAGAGCTCCAAGTCAAGGTGACCCAGCTTGAACAGGAAAAGGATAAAGCAATGAAAGATCTCCAGACAAAAACAAGCAAACTGGAGAAGGAAATGTACAGAATGAACAATACCATACAAGACATGAAAATAGAAATAGAACCAATAAAGGAAACACAGTCAGAGTTAAAAGAGGAAGTGGAGAATCAAGGGAAGAGAACAGGAACTACGGATGTGAGTATGAAAAATAGGATGCAAGAGATGGAAGACAGGATCTCAGGCATGGAAGATTCGATGGAAGAAATCAGTACAACATCCAAAGAAAATGAGAAGGCTAAAAAATCTCTCACCCACAACATCCAAGAAATCAAGGACTCAATGAAAAGACAGAACCTAAGAATTATAGGCATAGAGGAAAGAGAAGACTCCCGACTCCATGGTCCAGGAAATATCTTCAACAAAATCATAGAAGAAAACTTCTCAAACCTAAAGAAAGAGATGCCAGTAAAAATCCAAGAAGCTTACAGAACACCAAACAGATTAGATCAGAAAAGAAACTCCTCTCGCCACATAATAATAGAAACTCCAAATGTAGAGAACAAAGAAAGGATATTAAAAGCTGTAAGAGAAAAAGGCCAAGTCACATACAATGGCAGACCCATCAGAATCACAACTAACTTCTCCTCAGAAACTTTAAAAGCTAGAAGGGCCTGGACGGATGTCCTACAAGCCCTGAGAGAACATAGGTGCCCAGCCAGACTACTATACCCAGCAAAACTCTCTATCAACATAGAAGGAGAAAACAAGATATTCCATGAGAAAATCAAATTCAAACAATATCTCCTCACAAACCCAGCCCTACAGAAGATCCTAGAAGGAAAATTCCAACACAGAGAAGATAACTACATCCAAGAAAACAGAGGAAATAGAAACCTCCACAGCAACTAAACAAAAGAGAAACACAAGACAGCCAGCTATACCAAAATAATGGGAAATAACAACCCCTGGTCACTAATATCCATAAACATCAATGGACTCAACTCGCCAATAAAAAGACACAGACTTACAGACTGGATCTGTAAACAAGACCCATCTTTTTGCTGTATACAAGAAACACATCTCACTATTGAAGATAAACACTACCTCAGAGTAAAGGGCTGGGAAAAGGTCTTCCAAACAAATGGACCCAGGAAACAAGCTGGAGTAGCCACCCTAATATCAAACAAAATAGACTTCCAATTGAAGTTAATAAAAAAAAGACAGAGAAGGGCATTACATACTCATTAAAGGAAATATACACCAAGAGGTCATCTCAATATTGAATATCTATGCCCCAAATACAAAGGCACCTACATTTATAAAAGAAATGCTTCTAAAACTTAAATCGCACATCGATCCAAACACTTTAATAGTGGGAGACTTCAACACCCCACTCACAACTATGGACAGATCATCAAGACAGAAGCCAAACAGAGAAATAATGAGTCTAACAGAGATCATGAACCAAATGGACCTAACAGATATATACAGAACGTTTCACCCAAACACAAAAGAATACGCCTTCTCAGCACCTCACGGAACTTTCTCCAAAATCGACCATATAGTTGGAAACAAAGATAGCCTTAACAGATAAAGAAAATTGAAATAGCCACTTGTATCTTATCAGACCACCATGGAATAAAGCTGGACTTCAATAGCAGAAGAATAAACAGAAAGTCTACACTCACATGGAATTTGAACAACTCTTTACTAGAGGACCACTGGGTCAGGGAAGAAATAAAGAAGGAAATCAAAGACTTCTTAAAATCCAACGAAAATGAAGACACAATATACCCAAACCTATGGGACACAATGAAAGCTGTGCTACGAGGAAAGTTCATAGCATTAAGTGCCTTCAAAAAGAAAATTGTGACAGCTCATATTAGCGAATTAACAGCTAAACTGGGTGAATTGGAAAAAAAAAGAAGCAAACACTCCCAAGAGGAGCAGAAGGCAGGAGATCATCAAACTTAGGGCTGAAATCAACAACTTAGAAACAAAAAGACCTATACAAAGAATCAATTAAACCAAGAGTTGGTTCTTCGAGAAAATCAACAAAATAGACAGATCATTAGCCAAATTCACTAAAAGACAGAGGGAGAAAACACAAATCAACAAAATCAGAAAGGAAAGGGGTGAAATAACAACAGACATTGAGTAAATCCAGAGAATATTTGGATCCTACTTTAAAAATCTATACTCCACCAAATTTGAAAACTTAAGTGAAATGGACAATTTCCTTGATAGATTTCACCTACCGAAGCTAAATCAAGATCAAATAAAAAGATTAAACAGCCCTATAACCCCTAAGGAAATAGAAACAGTCATTAAAAATCTCCCAACCAAAAAAAGCCCAGGGCCAGATGACTTTAGCACGGAATTCTACTGGACCTTCAAAGAGGAGTTAACACCAATACTTTTCAAACTCTTTCACCAAATAGAATCTGAAAGAACATTGCCAAACTCATTCTGTGAGGCCACAATCACCCTGATTCCTAAACCACACAAAGACCCAACAAAGAAAGAGAACTTCAGACCAATCTCCCTCATGAACATAGATGCAAAAATAATTAATAAAATACTAGCAAACCGAATTCAAGAACACATCAAAAGTATCATACACCATTATCAAGTAGTCTTCATCCCAGGGATGCAGGGATGGTTCAACATACGAAAATCTATCAACGTCATTCACCATATAAACAAGATGAAAGAAAAAAACCACTTGATAATCTCGCTAGATGCAGAAAAAGCATTTGACAAAATTCAACACCCCTTCATGCTAAAAGTTCTGGAGAGAACGGCCATACAAGGGCCGTACCTAGAAATAATACAGTCAATATACAGCAGGCCAGTGGCCAACATCAAAATGAATGGAGAGAAAATTGAAGCATTTCTTCTAAACACAGGGACAAGACAAGGATGTCCACTTTCACCATTTCTCTTCAATATAGTACTTGAAGTTCTTGCTAGAGCAATAAGACAACTAAAGGAGATCAAGGGGATAAACATCGGAAACGAAGAAGTCAAATTATCCCTATTTGCAGATGATATGATAGTATACATAAGCGACCCCAAAAATTCCACCAGAGAACTCTTACAGCTGAAAAACACCTTCAGCAAAGTGGCTGGATACAAAATTAATTCAAAAAAATCAGAAGCCCTTCTTTATTCAGCAAACAAAATGGCTGAGAAAGAAATAAGGGAAACAACCCCCTTCACAATAGCCACAAACAACATAAAATACCTGGAGGTAACTCTAACCAATCAAGTAAAGGACCTGTACAACAAGAACTTCAAGACCTTGAAGAAAGAAATAGAAGAGGCCTTTAGAAGATGAAAAGATCTCCCATGCTCATGGATAGGTAGGATCAACATAATAAAAATGGCCATCCTACCAAAGCAATATATAGATTCAATGCAATTCCTATCAAAATACCAACACATTTTTTTATAGACTTGGAAAGAGCTAGTCTCAATTTCATATGGAACAACAAAAAGCCCAGAATAGCTAAATCAATCATGTACAATAAAAAAACCTCTGGAGGTATTACCATCCCAGATTTCAAGCTGTACTACAGAGCAATAGTTGTAAAAACAGCATGGTGTTGGTATAGAAACAGACCAGTAGATCAATGGAATCGAATTGAAGATCCAGAAATAGACACACACACACTTATGGCCACCTAATTTTTGACAAAGAAACCAAAACGGCACAGTGGAAGAAGGACAGCATCTTCAACAAATGGTGCTGGTCCAACTGGATGTCCATTTGTAAAAGAATGAAGTTAGACCCATACTTATCACCTTGTACAAAACTTAAGTCCAAGTGGATCAAAGACCTTAACATAAGGCTGGTCACACTAAATTTATTAGAAGATAAAGTGGGAGAAACCCTCGAACTAATTGGCACAGGCGACAACTTCCTGAACAGAACACCCACAGCTCAGGACTTGAGATCAACAATCAATAAATGGGACCTCATGAAACTGAAAAGCTTCTGTAAGGCAAAGTACACTGTCATTCGAACAAAACGGTAGCCTACAGACTCGGAGAAAATCTTCCCCAACCCCACATCTGACAGAGGGCTAATATCCAAAATCTACAAAGAACTCAAGAAATTAAATGCCAAGAAACCAAATAATCCAATCAAAAAATGGGGGACATAGCTAAATAGAGAATTCACAAAGGAGGAATCCCTAATGGCTGAGAGACACTTGAAGAAATGCTCAACATCCTTAATCATCAGAGAAATGCATCTCAAGACGACTCTGAGATTCCATCTCACACCTGTCAGATGGCTAGGTTCAAAAATTCAAATGACAGCACATGCTGGCGAGGGTGTGGAGAAAGGGGTACCCTACTCCATTGCTGGTGGGAGTGCAGGCTTGTGCAACCACTATGGAGGTCAGTCTGGTGATATCTTATAAAACTTGGAATAGCTCTGCCTCAGGACCCAGCCATACCACTTCTGGGTATACACCCAAATGCCTCTTCACGGAATCATAAGGAAGTTTACTCATCTATGTTTATAGTAGCCTTATTTATAATAGCTAGAAACTGGAAACAACCCAGATGTCCCTCAGCCGAAGAATGGGTTAAAAAACTGTGGTACATCTACACAATGGAATATTATTCAGCTATCAGAAACAATGAAATTATGCAATTTGCAGCCAAATGGATGGAACTAGAAAAGCTCATCCTGAGTGAGCTAACCCAGACTCAGAAGGACACATATGGCATCTATTCACTTATAGTAGGATTTTACCTATATAGTAGAAGGTATCAATACTACAACTAACACACCAAAGGGAACTTGGACATAGACTTCTTATTTTTAATTTTTATTTGTTATTAATTTTTTATATATTAGTTATATTTTTTTCTATTTTTTAGTCATTTTTATCTATTGTATGCTTATTGATTTGTTTGTTTAGTAGTTCTCTCTCCCAGGCAACGAGACACTTTTCACTGACGGTACTGCTTCATAGATGCCCAATGAATGAAGAGGCTCTTGGCCCTCATATGAGATGAGGGACTGTTATATAAGGACACCCCACCCCAGAGAAATGGGATGGAAGGGTTAGGAGGTAAAGAAAAAAAATGAAATGTGATGTTTCAGCCTTTTACTACTAACTGTCATGAACTGTTTAGGATAATTAAGAAATGCAAACTAATTGTTATGCAAGCCAGTCATTCTGTTAGGTACTATGACAGCCTATTCTAGTTATTTGCTAAGCTAATCAGAAATAAACCTGCTAAGAGACGAGCAACATCTGCTTACCCTAATAGAAGAGATAGATAGGGCCTCTTCAAAAACCTCGAGATCTGCAGAATATGGCATTCAAAGATGTTTTCTTAACTTTAGATTCTTTTATATCAAGACATATCAACTCTTGACAGCACCCCCTATTCTCCTCCAAGTAGAAGATGAGCATCGAAGAATCTCCAGTGGGAGATGACTGAATTAGTCACAAGCCTATATCTTGGTAGGAAAAGCCCCTTGCTCCAACTGTAGACAGAATACTGTCCAAAAAGGACAAAACCTGGAAGCAGGTAAGTCGACAGCTTAGCTCTGCCAAGACAGGGTAGGTAAATCCATCATAACCCCTGCTCTACAATCAATGTCTGTCAGAGAAGGGGGGCCAAACGACTGAAGATTGATGCTGTAATGTATGGAGAGAAGATGGGAACTGTCCAGGCAGCCACTGGTATGTCATTTCTTAGTTTGGGAAGCTGCAGACCCTGTACTTCCTATAAAATCAGATATATTTATCCCTCTCAGGTCTCTGAGGTGATTGAAGAACAGATAGATAAAGTCTCATAATTAAATTTTGAGTTGTTTATGAGTCAAGAGAATGTTATACATCTAAGAAGATACTTTTAAAATTGTGTTGCAATTAGTATGAATGTTGATCAGATATAGAACCTTAAAATCATGGAGATGTTTAGATAGTAGAATGTTAAAGTCAGGTACCAAATACATATGGTCTGGTCTTTGGGAATGTACGTTAAGCCATATAACCCTCATAACTGTGGCCTAATTACCTCTGTTAAGAGAAAGAGCCATTTGTTGGACTGAAAGGAGAAACTGTAGGGGGAAATAAGATATACCTTAAACTTAAAAGAAAAAAAAGGGAAGAGGATGGGGGGTTGAGGGTGGGAGGGTGGGACTGGAGGGGGAATAGGGAGGGGACTGTGATTGAGATGTAACTTGAAGAAATAAAAAAGAAAAGAAAAAAAATTGTGAGTCATTTCAATCAAGAATAGTCAAGAGTCACCAGGAAATGTGGAGTGAAATCAACCTGTATACTATAAGGATATGTTAGCAATAGAATGGAAATGTAAAAATTGAAGCTTTGTGTTGGGGATGCTGACATGTTTACATTTCCATAGGAAATAAAAATCAGTGGATACCATCAAAACAGATAAAGATTAGAACTGAGCAGGAGATGTTGCTAGAAAACCTTGACCTTGATCCAAAAAAGAGCATATTTTATAGGAAATGTCTGTATTTTTAATTTCTCAGTATAAATAACACAATTAATGGCTTAAAACAGACAGGAGGAAATATCATGAACATTTTGGAATTTTGGTTTCTTTTAATATACAATAATCTTATAATATGCTTTTGTTTTAATCCCAGGTGTAGGAATTTGGGTCTGCTTCACAGCAGCTGACTTTATGATTTGTCTCATCCTCTATCAGGGGCATGATTTTACAGACTGCAGATAGTTTCTGCAAGTGTGTGATGTTCAGAATTGTGGGTACATTTTAGAGGGTATATAAATGCTAGAGCCTAAATAGGTATGTTGTTGGTTAGTTGTTGGTTATTGTTGGTTGCAGTTTGTTAAGTAGTTATGTACAAAGAAGAAACAAGAAGAAATTAGATGTCCTGATGATGAAGATTAAACTTTCCCCCAGATTTCGATGTCCCTAATCAGCCCAAAGTAGTCTAACAATACCATTGCCCCCTTTTCTCTCTATCCTTTTGTCTCTCTTACCTAATGACAGGGATTGAAAATGAAGAAGAAAAGAAATAGAGAAGGGTAGAAGAAAGAAGAACCCACAAAGTAACAAAGACAGGTTATAAAAAAAAATAGCACTTTGTTTGAAATGTGCTCTATTATGATGTGCTTAATAAAATATCTAAAAGATTAATTTTGTTTGTTTCTTTTTCCACTCTGTGAAAAGATAGTATACTTAAAATGGAGAAAGGATTATTTAGACTTCTTGTTTTAGAGGTCATTAGGTATAGTAGATTTTTCCCTGTTAATTTAACCATAATACCTTTCTTTGTTGTTACCATTGAGAAAATATTTATATGCTCTTACTGAGCTACATTGGATACAGGCCTACCACTAAAACATTTACAGAAACTCAAGTAACATATTGCAGTTCACAAGACATTATAGTACAACATTAAGGACAGTACAATATCCCTACATCTCAAATTTTCATGAACTTTATGAAAACTGACATTACAAAATTTATTTAAACAAATTTTCTAAAGTTTCATCTCAAAAGCAAAGTTTGACAGTGTCAGAAGTCCTATGTAGATGAGGACACATTTAGTTTATGGGTTGAAAATGAGTAGTTGAAGAATGCATGTGATTTTAAACAAAGAGAAATCTAAGAAGTGAGGAATATGGGCACACCATGTCCATTCAACAGGATAATGTCACCTGTGTTGAAAGGAGTGGGTATGGAGGCTGTAAGCTAAAGAACACTCATGTGAGGAACTGAAATGGTAGTTATTGCCATCATGAAGGTTATGAGAATAGATACTTTTTGTTTTGTCTGAGATATATATGCTTGCATTTTTGTAATAAAGCTCATAGAAATATTTTAGTTTAAGGTTTGATATCATCTAGTTTGCAAAACAGCTAGATCACATAAGTTTTCCACACTTGAATCACTTGAAAAATAGGTAGTTAATTTTCTAGCTCAATTTATGATAGTTTTTTTTCTTGAAAAAAAAAAAACCTACATTTCTTTCAGAAATAAAGTAAGGGAAATATAAAAAGACTTTGATTTTTTTCAGGCATCCATAGAAATATTAGAAGTGACTTGGTGAAGATAATTTCATATTGATTTTACATGAATAGCTCACTTCATTCTCACTCTGAGAAAGAGTATATGATAATAGTTACACCCATTAATTAAACTATTTTTCCTTGTTAGGTTTTTTGTACAAGTCATAGTTGATAAATTAGAAAAGTTGGTTTTTCCTGCAAAGAAAACTTTCAATCGTGAAAGCATGGATAGACACTCAAAAATTTTTATGTACCTACTTTTTTAACAACAGCTAAGATTTATGTCTTCATTGAAAATAAAATCTCCAAGAAACATGAACTATAAAAACATAGTTAATATGAGAATTCTAAAAATAAAAATTCACTCATCAAATCCATTTTATTTGAGTAGATTATATTGAGGATCAGTGTGTAGCCTGAGTTATCTTCATACAATCAGTAATTTCAAGAACTGTGCCTTTGCAAGTCACACAACTGAGTTTTTGATGAGAGAGAATAGATATTCTTTTTGTTTTGGAAATATGCAGTCAACATTATGATAGTACAAAACACCCATACAGAAGTTAAAAACATTTCAGATAACTCCTGGTAAATGATATTTGTAAGGGGCGTTAGGTTAATATAAATTAGATTTAGTGCATATCTAGGGATTTCTGATACATTCTCTTAAAAAGTGGCATGAAGATAAGCCTGGCACCTGTGGGCATTTGGCATGGTAGCATATGGACTAAAAACAAGGTTTATGGTTTCCCATTGTTTTCAGCTGCTAATAGCCTAACAAAGAGGGCAGAACCCAGATTAGGCTGAAGCCAGGTGAAACAAGGAAAGGCCCTATTTAAGGACAAAATGGGTGGAACCTGAGATTTCCCACTCTAGAGACAAATAGATGCAAGACTGCTTTTATTGTCTGTTGGAGTTAATACAGGCAGACTGAAAAGCTGATCTCAAACAGAGCTGAAAAAAACTCAGTCAGCTTTTCCTAAGGCAGAAAGAAGCTGATGAGCAGAGAAGACCTCAGACAGGCACCAAAAAGCTAAGGACTAAACCCTGTGGCACAGCTTTTGCCTAGAGGAATTGGAATAGTTCAAACAGTGGCCTGACCAGAACTGCAGCCAGCCCCAAAGAGTGAGGCAGAGCATCTTAGTGACTAATACAAATTACCCTAGTTGGTCTACTGATAGCTGAGGCTCCAGAGAGAAGCTAGCCTCAAGCATTATAACAAGAGTCAATATATTGAAAAGGACCTACATGAGGTGTTCCTGAGGAATGACTGTTGATCAAGTGGCTTAAAGGATCTACTCCTGAGTGTTCCTGATGAGTAAGACCTGCCCCAGAAACTTTATCCTTCTAAAAGATTAGGATTAGTTGTTAGATAATAGTTTTTATAGTTATTAATAGGGTTAGTTCTTAGTCAATATGGTTTTACAGTTATTCTTAGGGCTAGTAGTTAGCTATATAAAAGTGTTTATATTTGTTATAAGTGCCTATAATTATTAATAAATATATTTTCTAATTAAAAGATTTAACAAATCAACTGGGATACAATTTTAGTAGTAGTGATAGTGCTCAGGAAAGGTGCAGTGAATGAGGCCAATGAGGAGGTCAGAGGAGAAAGAGAAACATTTGGTAAGCTGACAAGGAAAGAGCTGTGCTTATCTAAGGAGTAGGGATGTGGCGATATAGCCCCCATGTAAATCAACTGCCATTAAACCAAATTATAGTCATTATTGTTTCATTTCTAAAGAGAATCAGAATAACAATGGAGCAAGATATTGGCGATCGGTGAAGTCATCACACATCTGTGTCTGATAGACTTTGGGATGTGCTTGTCAGAGTGTGAGGAGACTGCTTTATTTTTGTTCAGTGTCTTTTTCCCAGTCAACAAAGTTGAAAGTTAAAATAAGTTTATATGCTTACAACCAGGATAATTATAGGAGAAATCTTAGAAGAACAATATCTATGAAAATTACTAACATATTTTCCCAAGTATTTCAAATTTTATATATACATGTGTATCTATAGCTGTAAAATACTATAGCTTATACTTAAGTAACATGCACATATGTATATATTATACATACTGTGTATAATTCATAAATGCATCTAGATCTGCCACTCATTGCCAAATCTATAATATCTTTACTGCATGAATGCAGATGTGAGAAATACAGCAGCATTCATTGATGACATGAGACACCATCTCATCTATCTTGTAATCTCTAAACCAAAATATACCCCCTATTACTTCTAATTTATTGGATATTTCCAACATGCTGTGCTTGTGGTGATGACATTCTGCATTAAAACTTCTATTAAAATACGTTTTATTACCTTTTTTGTATTCCAATTTTTCTTTTTTAAAATTATGATTTACTTTATTTTTATTTCATGTGCATTGGTGTTTTTGCCTGAAAGTATGCTGGATCCCCTGGAACTGGATTTATAGACAGTTGTGAACTGCTGTGTGGGTGCTAGGAATTGAACCTGCGTCCTCTAGAAGAGCAAACAGTGCTCTTAACTGCTGAGCCATCTCTCATGGTCCCCCCACTACCAATTTTTCTTAACCAGGGAGAAATATACCATCATCATTCACAGACTACACTATGACAGAATTTACTTATTTCAAATTTTGAAATATTCCCATATTCTGAAATTACTGCAATTTTAAAAGATATTTTTAAAGTGGAACACAAAATAGATAGTTTCAACTAAATAGAAAAGCGTAAAGGTCACTTCTAAGTTATTCATTTGTGTTAGTCTGTGTGTAAGGTGTGTTTACGTGTACTGTTCATGCACATGTGTGTGCAGATACCCATGTCTGTCGTAAGCAGGTGTCAGAAGAAGGCAATGAGTACTCTCCTCTGTCACTTCTTATTTTGAGGCAGAGCAGGAGACACTGACTCATCACACTCTTTTTTGTTTTTCTCATTTGGTTTTTGTTTCTTTCCTTCCTTCCTTCTTTCTGACCTTCCTTCATTCTTTTCTTTCTTTCATTTTCTTTGGTAGACTGTCAAACAACTCGCAGTGATCTCCTTATTCTGACCTCCTCAGTTCTTAGTAACATGTTTACCACTAAAACTTGACTTTCTGTGGGTGCAGAAATCTAAAATCTGGCACTCATATTTAAGTAAGAAGAGTTCTTAACTGCTGTGACATTTCTCCAGGCCCAACGTCTATCATTTGCTGTACAATAATCTCATTAGAGATAAGTGTGTCTTTTTTTCCATACCTTAAAATCACTTAATAAATGATAAAGTTATCATAGAAAAATTTTATATAGGTCATTTAAACTCAGTGTAGTTTTTGTTATTGTTTTTTCTTGTTTTGTTTCTTGATTTTCAGATTCACCCTCATTTTTTAGACAGGAAAATACTGGTTTTCCATTTTCCAAGTAAATTTCATGCATTCTTCAAACAACAAAGAAATTTATATCTCAAGTAGTCAATAAACTAGGAAGTTATATATAAGAGCAGCATTAAATATTTTCCAGGAAGAAGTGAGACAAAAATAAATCTCTAGCTCCAAGTGTCCTTATAATTATTCAGATTATATTTCAACTATAATTTACTTTTGAGAGCTTCATTAATGATCTCTGAATTAAATCATATCAGTCCCATGTCTCTCCTCTAATTGCTTGACACTCCCTCTCTCTGTAAATTTCATGAACACTTATTTAATTATTGCCGTTGCATGTATATACATACGTCAGTTTATTTACTATAATGACAATGTTCCTAGCCCCCATCATCAAATTTCCTCTCTCCTCTTCTTCTCTGACATTGCCTTAAACAATCTATATTTTTTCTTTCCAGTCACTATTCTCTTATTTATAAACACCTAATGCTGTGAACCTTAACTATTATAGCTCAGGCAATCTGACTTAAACATTTATGAATTTTCATAACTCACAATGCCTACCTAAAATATTATAGTTTTAGTAGGTAATGCACCCTTATTTTTATCATTTGAGATGACATACATGCATATATGTCAAACTAAAAGTTGACATATCTGAAGAAACTTTAGTCTGCATGCTCCAGAAGCCATCCACTTTGTATAACTCCTCAACTGGAGTGGAGCCATTTGAGGCTCTTTCCCCTTCATATTAGGATTTTTCACCTGATATTTAGTGCAGGTCTTCCTCATGTAAAAACAGTTGCTATGAATTTTTGAATTCAGTAGCACTGTCCTGTCTAGGCAACCTTGTTTTGCAGTAGTTTTCTGCCATTGCTGGCTATTACATTCTTTCTGTCCCTTCTTCTGCAATGTTCCCTGAGCCTTGGATTCAGGGAGTATGATATAGATTACATAATTCATGCTGAAACGTCTCACGACATTTATTTTGTGTACTTTGTTAAGTTGTGAGATTCCTCTGTATTAATCATCTTCCACTACAAATGTATTTTCTCTCGAGAAGGGAAAGCTGGTCTAATCTGTGCACATAGACATAAGTATGTAGAAGACAGTTTGATTCTGGGTCAGTTTAGCTTATTGTAGGAACTCACCATTGCCCAAGCAATCACAGGCATGGGTTCCAGGCCAGATTTACAGGGCATGGGTTTCCTCCTGTGGAGAGTCCTTTAACGAGACTCACAATGCAATTTCCTATTCCTGTACCGCTCATTCTCTTATTACACTGGGGAGTATCTTGTCGGGCCAATTATTATTGTAGCTTAAAAGGTTAATGGATGGGTAAGAATATTAATCTTTTCCCCTACACCACCATACACTTTCCACTACTATGAGAGCCAGTTATCAGGAAATAAGCTATCACCTTGTGTCCTCAATGTCCCATGCCTGAAGTATAAGGTGTCTAAAGCAGAGTTCACAAGACATATTCATCATGTACTTTCAAATTTAGAGGACCTTACCTCATTCTTTTTGTTGGGATGTTAATTTTGGTTAGTGAATTCAGTTGATTCCCTTTCCCTACTCTTTACATGAAAGGCTCCAACAAAATAGTAGAAGAGGATGAGGTGACATCAAGAACCAAAGGATAAATTTCTGAGTCTTTGTTTCATTTCCATTGATCAATCAACCTGTTTCTATGCCATTTTCATGCTATTTTTATTACTATTGCTCTGTAATACAGCTTGAAATCAGAGATGGTGATACCTCCAGATGTTCTTCTATTGTACAGAATTGTTTTAGCTCTTCTGGGCTTTCTGGGCTTTTTTTTTTATGAAGTTGAGAATTGTTTTTTGAAGGTCTATAAAGAACTGTATTGGCATTTTGATAGGAATTGCATTGAATCTGTATATTGCTTTTGGTAGGATGGTCATTTTTATTATGTTGATCTTGCCTGTCCCTGAGCATGGGAGATATTTCCATCTTCTGATATCTTCTTCAATTTCTTTCTTCAAGGACTTGGAGTTCTTTCACTTGCTTGGTTAGAGTTATCCCCAGGTATCTTATATTATTTGTGGCTATTGTGAAGGGTGTTCTTTTCCTAATTTATTTCTCAGCCCATTTGTCTTTTGTTACTAAACTTTTGTCAAAGAAACCAAAACCATACAATGGAAAAAAGAAAGCATCTTCCACAAATGGTGCTGATTTAACTTCATATCAACATGTAGAAGAATGCAAATAGATTCATACCTATCACCCTTCACAAAACTTTAGTCCAAGTGGATCCTACAGCCTCCACATGTGCACAGCCGTGAACACACAAGGTTTGTATATGTACACAAACATGCTCCAAACTTGCATGAGCATATATCCTAAAATAGACAAGTAAAGTTTCCTCAAATCAATTACTTGTGTGTGTGTGGGGGGGGTATGGTAGTACTAGTACTAGAAAAATATCCTATGACAGTCATTTATTCTGCTCCTTAGTGTTTCATTTCAATAAGTTCCAACAGTACAAAACATTTAGCTTACAATTCCATTCGTGCAATGGATAACTGGAAAATCATGTGCCAAAAATTATTTTAAAGAGTTTAATGAAGCAAAACACTCATTTTAAGATGAGAACTTATTGGGGCTTTTTGACTCAAATAAGTGTTATACACTTGTTAAAAAATGTATTCCATATTTGGAAAGTAATTAGGTTTCATAGTACATTTATTAGTTCAGCTCAGCTGCCATTATGGTATTCTATTTACAATATGTGATAAAACTGTGACTTTTCAGTTTAATATTTGCATTATGAATTTGATTGTTAATTAATTAACCTAAAATACTGCCAAGATAAATTTATTGTAGGATCATTTGGCTACATTTGGCATATCTAATTTTTATTAACTCTTTTATAGTTATGAACTGTAAATATTAGCCACTGCTAAGGCTCCTTACCACAAATTCACTTCCTAAGTAGGAATCTTAGTTTTGTTAGTGTATTTGTAAATATTCTCTTTTTTATAGTTCTTTTTATCAACACTATATTTACTTATTCACACATCAAAATCTTATATTCTAAAATAATGATATTTAATAAAAATTTAAAGCTCATGAAACATTCCATTTGGTTATTTGTCAGGGACTTCACATGCCTCATTGTTTGCAGGGAAAAAAATCTGCCTGGGGTAAAGAATAAAATTCATGTCAGCATCACCTTTTCAGGCATTCATCCAACAGAGTTTGATCTCCTGGTTCATTCTCCTTACATATTTAGGCACAATAAAACTTTGTAAAATGGGGGGGGATTCAAGATGTCAGCAGCATGGACGCAATTTGATCTTGGGGAAAACAGCCACAAAGCCACAAAGGTTGTGCAAAAAATCTGAGTGACTGGAACCACCTGGAGAGAACGGGCATACAAGGACTGTACCTAGAAATAATAAGGGCAATATACAACAAACCAGTGGCCAAAATCCAATTAAATGGAGAGAAACTTGAAGCATTTCCTCTAAACTCAGGGACAAGACAAGGATGTCCACTTTCACCATATCTCATCACTATAGTACTTGAAGTTCTTATTAGAGCAATAAGACAACTAAAAGAGACCAAGGGGATACAAATTGGAAACAAAGAAGTCAAATTATCCCTATTTGCAGATGATATGATAATATATATAAGCCACCCCAAAAATTCCACCAGAGAATTCTTAGGTGGCTGGATACAAAATTAATTCAAAAAAATCAGAAGCCCTTCTTTATATATGCCAAACAAAAGGGCTGAGAAAGAAATAAGGGAAACAACCCCCCTTTACAATAGCCACAAACACTATAAAATACCTGGGGGTAACTCTAACCAAGCAAGTAAAGGACCTGTACAACAAGAACTTGAAGAAAGGAATTGAAGAGGCTATCAGGAGATGGAATGATCTCCCATGTACATGAATAGGTAGGATCAACATAATGAAAATGGCCATCCTACCAAAAGCAATATATAGATTCAATGCCATTCCTATCAAAATACCAACACAATTCTTTATAGACCTGGAAAGAGCTATTCTCAATTTCATATGGAACAACAAAAAAAACCCAGAATAGCTAAATCAATCCTGTACAATAAAAAAACAAACAAACAAAAAAAAAAAAACACCTGGAGGTATCACCATCCCAGATTTCAAGCTGTACTACAGAGCAATAGTAGTAAAAACAGCATGGTATTGGTATAGAAACAGACCAGTAGATAAATGGACTCGAATTGAAGACCCAGAAATGGACCCACACACCTATGGCCACCTAATTTTTGACAGAGAAGCCAAAACTGCACAATGGAAAAAGACAGCATCTTCAACAAATGGTGCTGGTCCAACTGGATGTCCACTTGTAAAAGAATGAAATTAGACTCATACTTATCACCTTGTACAAAAATTAAGTCCAAGTGGATCAAAGACCTTAACATAAGGCCGGTCACACTAAATCTACTAGAAGAAAAAATGGGAAAAACCCTAGAACTAATTGGCACAGGTGACAACTTGCTGAACAGAACACCAACAGCTCAGGACCTGAGACCAACAGTCAATAAAAGGGACCTCATGAAACTGAAAAGCTTTTGTAAGGCACTGTCATTCGAACAAAACAGCAGCCTACAGACTGGGAGAAAATCTTCACCAACCCCACATCTGACAGAGGGCTAATATCCAAAATCTACAAAGAACTCAAGAAATTAAATGCCAAGAAACCAAATAATCCAATCAAAAAATGGGGGACGGAGCTAAATAAAGAATTCACAAAGGAGGAATCCCTAATGGCTGAGAGACACTTGAAGAAATGCTCAACATCCTTAATCATCAGAGAAATTCAACTCAAGAAGATTCTGAGATTCCATCTCACACCTGTCAGAATGGCTAAGATCACAAGCTCAAATGACAGCACATGCTTGCGAGAGAGTGGAGAAAGGGGAACCATCCTCCATTGCTTATTTGATTGCAGGCTTGTGCAACCACTATGGAAGTCAGTCTGGTGATATCTTAGAAAGCTTGGAATAGCTCTACCTCAGGACCCAGCCATACCACTTCTGGGTATACACCCAAATGACTCCACACGATATCATAAGGAAGTTTTCTCATCTATGTTCATAGCAGCCTTATTTATAATAGCTAGAAACTGGAAACAACCCAGATGTCCCTCAACTGAAGAATGGATTAAAAACTGTGGTACATCTACACAATGGAATATTATGCAGCTATCAGGAACAATGAAATTATGCAATTTGCAGCCAAATGGATAGAACTAGAGAAGCTCATCCTGAGTGAGCTAACCCAGACTCAGAAGGATGCACATGGCATCTATTCACTTATAGTAGGATTTTATCTATATAGTACAAGATATCTATACTACAACCAATACACCAAAGGAACATGGACATAGAGTTTTTATTTTTTTGTTTGTTTGTCTGTTTGTTTGTTTTTTTAGTTTTCTCTGCCTGGCAATGAGATACTTTTCCCTAGTGGTAATGCCTTGTAGGCCCCCAGTGTATGAGGAGGCTCTTGGCCCTTATATGACTTCTGAACTGGGGTAAGGGACTGTTCTGTAGGGACACTCCACTCCAGAGGAGTGGGATGGAAGGGTTAAGGGGTAGAGGGTGGGAGGGCGGGGCTGGGAAGGGGGCAAAGAGGACAATATGATGGATATGTAACCTGAAGCAACAAATAAATTTATTTATTAAAAAACTTTGTAAAATGGTTATCATCACTACATAGAAACTCCCAACAAAGTAGCAAAGCACCAGTGACCTATCGACAGATAAACAGTGCTACAGACAAGAACGTAAGGAGGAAGGATTTATAATAAGCATAAGAATATATGCTATTCCTTAAGGAGGAGTTCTGTTCACTGAGAGACAATGCTCAGGATTAGAGCTAATAATGCCCAGGATTTTGGGAGATTCAAGAAGGCTGTATTCATAGAAGAGAAAGAAGATTAGGAGGTTGTCAGAGAACATTCACCACAGCTGTTTAGGTGGTCAAGCACTAGTCATTTTCTTTCCTCTGAAGAAAACGGCCCATGTGTTTAACAAGCCTGGATCCTCAAATGCTTTCTTAAAGCTGTGCATCCTACCATAACTACTAAGATTCATTTGTTATTTCACTTTTTTCAAGGTGTTTTTTTTTCTTAGTTTTGCAAGCATTTTGAGTGATGTTGGCTTTTACTGCATACTACATCATAATAGTATTTTATGTGGAAACTTAAAAAATAATGATGACAAAAGAAGAAAGATATTACTATAGGAGATGTAATTTGTATTCGCCTATTTCAAACCTAATATATCCAGAGACATATCAGTATGTCAAGAGTGTGACAACAATGGCTTTGGGATCCCATTCATGTGACTTCTAAGTTTAGATTAGGCAGAGAAATGTAGGGTGTTGAAATTTTATGCCCACAGTCAATAAAGCAGTTAATATGCTAACAAGATTCCATTACCATTACGTGTTTTGGAGGATCTCTTTGAATGTTTATTTTCCTTGTTTAAATGCTGTATCAGCTATAGGAATATTAACAAACAATTCCAGAAATGTTACCTTGAGGTGAAAATGTAGTATTAGATATTTAGCAAGCAAAAAAACACCTGTATAAATACATCCATTAACTCTATTGCATCTTCTTTATTCAGGCATAAAGCCTTTTTTTCCCTCCTGAATAACAATAAGACTTTAATAATATCTTTATTTGGAGCTGGTGGATAGCAGCAACAGCATAAAAACTATTTGGTGACAAAAAGACTCTCTTGTAATAAAATAAGGCAAATAATCTCGGAAATGGTTCATGTTATCTGCGGTTGAAGTCAAGATCTCCTTACTCTCCCTTCAAGAACTTTTCTGGTGACACTGATATTAAAGGCAGCCACACAGCCAGTTACATGACTGGAGATTTAATTAAAATGGCATACAAGAGTAGGTTTAAGTGTATTGTTCTCTTTTAATTTGTTTCCTTGTTCAGCCTTTTTTCCTTTTCTTTTTTCTGATCTTAAATTATAAAGGGGATCTTATATTGTGAAATTAAATAGAAAAAAAAAGAACCCACCAAACCTCATAGACAGCCATCCTTAGAAGAAATAAAACAGAAGTGCTAGCCCAATCTGTATGTAAAATATCACCTCAAATGGCTTATATGATGAAAAGTTTGTCCCTGCTTGTAGAACCAGTCAGCAGACACTCTTTTAGTTCTAAGGCAATGTCTCAGTCTGAATTAATCCTTTTATGGAGTCATAAACTGATTACATTATTGTGCATGAGTAAAAAGTAAGAAGTAGAACATAGTGGGAGAAAATAGGTCACTGAGGATATTCTCTGAAAAGGTATCAGGCTTATGCCCAACTAGAAGCTTTATTTCTACTAGTATTCACTGGGAAAGAATATAGTTAGCATACAACCAGAGGAGAAAAGTAAACATCAATATCTACCATCTACAAACCCTGAGACCTACAACAGCAATATTTCTCTGCAAGATACACTGGATGGTTAGCAACACAGATAGTATGGGGGCAAGCAACAACATTTTGATAGGATTTTGACTAATTTCTGGAGATTAAACCTAAACCAACACTGTTAAACTGACCACGAACCTGGGACTAGTTATATTTTAAATCCGAGTAGTAATCCTACTATATATGTTAAAGATATGCAGCAACAAAATAACTACTTATGATATATTGCTATACCCATAGATCAGTACATTTCTCAACTCTCATTGGAATAACTGATTGCATTAGAATGGAATGAACAGACAGAATCATACTAGACAATGTGCATAGACTGAAAGACTTTGGAGTACTTAGTCTTCAATGAGATATCATTAATCAGAGTTCAGGAATTTATGCAAAAGAGGAGACAGAATTATTAGAAGAGTCAGAGATGAGGCTAACTCCAAGGAAATTTTATCTTCTAGAAATAACAGGACTGATACACATACTAGCTCACAAAGACTGTGACCACCCACACAAGACCTGCACAAATTTAACTCAGACAAAAATCTCATGAAGAGAAAGACAACATTAACAAGAAAGTCCCAACCCTAACCAAGAAGCTATTTGGAATTAATACCTGCTAGGACAGGGAAAAATTAGCTTCCTCCATTGTAATGCCAATTGTTATATCAACCACATTATAGGAAGGCCACATGCCAAGGAGTAGTTGACCAACAAAAACTGAACTTTTTTTTCGGATTTTTTATTTGGTTTGTTTGTTTGCTTGTTTTTAATCTAGTTTTTGTTTGTCACTTGCGGTTTTTTTGATATATATATATATATGTATATATATATATATATCCTCTTATTTGGGAAGAAGGGAAAAACAGCAATCAAACAAAGCAAGACTTATCTTTATTTTTTTTCTGTCTTTTAACACCCTGAAGTCTAAGAAGTACATTGTCGCGTCCCTCTCGACCGGCAAGAACGACGCAACTCACAAAAGCTCTTCTCCTGCAGTTTATTCAGGTCCCTTGAAAACAGTCTTCCGAAAAGGGCCGGGCAGACCCAACCCACAGGCTAAATACTAAATGAACAGCCAATCAAGTAAAGCCAAGTGGTGCTATCTTAGAGGCCCACGTATGCGGAAGCAAGCCAGATCAGCGGTCTTAGCCAAATATGGACTTGTTTATCATCGAGAGCGCTCACCGTCGGGCTGGTGGAAGGCGGAGACCAGCGCCATCTTTAAGGCACGGCACGTCGCAGCTCTCTACAGTACATAACTTTTCGGCCATTCTCTTCTTACCACAGTAGTCTGCTTCTCCATAGTCCAGAAACCTCAGAACCAATACACTATATATTGGAATCTCTAAAACAATAAATGCAAATAAATATTTTTTTTTTTACATCAAATTGTTTCTCTCAAGTACTGACCTGAAGTAGGAAGCCTCACAAACACACACGGAATCATCTCATAAATTATACCTTGAAGAGTACATTCACATACAACTATGGCCTTCAAAGCATTGGTTCTAGAGGTTTTTCTGCTAGTCACACCTTTGATGCTAGAGGTATTTTAAAAGTGGTAGCTAGCTATATACTATTCATATGCATATGTAATATTTACTCGTGATAAATCATAAGGCAACTTCTTTAAAAGCAATCTGTTGCCACACATATAATTTTATAATTACTTAAAGACAAATATGCATACTAATGAGATGAAATGTGTTTATATCAACATAAAGAATTCAATTTTGGCTAGGTATTTGAAAGTGAAGGTTATAGAGCATCTTCAATATATTTTAGAAATGATTAACATTTTGATACTTTTATTCAATACTAACAATACCATTTTGTATAAAAATATAGTTCAAAATGGCATATATATATTTACAGCTATCTCAGAAATCTTTGAAAACTCAGATCTAATCCAAAACTAAAACTTACTAAAAGACATTTGTAAGCCAATCACCTCAAGCAAGAATTTTTAAAATTAAACACTGTTATATAATAAAATGATACAATAATGTCATACATATACAGAAGAAGGAAGATAGAAAAAGATCTAAATTCATCCATTTTTGGAGATAAACAATTGCATGACTCCAAAAGGAAGGTACTATAAATGCCTAAATCTATAGTAAAAGACAAAGAACAATTACAGATATTAACATTGTGTTTCCACATAGCTTTCGTTGTCATTAAGTGATTTGAAAACATTCATTGTACAAAATGCTCATGGTATTTGTTCAAAAACAAGGCTACAATAAGCTTATATATATAAAACACAAGAAAGTCAGATCATAAAAGCAACTCCTTGTATTTGCTATTTTATTAATTTTTAGATTTCTTTTGAGAGTTTAGAAGGTCAGTGCTGATCCATTGTAGTCACTAAAAACAATCCTGCATATCCTTCTACACACAATGGGTCTCAACATGTGAGTCACAACTCCTTTTTTGGTGGTCACATATCAAATAATCTGCTGATCAGATATTATAATACATAACAATAGAAAATTACAATTATACAGTAGCAACCAAATAATTTTATGATTGGAGGTCACCGTAACATGAGGAATTAAAGTCTTGCAGCATGAGAAAGGCTGAAAACCAATGTTCCAGGGATTTATTCTGATAAATATCCTCCTCATCCATCATCAAAGACATTTACCTTTGCAAAAGACAGACACCATTACAGAAAACCACAACCAATCAACATGCAGAGATGTGGAGTCCCATCCCAACTGATTCACTGACAATTGGTAATCATTGGTCAGAAACATTGTAAAACCAAAAGGAACAGGAAGATTGTTTTAAGATGGGTCTTCTAGGAATGTCAGAAGCCACATCTATAAAGTCTCACCATGAAAACTGTCTAAATTTATGTGAGATGAACAAGGAAAACAAAACACTTGCTAAAATGATCTGAAAAAGCCCACAAGGTCTTAACACTACCGAAAAACTATTTTCAACCAAAGAATGTTGAAATCAGGGAAAATAATTTTCCCCAAGGAAAACAACAGTGATTCTTTTCCAAAGATACACGGTCATCCTTGAAAACACACAAGTAACGTTGCACAAACTGATAGGGTTTCATATATATCTCCACATGATGATTTCTAATGAAAAAAAGAGGCTGTGAATTTATAAAGAAAAGGGAGGGATATATGGAGGACTTGAAAGAATGAAAAGAAAGGAAAAGCATGTAATTATATTCTGATATGAAAAATTAAAAGAATTTGTTTAAAGAAATTCAGTGCTGTTGCAAGAGATATGGCACATGGGCTTGGAGTAATGGTTCCCACAAAGAATCTAGTTTATCTCTCCACTCACATAGGGGTTTATAACCATCCATAACTCTAGGTCCAAGGTATCTTATGTATCCTTCTCGATTCCATTGTCAAAATGCATGCAGGTAAAGGACTTACACGTATAACAAATAATAAAATGTTAAATTGTTCAGTGTGATAGTCACAACTTTTTATAACTAAAACTCTAATTTAGGAAAACACCTAAGGTGGTCATTACCTAGTTTTAAGAAACTGGTATCTAATGTAAATTTTGAGCAATTTGAGCATGTCTCTATATTATCAGTCTTAGTGTCAATGCCTATTTGTTTTTACAATATTTATTTAATTTACAAATATTCAAGTTGTGCACCCATATAAATAATTCATGCCTCCAAGTCAATAATATTCATCATTAGTAAAAAAAAAATGAAAACAGCATCAACCATTTCCACACAGGGATACACAATCATTTGTATCTAAGTCAGAGCCACACAATACATGAACCACAATAGATGTATACAAACTGTTCAATACTTCAAAAATGTATCCTTGTCTTGACATGACTAGTAGCATGTAAAGCAGTTTTTCTTTTTTTAATATATTAATTTATTTTTTAAATTACACCTAGATCAAAGTCCCCCCTTCCTTCCTTCTAGTTTTCAACCTCCGTCCCTCTTTCCCATCTCAGTCCTCTCCTTCTCTTCAGACAAGGGGAGACCACACTTATCAACATCCTCAGTTCTCCAGTCACATGAGGGCTAAGGGCTTCCTCTTGTACTGGGAGCTGATATAGCATCCCAGGTAGGGTAACTAACAAGCAACAGGGTCCCTGACTCACTGTTGGATGGAATTTTTCATAGGACAGTAATGCTAGGTTTCTGTCTGTTTGGGTCTGTGGGTTGTAGGATGTTTGTCCTGTGATATACGGTTAATATCCACTTATAAGTGAGCACATACCCGTGATTCTTTCTGGGTCTGGGTTAGCTCATTCAGGATGAACTTTTCTAGTTCCATCCACTTTTTTGCAAATTGCATGATTTCTTTGTTTTTGATACCTGAATAATACTCCATTGTGTAAATGTGCCATTTGGAAAGCAATACCGCAAAAAGCTTATAAATCTATTTTTTTTTAGAAGTTGTTGGACGTACCCTTTAAAAACTATGGCAAGAATGGTTATGTTCACCTTTCTGAACAAACCTTTCCTAGAGCCCCTGCACCATAATTCTATTGGTTCTTTCACCATGTTCTGTTCAACATTACTTATCACCTGCTAGAAGTTTTATACTTCAATGATTCTTTTGTTAATATCCTTTAGGATTGATCAGTACATTTCTATTTTTCAATTTAAAATACATGAATGTTCTTTTAATTCCACAAGTTAATATTCATATACAATTATAAATGCAGCAAAGAAGTAATATTTTTCTTAATATGCACATGCTTGAAAGACCTCAAAACTCTCTGAAAATCATATGTAGGGTTTTTAAATTATATTTCAATTTTTATACTTTTACCTTAGTAAAAATTTAAAATATGTCTTTCTACCCAACATTTAGAAATGTATCAGGTTAAAAGATAATTTTAAAATTTCTCACTGTCTCAGCATTGTTAACACCAGAAACTAAATTGTGGCATTATGCTCTATTCTTATTTCAGCATTATAAAAATTTGTTTCGAGCTGGGGTCCTACAAGGCAGCACCACTAGGGCAAAATGTCTCATTGACAGGAAGAAAAAGATTAAGTTCCTGTTCCCTTTGGAGTAATTGGTTGTAGTATAGATATCCTGTACTATATAGCTAAAATCTGACTATAAGTGAATAGATGCCTTGTGCATCCTTCTGAGTCTGGGTTAGCTCACTCAGGATGAGCTTCTTTAGTTCCATCCATTTGGCTGCAAATTGCATGATTTTGTTGTTTCTGATAGCTGAGTATTATTCCACTGTGTAGATGTACCATAGTTTTTTTTAATCCATTCTTCAGTTGAGGGACATATGAGTTGTTTCCAGTTTCCAGCTATTACAAATAAGACTTCTATGAACATAGATGAGGCAACTTCCTTGTGATTAGGTGAAGAGTCATTTGAATGTATACCAAGAAGTGGTATGGCTGGGTCCCGAAGCAGAGCTATTCCAAGTTTTCTAAGATATCGCCAGACTGACCTCCATAGTGGTTGCACATGTAAAAGAATGAAATTAGACCATACTTATCACCTTGTACAAACTTAAGACCAAGTGGATCAAAGACCTTAACATAAGTCCGCACACACTAAATCTACTAGAAGAGAAAGTGGGGAAAACCCTCAAACTCATTGGCACAGGTGACAACTTCCTGAACAGAACACCAACAGCTCAGGACCTGAGATCAACAATCAATAAATGGGACCTCATGAAACTGAAAAGCTTCTGTAAGGCAAAAGACACTGTCATTCGAACAAAACGGCAGCCTACAGATTGGGAAAAAAATCTTCACCAACCCCACATGTCACAGAGGGCTAATATCCAAAATTTACAAAGAACTCAAGAAATTAAATGCCAAGAAACCAAATAATCCAATCAAAAAATGGGGAACAGAGCTAAACAGAGAATTCTTAAAGGAGGAATCCCTAATGGCTGAGAGACACTTGAAGAAATGCTCAGCATCCTTAATCATCAGAGAAATACAACTTAAGATGACTCTGAGATTCCATCTCACCCTTGAGAGAATGGCTAAGATCAAAATCTCAAATGACAGCACATGCTGGCGAAGTTGTAGAGAAAGGGGAACCCTCCTCCATTGCTGGTGGGAGTGCAGGCTTGTGCAACCACTATGGAGGTCATTCTGGCAATATCTTAGAAAACTTGGAATAGCTCTGCCTCAGGACCCACCCATACCACTTCTGGATAGAACTAGAAAAGCTCATCCTGAGTGAGCTAACCCAAACTCAGAAGGATGCACATGGCATCTATTCACTTATAATAGGATTTTAGCCATGTAATACAGGATAACTATACTACACCCAATGCACCAAAGGAAACAGGAACATATACTTTCTTTTCTGTCAATGAGACACTTTGCCCTAGTGGGGCTGTCTTCTAGGTCCCCAGTGTATGCAGAAGCTCTTGGCCCTCATATGACTGCTGAACTGGGGCAGGGGACTGTTATGTAGGGACACTCCACTCCAGAGGAGTGGGATGGAAGGGATAGGGGGTAGAGGGTGGAAGGGCAGGACTGGAAGGGGTAGAAAGAGGTCACCGTGATGGAGATGTAACCTAAAGTAATGAATATTTTAAAAATCTGTATATTATTACTGATGGATTCTATATTGCTCTCAATCTTTCATTGAATATAAATGATAGAATATTAAAACAGATAAGAGTCTTTGTATTTTAAAGATAACTTGGTTAGTTACTCATCTGAAATTACCAGACAAAAAAATTAATACTTTTAAAAACAACCAGTACTTGTTTAGGTATTGTGTCACATTAGTATGGCTGATCAAACATTCACTACTAAACTCTGCTGTTCAAGAACAAATAGCATCTCATTTGAACATCTGGCAAATTTATTATATATTTTAAATTGTGTTTATGACTTACATCTTAACTTTCCTACTAGTTATATTAAAATAAATCCTTATATATTTTAATTAATATGTTCTTAATTATAACAATTACTTCAATGTGTTTCAATTGTGAGATTATTTCATTTGTGATATTATTTCATCAATTCCTAAGATAATGTGAAATATGTATAAAGTGTGTAGTGATTCTTCAATCTGATCAACATGTGAAATCCCTCAGAAAATTTGTCAATATAAATTATTTAGGCTCACTCAACTGTCATAGTTAATTTGAAGTACATACATTATTTGTTATCTAACCATATATTCATAAACTGTCAGGAATGTAAATAGAGGTGAGCAGACATCTCTTCAACGATTTCAGTTTTAGTAAATAAACTGCTGAAAATGATAATTATATTAGTAATGATTTATAAATCTTAATAATCTTATCTCATAAAGATTGAAATAATGTCTTCACAGAAGTCTCTCCTTCATTTTGGCTTTCTATTCCTAGGTTTGAATCATACATGGTCCCTCATCATTCACTGTAAAAATGGTCACATTTCAAAAAGTGATTTTGAAATGCAATTGTAATCTTCATATGAAACCATACTTTTTAGTTATTAACCATTTATTTATTAGTAACTAATATCTACTTATAATACATACACTTACTTAATTACTATTCCTATAAATTCCTACAATCCCTATGAACGCCTACAATCCCTATGACCTAACCACTAAACCTATTGATAACAATTACAACTATTTTCATAAGGATACAGTCTCTGGGGCAGGTCCTCAGTCACCAGGAACACAGTCTCTGGGGTAGACCCTTTATTGCACTTAGCAGTCCTTTTTCTGGAATATCTCAGACGTAGATCAGTCAGGGTAAATTGGCTATCAAAGTCTCACCTTAAATAAGGTGTGAGGCTTTCTTCTCTCTGGGATACCGCATCCCTCTGTAGGCCAACTTACTTCCTTCATATCAGCAACTCTTCCGCTCTGCCTCAGTCTTTAAAGATGGCCACAGTTTCTTTTAGGCCACTGTTCGGGCAGGTCAAATCCCTCTAGGCAAAAGCTGAACCACAAAATTTAGTCCTTGGCCTTTTGTTGTTTTGCCGAGGATTTCTCTGCTCACCAGCTTCTTTCTGCCTGGGGAAATCCAGTCATCAGTTCACCAGCACTTTCTTCAGCAGGACTCGCTTAGCATCAGAGCTCTCTAGTATGGGGCCCTTAGCATGACCTCTCCAGTGTTCATCCACTTGTCCTTAAATAGGATCGCTCCTTGTTCCATCTGCTTCAGCTTAATTTGGGCTCTGCCCACTTAGCAGTTGAAAACAATGCCAGGTCATAAAGTCTTTCCTTGTTTCACCTGGCTTCAACTTTGTTTTTCAGTCCTTAGAGACTCCCCTCATTTTGACGTGACTTCATCCATAAGCTGATAAGCTAATTGCTCACAGCCAAGTTGATCTTCATGCCCCGGATTAAGAGACTGTATCAGAAACATAGATATTTACTAAATCTAATTTATATTAATCTATCTCCCTACATTCATATAAGCTCCAATATCATTTTTTACAGAATGAAAGAATGAAAAAAATCCTAAATTGACAGGAAAGCACAAATAATTCCAAAAAACAAGAAAATCTTTACAGAAATAGTAATGCTCAAGGTGTCAGACAGTATGTGAGCTGAATTAATTAAATTAAATAAATGTGGTAACAAAACCTGAATATTTGGGACACACAACCAACACATACACACACACACAAAGACATATAAGTACAACCACACCATGCTAGATATATGAGCAATATAGCAATAACAAACATGAGAAAACATATCAGCACCAAGAAGCAATCCAGAAATGAAGTTCCTGGGGCCATGCCTCTTCAAGGTACACCCATTGCAGCCATGCAAAATGGTAGGCCATATCCATTAGCCTCACTTGCCCACTGCAAGTCCTCCTGCATGGCGCCTGCCAATAGTTTTTTCTATAAGCAGTATCTTAAAAACTGGGTAGCCATCATACTAACTAGATGAGTTAGATATAGAACTTTAAACTCATGGAGATGGTTAGATAGTAGAATGTTAAAGTCAGGTGCCAAATACATATGGACTGGACATTGGGAATGTATGCTAAGCCATATAACTCTTATAATTGTGGCCTATTTATTTCTGTTGTTTTGTATTGTATTTATAGTTATAGGAAAAAGAACCATTTTTTGGACTGAAAGGGAGAGCTGTTGGGGGGAAAAAAGAAATACCTTAAACTAAAAAAAAAAAAAAAAAAGAAGGGAATTGGATGGAGGGGTTGAGGGGGAGGAGGGTGGAAGGGTGGGACTGGAGGGGGGAGTAGGGAGGGTATTGTGATTGAGATGTAACTTGAAGAAATAAAAAATAAATTATTAAAAAAAACTGGGTAGCCAATATGATTATTAATTATATTCTGCTATATTCATAGATGGGTGCCAAACTCAGTAGTCATCAGAGAGGCTTCCTCCAGCAGCCTAAGAGAGCAGATATAGAGAGCCACAGGCAGACATTAGGCAGAGCTCAGGGAACCACACATAAAAGTGGGAGGAAGACTAAAGGAGCCACAGGGGTTGAAGATACCAGGAGAACATGACCCAGGGAATCAATTACGCAGGGCTCACAGGTACGCACAAAGACTGAAGAAGCAATCCTGGAGCCTGTGTGAGTCTGCGCAAGGCATCCTGTATATTTGTTGTGGATGTATAACTTCGGGGTTTTGTGAGACTACTACCAGGAGTGGGGTGTCTTTGACCCCTTTGCCAGCTCTAGGGACCTTTTTCCTCTTACTAGGTTGCCCCACTCAGCCTTGATATGAGGGATTGTGTATCATATTATCTTGTTATGCCGAGTTCAGTTAATATCCCTTAAAGACTTCCTCTTTTCTGAAGTTGATGACCAGTCGATCTAGGTAAGGGAAAAGTTGGAGTGGGGAACCAGTAGAAGTAGAGGGAGAAGAGACTGGAGTAAGGATGTACTATATGAAAGAAGAATACATTTTAAAAAAGGAAAAGTAAACAAAACAATAAGAAAAACTGTGTAATCACATGTAGGAGATTGGAATCTGGTATATAATTCTCAACTTGTACTAAAGTCATTATAAAATGGATCAAAGACTTTATTATAAAATTTAAAACCTTGTAGATTAGAAAGATGTCTTGAAACTTAAAAGTTCTTGCTCATCAATCAAGAATATCCAAGTTTGCAATCAGCATCCACTTAAGCTACTATCCCACAAACAAAGGTGAGCTCCAAGGAATCTTACACCCTCTACTGGCTTCTGAATGCACAAGCATGTGCATGTGCCCATATACTCATGTGGAGACTTTCACACATACACACACATAAATAAAGTATAAATTTAAAAACGTGTGAAACCACCAAAGTAAACATAGATAAAATATTTAAAGAAAAAGGCTGTGTACAATGATTCATTTGGTTTGTAAATGGTGGTTCATGCATATTATTCTCATGCCAGAATGAAAATAGTAGAATCAATTTTGGAAATACTAGAATCTAATGGAATATACGAGATCAAAGAAATACTAAAATCAATGGAAATGCTGTAATCTAATTTTGGTGGTGTTTCCTCTGTGCTTTTAGTTTAGATCCATGAAAATATTATCAAATACAAAGCCACGGAACTTTCTCTGTGTGTTTTACCTATTATTGATATCTATTCAATACCAACATTAAAATCAATAAGACACTTTGAATGACTGATATAATGCAAAGGACATAATTTTTATTAATATCAGGCACAGTGCAAAGCCATTCATTCATATTTTATTTTGAGAGGAAATATTAATGTATTTGAAAAATGAACATTACCTAAAATATAATGCTTAAGAATAACAATATTTCTATTTATGTTATGGTCTGAAAACTAACTGTTATTACATATTACATACCCTAAATGCAATTTCCAAATAGTTTTATCATATTACAGCAATCTGATCTATTTTGGTTTATCTCCATCTTATTTACTAAGCTCTAAACACATCCTGATTGGATGATGATATAAGAATCTAAAACAATTATAAGATTTGTTTACCATATGCACTTTGTCTTGCTAAACAATAAATCTGTTACATCATTATAATTTGCTATATAATGTTTAAAATGACTTTGTTCCAAACCCAAACAAATCACTCTATTATATTATTAGAAACATAACCAAATCACATAAGCTACAAGTTATCTATTCACTTCTCATCCTCATTCAAGGGCCTCAGCCCTTGAATGATATCTGGAATGTCCTCATCTGTCAACCATGGTTGTCAAGCAAGTAAGCCAATATGTGCCATATGGAAAGCATAAAGAATTCATAGATGTGACCAGTATATTGGGAGAGAAAGAATGATGAAGAAATTTATGACTAAAACTTCTGGCATAGGACACTGTAAACTTTGCTCTATTGGCTGAAGATTATATTCCCAATCTTGACTAAAGATAAAGAAAAAAAAATAATTAAATTTCATGTGGTGAAAATAGTATATGTCAGCAACCCTTTCACTATATTCAGAATTAAGCATGAGTCAAGCTTTTATACTGAATGGTAAGTGGCAATGTGTTTTTTTCTTTCTGTCTCAAACTCAGCCAACTTGAAATAATTTCTCATACACGGTGACAGGATGACAGACTTCTTAGATAAAGAAAAAGAAAAAAATCTAATAAATCTGTTTTTTACCAAGACCTCTTGGCACCATTTCACATAGCATGCTCATCAGCATGCTTGATAAATTGTGTTTTGGGCACAGAAGAGTCATATCCAAATAGTAGTAATCAAAGCTCTGTCAACCTCAGGCAATATATTTAAAATGTATCAAAATAGTTGAACCAAGTGACATTATTGACATATTTCACAAAAATCTGATGGGAAAAAAATAATCCCAGAATGTTTATTAAATTACCACAGGGTGTGAAACCAAGTGAGGTTTTTATTACCTAAGACAGCAACAAAAGATTTCTTTTTTTTTTTAATAATTTATTTTTTATTTCTTCAAGTTACATCTCAATCACAATCCCCTCCCTACTCCCCCCTCCAGTCCCACCCTTCCACCCTCCTCCCCCTCAGCCCCACCATCCTCTTCCCTTCTTTTTTTTTTTTTTTTTTAGTTTAAGGTATTTATTTTTCCCCCCAACAGCTCTCCCTTTCAGTCCAAATAATGGTTTTTTTCTTATAACTATAAATACAATACAAAACAACAGAAATAAATAGGCCACGATAATAAGAGTTATATGGCTTAGCATACATTCCCAATGTCCAGTCCATATGTATTTGGCCCCTGACTTTAACATTCTACTATCTAACCATCTCCATGAGTTTAAAGTTCTATATCTAACTCAGCTTTCATACTAACTTGCCTCATAATTTTAAAAATATCTTCTTAGATCCAGAACACCCTCTTGATTCCTAAACAACTCAAAATTTAACTATGAG
>CAJQZJ010015385.1:3235449-3370706 GCA_907164525.1 Lophiomys imhausi
TAAAATTGAAGAAATGGATACATCTGTCAAAGAAAATGTAAAATCTATAACCTAATTTTTTAAAAATTTTGGTACTTATAGAAGAATAATTGTTGGAGAAAGTTATTATACATGGTTTTCAAAAGCTGATTTCAATATTCTGAGATCTGGTTACCACCCTTTTGGAAGCATTCTCTGGTTGGATAATAAAAGTCATTGATGGCCAATTAGCTGGTCAAAGAGGGAATAGGAAGGAGGAAGAAAGGAACTCTGGGAAGAGATAGAGGAAGCTCCCTTTCCAGCAGTGATCAAAGAGGAAGAAGACAGGGTATCTTGAGAGCCCAGAAGGTACAGCATGCCTGGTTGGGATTAGGCAGAAGGATTCATTTAGAGAGATAATTGAGAATCTGCCCAGCTAAGACCTACCTAACTATTGAAACATTAAAAGGACTTGGTATATTTATTTTACAGGAATGAAAGTGCTGCCTTGGGTCTCAGGCCCTTTGACCAGAAGACCAAGTCCAGTTAGGCTTCCCACCAAGCCTGCAGGCCCACTACAACAGTAAATATGTATATATTCCAAAACATATAAATATAACTTGTTCAGTATATGTAATTTTATTTGCACATATATGTTTTTTAGCAAACATAATACATATTGTTAGGTAGCTATTTTTTTTTTAACATGTTCCATTCTTTATATAAGATAAGAGGCCACAGGGTATTCAGGGAACTCACAAAAGTTGCTGTTGACCCTCTCACAGCAGAGAAAAGAGATAAGCAATTGCTAGAGGAGAGAGAACTCTTCTTCTTGGAGATATTATCTATTAAGCCATCATTTCAATTGTATTTCATTTATAGATATATCAATCAAAATCTTACAAGTACTTTTTAAGGCATTAATGGACAGATTTAGATAACTAAAAGTATTGAATTTGAAGACTTATAATAATGCTGAAATAATTCAATCAGAATGTTGTTAATAAAAGTATTTAAATGCCCATTAGACGGCTAAATAGTCATGAACATTTTAAACTTACTAAAAGTTACACAAACAGCTGTAAACATATAACTTTCATGACTAACCATCCGTGTTAAACTATCTCACTTTTGATTGTGTAGCTGTCAGTGAGTCAACCTAACTAACATAAGCAAAGCCCATGAACTCATCAATTCTCTAACTAGACTTTGGTGGAGTTGCTATTTTTATATTTGCCTATGTCCTCTTGGGGGTCAGCAGATATTTGTTCAAATCTCACCAGAAAAAGTATACATCATGACAGGAATTTTATTTTCAATAAGTGAACTCTAATCTGAAATTGGGCAAAGTTTTAGAATCATGATACAATTTTCAAGGAAAAAAAATTAGAGAAAGACTAAATTTACTTTTATATAACAATAAAAGCATCTTAGACTTTGGAAATAATGTAGTCAGGGCTTTTACAAAAACAACAATAGCAACAACACAATGACAACAAAAAACAGACAAACAAACAAACAAGCAAAAACCCCAAAATTCTTATTATACTTGTTTTAGTGTCAGGAAGTTTAGCAACATTGCTCCTAGAAACCTATAAGAGAGTAAAGTCTCTGCACTCAAGATTAAGTACAATTATCATCTATTTCTTTAATAAGGCAGGTGATACATCTTCATGTATGAAACTACATACAAGTTTAACATAATATAGTAAAATCTAAATATATGGGAAATTTAACATTCTACAATATATCTATACATTAATGTATTAACAAATCATCTCAATCTTACTTAATTTATAAATATATTAATAAAATTCTCCTAAACGTTCTCCCAAGCATCAATAAGCAGACTTAGAGGGCTTAAGTTTTGAATGTGAAGACATAACGTAATACTGAAATAATCAAATCAGAATGCTGTTCCCTACATTCAAGTTTCTTTTGTATGAGATCAGTCCTTGTCCAGTTGTCATCAGAAAAGCTTCCTCCATCAGCAGATGGAAATAGGTGCAGAGACCCATGACCATATACTATGCAAAAAAGGGTCGAAATTGGAGTTCTCCATCAGTTTCCTCCCTTTGCAAATCAGGAAACCCTGTGGAAGACAGAAGAAAGATTGTAGGAGTGTGGTAAGAGTTTTGTTTATTAAAAGAGTCAGTTATGGGAATGTTTTTGTTTAATCCCAGGTGTGGGGCTGCTTCTGTTAGTTCGCAGGTGTAATCAATATGTGCCTCATGAGCTAGCATGTGTGTGGCTTAGCCACCTGCAGCAAGTGAATTCTGAGGACTAAGGGATAAAAAGCTAGAGGCTTGGGAAGAGAGGGGTTCTACAAACAAGAAACAGATTGAGGTTCTCCCTGCTGCTGGTACTCCGCCTAACTGCTGCTGGTTCTTCCTGTTGCTATTTCCTGGTTTGATGTTTTGCTGTGACTACTGAGACTGCTATTGCCCCTAAAGAACTGGATAACCCTAATCAACGGAAAGTAGCTGAAAGAAAACTCTTTCCTCTTTCCCTTTAACTTTCTTTCTCTCCCACCTAGTATAGGAGGATTGGAAGGAACAATGTTTGGAAGGGAGGTAGAGGTATTAAGTATAATGAAATAATTAGAGTGAACATCAAAACAATAATAAATGCCTCCTTGTCACATAGGATACAGGTGGAATAGAGGTCACCAGGATAATATGACCCACTGAATCAACTAAGCAGGACCCAAATAAGCTCACAGATACTGAAGCAGCAAGAATGGGGCCTGCAAGGGTCTGTATGAAGTTGTAGGCATATACCTATGGTTGTTATCTTGGTGTTTTTATGGGATTCCTAACTGAGGAAGTGGATATGATTCTTACTCTCTTGACTTCTCTTGGGATTCGTTTCCCCCACTGGGATGTCCTGTCCAGCCTATGTAAGAGGACTTTGACTTCTCTTGTTGTATATTGGTTTCTCCTATTTGAGTGTTGTCTCTTGGAGGCCTGATATTTTCTGAAGAGGAAACAAAGAGGGAGTGGATCTGGAGAAGAGGGGATGTGGCAAGGGAGCTGGAAAAAGTGGAGTAAGGGGAAACTGGGTATAGGATGAATGGTATAAGGCATGAATCTACTTTCAATTAAAAAAAAAGAAACCTGAAATGATCCTCTTCAACTTTTTCTGCCAAACTGACAATTTACTAATGTTCCTCTGTGTTCCATGCTATACTATCGAAAATTCACAGCAGTCATTTTGTATCCATTTTCCTTCAATTATCATGATTTTGTTGTTATTTATAACTGAATAAAAATGCATTGTTTACATGTAAAACAAAAGAAAGTTATTTGCGAAAGCATTGTAATGGATATTATATTGAGAAATTTTCATGAACCTTTAAAGCTGACTGACTGACTGATCTATGGAAGCATAAAAGATTCTACAATCCAGATTTCTGCACACTTATTTTAAATATTCTTCAACATAGCACTCTTACTCTGTGACAGGGGATTAGGAAAATTACAAAAGACTTTAAGAATAAAAGCAGTGTGTTCTTAAGAAAAGCTAGAATGTAAACCACCCTTAACACAACACTAGTGTTTATTCTTATACGTAAAAATACCTTCAATGGGAACAGAAGCTAGTAGTTCAGCTAGGTGAACCTGATCCATACAGAGAATGCTCAATGGGAAAAATCCCACTGACTGCCTTGACTTTCCCAGTTGTTGTTTTGTTTTGTTTTTGTTTTTTCAGGGATTTGATTTATCCAGTGATTTGATGCTGTTGTGTTTGCATGTTCTTTCAATCAGGTTACTTTATTATTTCCCATTGGATGTTGTAAACTTCTTATTTCATGCTGTTTTGCTATTGATCTGCTATTCCTTCCTACATTATATTTTCTGTTTATTCTTTTACATTTGCTTGCTACTCATTTAAGAAAACCATTCATTCCAAACATAAAGTATGACTATTATAGCTCATTTTCCTGACTCGAAAGAACAAGTAAATATAACTACATAAAGGAAATCAAATAGTGAAAACAGAAACAAAATAAGACATGACAAAGGGACATCAATTATTCTGTTGAATAAAGATAGCATTTCAAAATACAGTGCTAGTAAGATGAATAGTTATATGTCCAAACAAACAGAAGAAAAAACCACAAAAATCCTCAATGTGTAAGCATCACAGATTGGGGACACTAAAAATTAAATTATATATAACAATTCTATATAAAATTGTATTTTTTAACATTTATTTATTACTTCAAGTTACATCTCCATTACTGCCTCCTCCCTCCACCCCCTCTCAGCCCCACCCTTCCTTCCTCTACTACCTGTCCAACCCATCCCATCCCTCCAGTGTGGAATGCCTCCATGTATAAGCCCACCTCAGTTTGTTAGTCACATGAGGTCTAAGAGCTTCCACTTGCACAGAGGACATACATGGCAGTTCCACTAGGGTGGAGTTTCCCACTAACAGGTAACCAAGTCCATGTTCCTATTCTTTTGGGTCTATTGATTGTAGGATGGTAAAATCCAGTTATAAGTGAATATATGCCATATGTATCTTTCTGAGTCTGAGTTAACTCACGGTGAGCTTTTCAAATTCCATTCATTTGGTTACAAATTGCATAATTTCTTGTTTCTGATACTTAGCCCAAATATGACTGTTGAGCTGAGAGGGGGTGATATGTAGGGACACTCCACATAGGAGGAGTGGGAAGGGTGGGAGAGGGAGGAAATGGTGGGAGGGTGGAACCGGGAGGGGTGGATAGATGGCACTGTGATGGAGATGTAACTTGAAGCAATAAATAAACAAAAAATAATAAAAGAAAAGAAAAAGGACATCTGGGTTAATTCCAGTTTCTAGCTATTATGAATAAATCTGCTATGAGCATAGTTGAGGAGATGTCCTTGTGGATTGTTGAGGAATCTTTTGGATATATGCCCAGGAGTGGTATGGCTGGGTCTTGAGGTAGAGCTATTCAAAGTTTTCTAAGATATCACCAGACCGATTTCCCTAGTGGTTGTACAAGTTTGCACTCTCACCAGCAATTGAAGAGTGTTCCCCTTTTTCCACAACTTCACCAGCCTGTGCAGTCTTTTGAGTTTTTGATCTTAGCCATTCTGACAGAAGTGAGATAGATTCTCAGAGTCATCTTGAGTTGCATGGAAAAAGGACAGCATCTTCAACAAATGGTGCTAGTCTTCCTGCCAGGGCTTGAGAGCAGAGGACATCTGGGTGTGAGCTCTGTGAGCCCTAGAAGTACACAGAAAGCCACAGGGCTGATTGGGATTAATTAGTCGGGTTAATTTAGATTAGCTAATTGAGACTCAGCTAAGGCCTAGTTATCCAGGGACTAAATGTTGAAAAATTAAAAGATGTTGGTGTATTTAATTATTGGGAAAATGCTACAGTGGGTTTCAAGCCTCCAGCTAAAGCAAACCAGGACTGCTGGCCTCCTGCCAGGCCACCCACTGCTCTGCTGGCCTAATATAACAGCTTATAGTTATTAATAAATATATTAGTTAACAGAGTTGTGTCTTCAGGGGTGATTAAGGCCACCCTTGGCCCAGGTCTTTATCCCCAGGACAGATGAGTCCACCAGCTAAGGTGTGACAGGTGATCCAAGCCTACCAGACTGCCACCAGGCCACAGGCTGCTCTGCTGACCTAATATAACAGTTTATCATTATTAATATGTATATTTGTCATCAAGGATGTAGTTTGATTGCTGTTTCTCTTTTAAGCTTGATTTCTGTGCTTTGTGTAGTCTGTTACATTTCTCCCTCCATAGGCCTTCTTTAGCTGGCTGCAACAAAACCAACATTCTTTATTGGCTCAACTAAATCACAAATGTTTGTCACATCAATGATTAAAGAAGCTGATGCATTTAGTTGTTTTAATTTCCAATTTTTTTGTCTGACAAATTTATTGTCTGGAATGTGTGCTACATTTGAGTTTTTATACAATTTTATATAGAATTTTTTGTGCTTTTTGAGTTCTTTATGTATTTTAGTTATCAGCCTTCTATCAGATATGTTGTTGGTAATTTTTTTTCTCATTCAGTAGCCTACCACTTTGTATGATTGATGGTTCTCTCTGCAATACATAAGGTTCTGTTTCATGAGGTCCCATTTATTTATTTGTTATAGTACCTCTGCTTTTTTATGTTATATTCAGCAGACTTTTCTTGTGTCAATGAGCTCAAGATTACTTACCAGTTTTTATCAGAATCAGTAAATCTGGCCTTTTGCTGAGCTCTTTTGAAATTTGGTATTGACTTTTGAAAAAGGTGATGAGTATGGATCTGTTTGGATTGTTTTACATGCAGCCATCATGTTTGACAAGCATTATTTGTTGAGGAAATTGTCTTTTGTCTAGTGTGTATTGCTAGCTTATTGATAAAAAAATGAGCTCTCTGTAGATTTCTGGACTTATGTCTGTTTCTTCAATTTGAATCCCTTTATCAACTTGTCGGGTTTTATGCTAATACCATACTCTTGCTATTATTATAGATCTATAATACAATTTTAGACCAGGGATGTTCATACCTAAAGCACATTTTTTATTACTAAGAATTTTTAAAACTATGCTGTTTTTGTTGTTTGTTTTCATATGAGACACACATTTTTTTCTTTGAGTTTCTGTGAATAATTGTATTGGAATTTTGGTGGAAATTCCATTAAATTTGTATATTGATTTTGGTAGGATGGTCATTTCAACTAAATTAATCCTACTGATCCATGTGCATGGGAGATCTTTGCACCTTGTGATATCTTCTATAATTTCTCTGTTTAATATTTTAAAGATTTTAGCATATGAATTTTTCACTAGCTTTTTTTGGAGTTACCTTACGTACTTTTTTGAGGATGTTGTGGAAGGTATTGTTTTCCTTATTTCATATATATATACATATATATATGAAATCAATATACATATACACACATATAAGAAATCAAGAAAATAATACCTTCCACAACATCCTTAAAATACATATGTATACATATCTTTTTACATATACATATGAAAAAGTTTATTGTGGCCTGCAGTTTCAGAGGATTTGTTAGAGTTCATGACTATCATTGAAGGAGGGGTGCTGCATAGTAGCAGACTAGCAGGCAGACCTGACACTGGAGAGTCCCTCAACAAGTCCACACCTCCTAACCCTTCTCAAATAGTTTTGCCAATTGGGGACCAAAGATTCAAATGTGAAAGTCTGTGGGAACCACTCTTTCAAACCAACACAGTGTTCAGTGCCCCCTTCCCCATTGTCCTTCGTGGCCATTTCAAAATTGTTCTTGTCCAGATTATCCCATGTCCTTGGGAGCTTTTTCTCATTTTGTCTCATAACAGTCCAAAGACACTGTCATTAGAACAAAATGGCAGCCTACAGATTGGGAAAAATTCTTCAACAACCCCACATCCCAGGGAGGGATAATATCCAGATTATATAAACAACTCAAGAAGTTAAACACAAACAACCCAAATAATCCAGTCAAAAAATGGAGTACAGTATTAAACCAAGAATTCACTATAGAGGAAATTCTAATGGCACAGAAGCATTTAAAGAAATGTTCAACATCCTTAGTCATAAAAGAAATGCAAATCTAAATGACACTGAGATTCCATTTTACACTTCCCTGATTGGCTGAGTTAAAAAACTCAAGTGACTGAACATGCTGGAGAGGATGTAGAGAAAGGGAAACACTCCTCCATTGCTGGTGAGAGTACAAACTTGTACAAGCACTCTGGAAATCATCTGGTGCCTTCTAAGAAAATTGGGAATAGTCTTACCTCAAGACCCAGCTATACCACTCCTGGGCATATACCTCAAATATACATCACCCAATCACAAAGACATTACATCAACTATGTTCATAGTAGCTTTATTAGTAAGAGCCAAGAACAAAAGGACAAAACTTGGAAGCAGGTAAGTCTAAGGCCTAGTTCTCCAAAGACAAGGTAGGCAAGTCCTTCATAATTCCTGCTTTACAATTAATGTCTGTCAGAGATACTGGGCCAAAAGACTGAAGCTAGATGCTCCAAGTATCGAGAGAATTTGGGAACTGTCCAAGCAGCCAGTTGTCTGTCATTTCTTAGTCTTGGAAGCTGCTTGCTCTATACTTCCTGTTTATTCAGATAAATTTATCCTTCTCAGGTCTCTCATTGGTTGAAGAGTAGATAGCTAGTCTCACAGTTAAATTTTAAGTTATATAGGAATTAAAAGGATATTCTAGGTGTAATAAGATGTGTTTAAGTTAGTAATGCAAGTTAGGATGGAAACTGAATTAAGTAGAGAACTTTAAATTCATTGAGATAAATAATGGAATATTAATATCAGTTGCCAAATATATATGGACTGGATATTGGGAATGTATGTTACAACTTATAATTTTCACAATTATGAAAATTCTAAGTTATAACATACTTAATTGTTATTATATTATATTTCAATTATAATTGAAATTTATAAATTATAACATAACTTAATTGTTTTTATAGTTTTATATTATATTTGTTGTTATAAGAAAGAGCCTTTTATTGGACTAAGAGGAGACTTTTGGGGGGAAAAAGATATACCTTAAGTTAAAAAACATAAAGCAGATAGGAGAGTGAGAGGGAAGAGGGTAGGAGGATGGGGCCGGGAGGTGGAGCAGTGAAGAGACTATGATTGAGATGTAACATGAAGAAATAAACATTAAAAAAAGCCAGAAACTGGAAACAGCCCAGATGTCCCTCAACTGAGGAATGGATAAGGAAGTTGTGGTACATCTATATAATAAAATATTATTCTGCTATCAGTAACAGGGATATCACTAAATTTTCAAGCAAATGGATGGAACTAGAAAAGATCATCCTGAGTGAGCTAACACAAATCCAAAAATACACACAGAGTATTTACTCACTCATAAGCTGATATTAGCAAATATGTACAGGATCACCATTCTACAATTCATAGACCCAAGGAAATTAGGTATCAAGGAATGCTCAAGGAAAGATGCTTAAATTCCTCTAAGAGGGGGGAGATAAAATAGATGTTAGAAGTGGATGGAGAGAAGGATCTGGGCAAGAACTCAACATTACTGCTATTCAAGAAGCAGATGCAGAGACACACAGCCAAGCATTAGACAAAAATCAGGGAGTCTTGAGGAAAATTTACGGGAAGGTTTGAGGAAGCTGGTGGGATCAAGGACACCACAAGGAGACCCACAGAGCCAACCAACTAGGACACAAAGGGGCTCAAAGAGACTGAGCCACCATCCAAAGAGTTTGCAAGGACTGGCCGTTGGCCCATTACATATGTGAAGCTGATGGGCTGCTGGGCCTAAAAATTGAAACGGGGTCTATCCAAGACTTAGATGATGCTACCTCCCTCTGGGGCTCATTTTCCTAGCATAACTGCCTTATCTTGCCTTGATGGAAGAGGAGGCACTTTGCTCTGATGCAGTTTGATGTGCCAGAGTGGGTTGGTATTGGGTTGGGGGGAGGGTATGGGGGAAGAGGATGGGAGGTTGGAACTGGGAGGAAAAGAAGGAGGCAGATGGAGATTGGAATGTAAGATAAACAAAACAAATCTTAAATTAAAAAACATTTTTAAAAAAGGAGACAGGGAACAAACACAAAATGCCAAGGTCTGTTATGTTTTCCTGATTTCTTTCTCAGATTATTTGTTATTTGTTTATAGAAAGGCTATTGACTTTTTGTATTAATTTTGTATCCTGCTAGGTTGATGAAAGTGTTTAGTCAGCTGTAGGAGTTTCCTCGCAGAATTTTTAGAGTTCTTTATGCATATAATTATATCTTCTTCAAATAAAGATATTTTGACTTTTCCCAACTTAATTATATCCCCTAGATCACCTTTGGATTTCTTATTGCTAGTTAAGATTTAAAATACTGTATTGAATCCATATGGAGTAGAGACCATACCACCTTGTTTTGTTCCTGAACTTAGTGGAAATGCTTTGAATATCTTTTCGTTTAAGTTGATACTGACTAATGGCTTATTTTAAGTCACCTGTATTTTGTTGTTAAGTCCTTCACATCCCTAGTTTCTCCAGACTTTTGTTTTCCTCCAGGCCTTTTGTCATGAAAGTCTTGTATATTTTCAAAGCCCTTTCTTTACCCAATGAGATGATCATCTGGTTTTGTCTTTCATTATGTTTTTAAAGTGGATTATATTTCTTAATATGTATGTTTAACAATATATAAATCTAAGGGATGAAGCCAATTTATCATGCTAAAATCTTTTTGATGTGTTCTTGTATTCAATTTGAAAATATTTTATTGATAAGGTTTACAATTATGTTCATAGGGAAAATTGTTCTGTTATTCTTTGTCCTTGTGTGGTTTTTAATGTAGTTTAGATATCAGGGAAATTGTGGCCTTTTAAAAAGAATTGGACAATGTTTTGTCCTTCTATATTTCATAGAAGAACTTGAGAAGCACTGCTGTTAGTTCTTTGAAGTTTGGTGATTTCTGCATGATTTCTATATATCCTGGGCATATTTTGGTTAGAAGACATAATTAATGCTTCTATTAACTGTAGACTATAATTCTTTTAAATTGGTTATCTGATTTTGATTTAACTTTGATAGGTGGTATATATGAAGAAAATTATTTCTTTTAAATTTTACAAATAGGTAAATACATAGTTTTAAATAATTTCTTATTATTCTTTGGATTTCATTGGTATTTGTCCTTATGTACTCATATTTGTCTCTAATTTTTAAAATTTATATTTCTCTACCTTTTAGTTAATTTGGCTAAAGGCTTTGCAATCTTCTTTATTTCCTCAAAGACTCAGCATTTTGGTTATTGATTTTTTTTATGCCACTTTCGTTTCTATTTTATTGATTCTAGCCCTGAGTTTTTTTTTTTTTCTTGATGTCTCATTCTTGTCTTAGTTTTACACATTTCAGGTGCACTGTTAAGTTGCTAGTATGCTAGTATGAGAAATCTCTCTCTCTCTCTCTCTCTCTCTCTCTCTCTCTGTCTGCATCAATCTCCCTTTCTCTCTTTCTTTTTTTATAGACATTGCTATGAACTTGCCTCTTAGAAGCACTTTTATTTTGAGGTTCTAGTTATTGAAGCTATGGTCTCATACATGTTATATTACCACTCCACAATAGAGGCATAATGTGAGGACCTGATAAAAGATTTATAAGTGAAATGCATAAATAAATTAGAACTCAGAAATAGCTATCTACAACTCTTTCAGAAAATTTTACTTCAACAGAAAAAATGTTTACTTTACAAATGTTTAAAAATTCTCAACATTAGTGGTTATCATTTCATAATCACAATCAGAATACCTACATGCACTACCAAAATCTCAATACAGCATTTTCATTTGACATCCCAAATGCTGGGGACAATATGAACTAATATATTTTTTGAATATTAGATAAGCTTAATTTTGATGGTAGTATTGAAAATTAATAAGTATCTGTGTGTGAAAATTCAGCTGTTTAGCGTGGAGTTAGATATAGACCCAGCATTTTTTTTTTTTTTGAGCTTTGGTCAAGTTAGATATGGTCCTATTAAAAGAAACTGCTTGAAAATATTTGTAGCAATTTAACAATAGCTATCGAAAGTCAGAATTAAAAAAGAAACCATTATCCTTAAACAAAGCAAAGAATTAGAAAAATAAACAAAGAAACAAACCAAAACCTTTATAACTATGCAATGGAATGGCATTTAGTGATAATAAAAATATGGCAATTTATTCTTGTACCATGGACACATGAAAATTGATTTGAGTAAGTTGAGTAAGGTGGCTTATGTAGTTTATATATTATATGGTTTATTTTGTTAAAACAAGAAAATTGAAACACTACAAAAAAAAGAAGACAAAAGTGCTTATTGGCCATCGAATTTAGGGAAGCATAAGGACATATTTTACTCTAAGGAAAACATATATCCTAGAAGTAGTTGTGTATCCAATGGTCACTTACTCAGTATTTCCAATGTGACAGGATTGATTAAGAGGAATTTTCAACAACTGGTGTATCTAGTTGCCATATGTGATAGCAGAGGATTCTTCAGTCTTACTTTACCTGAAACATTAAGTTATCGCAAAAGAGAAAAATATCTGAAAATACTTAATTAAATATTAAATAACTATTATTTTATAATATAGCATATTAAATAGCTATAAAAAATATTAAAGTATAAGAATACTTATATACTTTTATTTTAATATAATACATAAATGTTTATTTATTTTAAATAAAATATGTTAAAATTGGTTCTCTATTAGACAAATATCTTAAAATTGTAATCTTTTTTGTTCAATGTGTGTTTTCCATTCCCCCAACTCCTTTCATATCTTCCCTAACTCTTTAATTTTCTACCAATCCTACTTCATGATCTCTCTCTATAATAAAATAGAAAAATACAAAACAAACAAAAAAACTACAAACCTAAAAAAGAAAAATAAAACAAACAACCAAATAATCCCCACATAATAATATGAAGTTTGTTATTTGTTGGTCAACTACATGGAGCCTGTTTTAGAATGTGATTGATACACTCACTACCACTACATTGGGTTCATAAAGATATGTATGCATGAATTAAAAATCATCAAATTATGTGCTTTAAATATGTAGTTTGAGATATACCAAATATATATCAATAAATAATCTAAAATCAACAAGGTGAATATGTACTACTTAACTGCAGGAAATATATGTAAACTCATAGCTAACAAATGCTTAGTGTGTGATATTTTTCAATTAAATGAATTAGAAAAAAATTACCTATTCTCAATAATCTGCCCCTTCTTCTTGGACCTTCCTGTGCTATGTCTATGTCTCAATTTTTCTCAAGCCTATGCATTCCTACATAGGAGAGGAAGAAGGGTACAGAAAAGGAAAAGTAGGAAGTCCCTGGGTCTAACCTCCAAAACCCATTAAACAGGACCATTTATCAGCTTGTAATCTCTTCCCCTAAATATCAGAGTTTTCAGTTATCCTTTAAATAACCAAAAAGAAGGGCGGAGAAACACCCTCCCCACCCTCTGGGCATGGGACATCGCTCTCTTAAAGTGACTTCCTGCTGATTTGGGTCATAGTAAACCTGTTTGGGGCCCGAACCAAAATGGAAAAATGGTTAAAAATGTTAGTACAATCCTTTTATGTTCAGTCCTTCTGTTCTCAGCTGCCCTTATACCTTTGTATATTGATACAATATTAGTAGTATATTTGGCTAAAGTGGTATTGACCATTGTTTATTGTGCAAAAATAAGATTGTATTGGATTACATCAGTATTGATCTTTGTATATTGGTACAAAATTAAGATTATAGTTGGCCACCATGGTATTGACCCTTGTATATGGACGTAATATTAAGATTGTATTGGGCTACATAGGCATTGATCTTTGTATATTGATACATAATTAAGAGTATATTTAACCACAATTGAATAGATCTTTGCATATTGATACAAAATTAAAGGTAATGCTTCCTAATGGTATCATACCTAGAGATACTTAAAAATAAAATGTGAAGCTCTGGCCTCTTGTTACCAACCGTCTAAAACTGTTTAGGATAGTTAAGTAAAACAAACTCCTAGTCATGCAAACATGTCACTTTGTTAGCTACTATGACAGTCTATCACAGATATTCTCTAAACTACTCAGTAATCAAGTTGTTAAAAGACAAGCAACATTTGCTTATCTAAATACAAGAGATGGATAGGGCATCTTCAAAAACCCCAAGAGATCTGCAGAATATGGCATTCAAAGATGTTATCTTAAATTAAGATTTTCTTTTTTTTTGATATCGAGACATATCAGCTCCTGACAGCACCCCTTATTCTACTCCAAGTAGAAGATAAGCATCAAAGAATCTCCAGTGTGAGATGGTTGAATTAGTGGCAAGCCTATCTCTTGGCATGAAAAAACTCCTTGCTCCAGCTGCAGAAAGACTGCTGTCCAAAAAGGACAAAACTTGGTAGCAGGGAAGTCGACAGCCTAGCTCTGCCAAGACAGGGTAGGTAAGTCCTTCATAATCCCTGCTCTACAACAAATATCTGTCAGAGAAACAGGACCCAAAGGCTGAAGACTGATGCAGGAATGTATGGAGAGAAAATGGGAACTGTCCAGGCAGTCACTGGTTTGTCATTTCTTAGTTTTGGAAGCTGCAGGCCCTGCACTTCCTATATAAGCAGATATATTTATTCCTCTCAGGTCTCTGAGGTGGTTGAAGAACAGACAGCTAGAGTCTCATAGTTAAATTTTGAGTTGTTTAGGAATCAAGAGGGTGTTATAGATCTAAGAAGATGCTTTTAAAATTGTGTTGCAACTTAGTATGAATGTTGAGTCAGATATAGACCTTTAAACTCATGGAGATGGTTAGATAGTAGAATGTTAAAGTCATGGACCAAATATGTATAAACTGGGCATTGCGAAGGTATACTGGGCCATTTAACTCTCGTAAATGTGGCATATTTATATCTGTTGTTTTGTATAGTATTTACTGTTATAAGAGAAGGAACCATCTGTTGGACTGAAAGGGGAAGCTACTGGGGGGAAGAGGGTGGAAGGGTGGGATAGGAAGGGGGAATAGGGAAGGGTTTGTGACTGAGATGTAACTTGAAGAAAAAAAAATAAAGTATTTAAAAAAAATTACCTATTCTCCCAAACCCACAAGTCATTTGTTATGTGTAATTTCCTTCATGTTTTCTTTGTTATTCCAAACTATGGTGACTTGTAAGAAATCTGTGCAGTAGGGCAGAGTAGCTCAGCTGTTGAATAACTCAATTATGATTAGCATGAGATTATCATTCAATTTACCAAGAAGTCTATATGGAAAAGAAAAGTTGCTTGCAACTGTACCTTCCAGTTAATATCCTTTATCACTTAAGGATTTCCTTCATGATCTCAAATTTCAACTGGATGCAGATAAATGTATTCTGACTAGGAAACAGGACAGCACATGCTTAGCATCATGAAGCAATTCTTCCACACTCAAAGATAAGAAGACATCTACTTCAATTGAACTGTGAAACTTGGGGTCTACAAATCTTTTGTTGGGGTCAGCTGTAAACAGTGTTTGCCTTTGTCTGTGGTTAATTGGATTCCTCATTGAGTCTCTAAAAGTTGCAAGTACTTTCTTTCCAAGCATGTTGTCTATTCTTTGAGATTTTTACTTTTGTTCATAATTTCTCATGTTTTCCAACCTTAAGATAGTGTCAGTTACATATAAGGAATAGGTACTATAAATCACATTTTTAAAACACATAGAAAACAGCACTAATCTCAGGAACAACTTACTACCCAGAGGAGTTAGGGGTGGAGCAAGTGCCTTCCCCTCACATGTAGAGAATGAGGTAGACCTGGTATCACTGGCTATGACACTGTGGGAAATCTGGAAATCTGGGGAAAACACCTAAAACACTTTAATGTATATCTCTTTCCACATATTTTTCATTTGGAAAATATTCAGTATTGAAATAGCTAGAAATGGGAAACAACCCTGATTTCCCTCAACCGAGGAATCGATTAAAAAATAAACCTGTGGTATATCTACACAATGGAATACTACTCAGCCATCAAAAACAATGAAATCATGCAATGTGCAGCCAAATGGATGGAACTAGAGAAGCTCATCCTGAGTGAGCTAACCCAAACCCAGAGGGACGCACATGCAATCTATTCACTTATACTCAGATTTTAGCGATATATTACAAGATAACTATACTACAGACAATGAACCAAAGGGAACAGGAACATAGAATTTGTTACCTGTCAATGAGACACTTTGCCATAGTGTGCTGCCTTGTAGGTCCCTAATGTATGAGGAGGCTCTTAGTCCTTATATGACTGCTCAACTGAGGAAGGGGACTGATGTATAGGGACACTCCACTCTGGAGGAGTGGGATGGAAGGGATAGGGGGTAGAGGGTGTGAGGGCAGGACTGGGAGGAGTGGAAAGAGGGGATTGTGATGGAGATGTAACCTGAAGTAATAAATAATAAAGAAAATATTATATGACATATTAAGTGATATCTTGAGCTTTCAAATTGAGTTATTACAGTGTTAATAAGAATATATAGACCTTTATTTCAATTCAATATAATATTTTCTTAAAGACTGTATTTAATCTATGAAAAAGAACAAAAATATTCTTATGATTCCTGAGAACTGTCATCTTAATTATTCTATTCTTGGGAAAATTGCTTCATGTAATCCAATTTGCACAGTTTTGAATAACTATGAATGAACGACTTGCAAATTATGATCAGTATGGCAATTATTTCATATATTTCCTCAAAACAATGATAGGAATGGATAAAGTAGCTTCATTCTTCTTGCTCTGCTTTCCAGCAGTAGTAGATTTCCACTCTAACACACACACACACACACACACACACACACACAGAGAGAAAGAGAGAATGCAGCACACAGAAAGCAAAATCAGTATAATATGTAGAAAGTCATTGAACACCAACAAGCATATTGTTTCTAAATTTATAACTGTCTGAGGGTATTTTTTTTTTCATTGCTAATAGAATAGATCTTTTTATCTCTGGAGTTATTCATCCTTTTATGAGCAGAGCTTTCAAGGTGAATTGATTTCAGACTATGAAAGAAATACATTGCTGCTAGACATGCCTTATTAATGCTGTCCCTTGTGCTGGCTCAGTCCTCAGAGTCTGGTCATAAATAAAGTGACTTGTACCAAGTGAAACACTTCATGACCAATAATTGTCCAACCAGGAGACACATCCAAAAAAAGTGCAGACCTGAGCATCCCTAAATTTGCTGTGACTGAGGTTGCGATCCAACAGCATAAGGTACTGATTTATTACTAAGGTAAAAACAATATGTACACTGAATAAGTGTTTCTATATTCATGTATTGAAAATATAAATAAAGAAGAGAGTTGTACAAACAAATCCATATATTAAACTTAATCTAAAGCAGTATATAAACAACATTTGGAAAGTATTTGTTTGTGTTTATATGAGGCAGGGAATTTACACTTGTTTATTCAGTATTAAATATTAAAAACTTATAAATATAAAGCTGAAGGCATTGGGGTCTTTGAACAATTTCCATTAACCATGAAGGGAACATAAAATTGAGTTCCAGTGACACTATGTGTAAAACTGTGTCTTATGCCATATTTCTGAAATATGACATGATGCAAGTAATTGTCACATAGGATTTTTTCTTACAGATAAAATATGAATTTTGGTTTGAAGATCTGGCTCAATGGGTAGAGTGCTTGCAACACAAGTAGGAAAACTCATGGAAAGCGGGAGTCGTCATGTACATTTGTGATGGTAATGTTGATATGGCTACATTGGAATTGGAGGCAAGGGAATCTCTGGGCACTCATGGTCCAGCTATCCTGAAGCCTGCAGTGGTGAACAGTAAAGACAGCTTGTCTCATAAGGTGTAAGGCAAAGACGATACCTGAGCTTGTCATCTCATCTCCACCCATGTGTCCTGGCATATACTGAGATGCATTCATACACATGAAACTAAATATAAACATATATGCACTATATGTTGCATGAGAATCATTCATACACATGAAACTAAATATAAACATATATGCACTATGCACTTAAACACACAATTTCTAAATGTTGAGAATTAAAAAGGAATCGATTAACATTGGCCATCAGAAATATAAAAGATTAAGCAAACACATTGGAAAAGGTAGACAAAATGTCTTTTTTTCTTAAATCATTATATCATTGAAAGCTTAGGGAAGGGTATTTATGATCAATTTGAAAGTCTTATTCATGGCCCACCTGCTTAATAAAGGAACACTTCATCTTACACCATTAGTTTTCACAATTCCATCAAGTCCATTCAATAGCCACGGTTTGCAGGAGTAGATTTTCTAACATCAGTAAAATTCCAGTCATGTCTCTTTCTATAATAGGGAGTCATGTGTCATTTTCTTCAAATCAGGTTCTTAAGCCCAAAGTTCTTGATAAATGCATGTAATGCATTAATTATTGAGTCATATTTGTGGCTCCGTAAGTTAGAACTTGTGGTTGTGAGATTTCATATTTTCATTGCTGAATACTCTAGCTTCTTTAATGATGTATTTTATATTGACCCACACCAATTTGAATGTCATGTAAAACAGGTAATAAAACAATGTTATTTACACAATTATTTTTAATTAATCTTTAAAATTTTTAATTCCCCAAATGTACACGATATAAAATTTCAATATTCTTGATGTAAACCAATATAGTATTATTTATAGATGTAATTTACATTTAATTTTTCATAGAAATATTTACTAAATATGTGATATGTTGATAATAAAAATAATTAATAAAGAGTTTGTGAATATAAACTAGTTGATAATATAAAATATGAAAATATTTCTATATTTTAGTAATGTAAATATTGACCCACAGTAGACACTGAACATATCTGTGGTTAGATAATGCTTATTGATAGTGAATAATGCAGGTATTTCATGTTAATATTTCATATATCACCATTCTGAAAACCTCACAAAATTGCAAAAAACAAGAACTTTAATTTGTACTTCATTCAGATCAGATTATGCATTTGAATTGTGAGAAAACATCTTTTATCTCCCCCATTAATATAGTCTTTTTAAAATTACAGTTATCTGGAAAATAATTTCACTAATTTGAATTAATGCCCCTTTCTTCTCTCACTTGTTGACTAATTATATTAATTTATGTCATCTCAGAATTTAAATTTGTTCTTCTTTTGCAAGCTTGAAACTACAATATGAGGTTATATTAATGATGGTTTGTGCTCACAAATCTCTTGAAAGCATTCCTGAACCTACCAAATGTTTTATTCTTATTGTTAATGTTTTCTACTTAACATTTTTTAAAAATTTCCATATTGTCATATACTCTTAGAGTTTTAACTTTTATACTTTGATTCAATTGTTAATAATCCACAGACAATTAAGTGTCTATTGCATTTCACCTTTATTCAACTCACTGAAAAATTTTGTCTATGGATGATCCTACTACAAGACCTAGAATATTATAGTATTGTCTATGTGATTGTAACCCAGAAAACATTGTAATCGGCTGGATTCCAGATGTCTACTATGAAAGACAAGATAAAAAGCTGAGAATTTCATTTCAAGAATTTTATGGTAACAAAATTATAATATAATTTATATCAGAACCTTGATTGGTAACCTTAATATTGATTTGATATTATAAGCTAATATCCCTGAAAAGAAAGGCAAGATAAAAGTATGATTCACTGAATCATAAATTTGAACACTCACCATAGGAGCTAATTGCAAAATGACTATACTATATGTTTTTATCCAGTTGGTTAGTTGGTTTAGTTTTGACAAATGTCATGAGTAAGCCTGATTCAGTTTAGTGCTGCAGTCTAGATAATGAAAACAGGGAGGGTTCAAATGTTTTAATATTAAAATGTGCTCAGTGCATAACACACATTACTAAACTTGTGACTTTGTGAAAGAAGTCACTAAAAATAATCTTTATCCAAAATAGAAATTATACATTGATTTTGGGTCAAACTATATCTAGTTCCAAAGAAATTATTTTAAGATTAGTGCTGAGTTCCTTTTAGAACGTCTTTGAAAGCTCCTATATATATTTAAACAAAAATATCCTTAACATTAAAAACAAAAACAAAGAAAATGATGTGTCTACTCAGCAGTTTATTTGACATTCACAATGTCCCATTTTCATTTTGGATTTTTTGGGGGAACTTGGTGATTCATTTATTGTATGGATGCTAAGCAACAACATATATAATTCTACAATACTTAGTCCTTGATTATTTTGATCATTTTCTGAGCACTTTCAACTGACTTTTTTCAACCTGATCTTCTAGTTTCTATTTATCCTTTGATCTGCCCTGACTCATTTTACACCTATTATCACTGTGATTTGATGTTATCATCCTAATGTGGTGCATGTTCAGCATTCTGTTTTTATTCAGTCATTATTTTTTTCTGGATAGAGGGTGGGAGGGCAGGACTGGGAGGGGTGGAAAGAGGCTACTACGATTGAGATGTAACCTGAAGAAATAAATAAACATTAAGAGAAAGAAAGAAAGAAAGTTATTAGCTTCTAGGGAATGTATGAGGAACCTGGGACTGCTGTGAGAATTTATCACAAAATCGATGTCTTGTAATAACAAAAAGAAAAAGAAAGAAAGAAAATTACTCTGATATTTCTAGATAGAGAAGTTTAAAATCAGTTTCTTTTGTCTAAATCAGGTGTCATTAGGGATGCATACTCTCTGGCTTGTATTAGAAATGCATTCCTTGTTTCTTCCATTTTCTGGTGTTTAGCAGCATGTGTTGGCATGTAACTCCACTACTGCACTCTTTGCCTTTCTTTTCACACTGGTTCAGCCTGGTCTGTGTCAGGATTTTCTCTGCCACCAAGGAAATTCAGGATGATCTTCCTATCCCAAAGTGTTTACTCATATCTTCAATAACTGTTTTTCAAAATAATGTACCCTTCCCATTTTCCAAATTATTTAAAGCATGATACCTTTGGTGACATTATTTTGCTAAAATATTACTAGGAAGGGAATGGTTGCATACTTATATATACCAACAAAACAATGCATCATTTTCCTAAGAGTGAATAATGGAATTATGTGCCATAATTCCAAACAGTCTTGTTTTGGAAGACAGCTCATTAAGACACCGGATGCTATTTCATTGTTTTACTTCTATAAATTTGTTTGTTTTCCCTGTATGTGTGTATGCACACAATGTATATGCCTGATGCTCACAGAGGTTAGATGAGTGCATCAGATACCCTATAACTGGAGATACAAGTGGTTATAACCCATGACATGGGTTCCAGAAATTGAGCCATGATCGTCACCAAGGGCAACAGTATTCTTAACCATTGAGTCATCACTCCAACCTCAAGATACAGGATGTCATAAAGGGAGGTAAGCCATTCCATCCTATTAGGAAGCTCCTCAAAACACAGGATGTTCTAATGGGATATGAAATGTTTAATTCTTCAAGGAAACTCTTTAAGACAGAGAGTGATTTATCGGAATATAAAGCAATCCATCCTGCAAAGATCTTTCAGGTCCAAAAGAAAGCAACACAAAGGCTTGAGAAAAATCCCTGGAAGTGACCAGATACACTAGGTTCCAACCCACATCATATATATGTGCAGAAAGGACTACTGAGAAACATTCTTAGACAATCTAAGTTGGCTAGACGAGGCTCAGAACAGGCAAACTACTTGGAAAAAGAAAATTAACCATGTAACCTAAAAGAGATTCATGTCACGTAAATTGCCCCAGAGAGAAAAATTTAAACCTTAAGCAACACTATGGTCTCTTGTCCAAGTGTGCAGAAGCCATGTTATTTGCCAAGGATATCTCCATAGCACTCTCCTCTGTTCTCCAGATCTTACATCATTTACAGCAAAATTTGGATAAGGAATAAAACTATGAATGAAAGGAGTCAATAACAACAGAGAATCAATAGTGACAACCTGTCTTAATATTAGAAATATAGCTCCAGAACCAAGATAATACAGGATATTTGATTGATAAAAATGTGATTTTAAAAAAGCATTGTACTATACTCAAACTCATTCATAATTTGAGATGGGCAAGAGGGGGAGGGAGGGTGGGACCTGGAGATGAGGAGAGAGGGAACTGTGATTGAAAAGTAACTTGAAAAAATAAGTTAAAAAGTTCTTCAAAACAAAAATCTCACTAAATATTATAATTTTCTATAATGTGTTTTCTCTAGAATGTGTTCAAAAATGAAAGACTGTAAATTGTAATTTCCATTATTAAATATTTTAAATGAACAGCCTAGTGCATTAGACAAGGCTATTAGACACATAATAATTAAGAAAGAAGACAAAATTTCCTTGATTTTCATTTGAAAAAATCAATCTAAAAATAAAATATTAAAAATGGAATATGGCCTATAAAAATCAATTTCTTCACTTATGTAAACAATTGTAAGATATGTGATGTGAATGAACCTGAAAAACAAGGTGTTGAGAACTTAGTAATGAAATAGTAAGGTACAAAGACACTATGATTTATCACAGAAATAGGGGAATGTGAACATAGAAACTACGTTTGACTAAAAATGTTAATGATCAAATGAAAAAATGCAAGTAAGAAAGGACCTAATGAACACAACCCTGAAACCCACTGAAATTTCATTGCTTAGATTAGTTGAAATTGCACATGTCAGGTTAAGATAAATCCCTATTTGAACACAAATGTTTGAAATATGAAATATAAAAATGTTTTTAATCATACAATCACACAATAAGAGTACTAGAGTTGCAATCTATTTTCTAAATATGGAAATAGTTTTACATTAACATTTATAATTAAAAAATAATGAATAAGTATCAAGTCTTTATTTTGTTTTTCCACAAATAGTCCTTCCTGGTTCTGCTACCAAGTATTCACAGCTAAACAATGAAAGGTCCTTTGAGAAAATATGTGCAGTTAATGAATGCAAAAACAAAATGAATTTTAATCACTGTTTTGTTTAATGTTATATTGCTCAAGTAAACTAAAAGTATGCCTTCATATACTGGACTATTTAGTTCAGAATTATAACACGGGGGTAACTTTCTAAACAGACTCTGTTTACTTTTTAATCGCTCATCTGAGGCTCTCAAATGTATTTATCCTAGGATAGGATATAAGCCCAAGCAAAGCAAAGCACCACGTGACTCAGACATAAACAATCAATCTGAGGTTATCAGAATATGCAAGTGGTTTAATTAACTCACATGGAACAAAAGTTTAAAGTTTAATGAGGTCTTGCATATCATAATAATTGAATTTAACATGAAAGCAAATACTTTCCACATCAAAAACACAGAATATATGTTGAATAATACGCTGTTAATTTAAATAGTGTTCTAGAAAGAAAATATAGTTCATGTTCATGTGAATAAGAATTTTATTAACTTTTCTTTGTAATAGATGAGAAAATGTCTAGACAAGGAAAATTATGAAATCATTTTATTACAAGTGAATATTGGTGTAAGTGCTAATTATACTGTGAGATGATTTTCTATGTTTAATATTTGTTTAAGATGACAAGAGAGTAAATTTCTCAATATCTGTAAAAGGCATTATGTCTACTTTTATATTAGTTTTACCTAATTTAATTCAGTTTTCTGTAAAATGTTCTTTTACTTGCATTATAGCATTATATTATATGAATCTTACATTTTCATGAGTCTCATAATTTAAATTTGTTCCTAAATATTCAGACAATGTTTTATAAACTTTTATAAAAAATACTATGGCAATTATTCTTAAATAATTAAATGGTATCATACTACCATAATAGATAATAGTAGAATGTAGGTAAACATAATAATATTCAATGAAGAATTTCTTCAATATTTGTTTTGTAAACACTAAATATTAAATATTTTGTATACTTATAGATTTTTTAAAATATTTTATTTATTACTTCAGGTAACATCTCCATCACAGTGTCCTCTTTCCACCCCTCCCAGTCTCACCCTCCCACCCTCTACCCCCTATCCCTTCCATCCCACTCCTTTTGAGTGGAGTGCCCCTACATAACAATCCCCCGCCCCAGTTCATCAGTCATATGAGGGCCAAGAGCCTCCTCATACACTGGGATCCTACAAGGCAGCACCACTAGGGCAAAGAGTCTCATTGACGAGAAACAAAGTCGATGTTCATGTTCCCTTTGGTGCATTGGTTGTAGTAAAGTTATCCTGTACTATATGTCTAAAATGTGCTCTATAGATAGATGCCATGTACATCCTTCTGAGCCTGAGGTAGTTCACTCAGGATGAGGGTCTCTAGTTCCATCCATTTGGCTGCAAATTGCACGATTTCATTGTTTCTGATAGCTGAGTAGTATTCCATTGTGTAGGTGTACCACAGTTTTTTAATCCATTTTTCGGTTGAGGGTAGTCCATTGCTGGTGGGAGTGCAGGCTTGTGCAACCACTATGGAGGTCAGTCTGGCGATATCTTAGAAAACTTGGAATAGCTCTGCCTTGGGACCCAGCCATACTACTTCTGGGTATACACCCAAATGATTCCTCGCCAAATCACAAGGAAATTTCCTCATCTATGGTCATAGCAGCCTTATTTGTAATAGCTAGAAATTGGAAACAACCCAGATGTCCCTCAACTGACAAATGGATTAAAATACTTATAGATTTATACTGATACGAAATAAGTATAAAGTTTGATCTCTCTATATATATTTTTTCACTTATATGTACATTAAGTGCAGATAATCATCAACCTTATTCACTAACTTAATGTATAAAAACACAACAAAGTGTCAAATAAAATTTCATAATTACCTCAGTTGCCAGTATGTGGAGATGGTTGAGTAGCTAAAGTGTTTGTTGTGCGTGCGTGAGGACATCAGCTGGAATCTCTAGCCCCTTGTAAAATCTGCTTACAAGGGCAATAATCTCTCTCTCCTCTTTTTCCTTTTTTTTTTTTTTTTTTTTTTTTATTCATTCAAGTTACATCTCCATCACAGTCCCCTCCCTTCACCCCTCCTGGTCCCACCCTCACACTCTCTCCACCCTCTCCAACCTATCCTACTCTTCCAGAGTGGGTCGCCCCTACATATCAGCCCCCTCAGTTCAACAGTCTTATGAGTGGTAAGAGCTTCTTCTTGCACAAGGGTACTAATCTCTTAACTACAATTCTGAGTGAAAGCAGAGACAAGCAGATGCAAACTGGTTTGGCTGAAACGGTGAGCCCTAGATTCAGTTTGCCACTGTATCTCAAAATGTGCCATTGTATAAAATACCTAGAAATCATGTCTACTGTTCGTAGGCATGTGCTCATATTGCTGAGTACACACATAAACATTTGCATGCACATGGCTACATCACACACACACACACACACACACACACTTTTCCAATTCTGAGAAGATTTAAACATGAATTTACTTTCTCCTGTGACTGACTGAGTTGTGGAAAAAATTTTGTTACAGATGCATGTGCTTGTGTGTGTGTGTTTGTGTGTATGTGTGTGCAGCAGTTGAAACTTTCTAAAAATATTTTTTGTTTAATATTTGAGATTATAATACAATTAGATCATTTCCTGCTTACTTTCCTCTATTGAAGTCCCACTATGTATACCCTCAGATATGATCACTTTTTAAATGCATGGTCACATTTCTTTAATTGGTTTATACATACAAACACACCTATACATACATAGTACATACATAAGTGTGTATGCATGTATACACATATACAATATGATAAACACATATATAATTGTTATATATGTGTGTGTGTATTATGGAATACATTTAGGAATATTCCTAAATACATAAATACAACCTGCTTTCCATATCAAAGAAGCAGCTCTTATCAATGGCACATGAACACAAAAATAGAACATGTTCATATAAAGAGATATCATTGGACTTTTGATAATTTGTAATATTAATCTATGAATTTTTATCTGTCCTATGAGCTTTTGTTTTTGCTCCCTGAGGAATCTGATTAAGTGTCAGTTATAATTTCTTTTCTGAATATCCTTTTTATTTTCATATTGTCTTCATCAATCGCTTTGTTATATATGAACATCAGTTATTTATTTTTTTAATCAGTGAGGCTTGCAATGGAATCTCCCCTTTATAGTCACTTTACATTAGTTTATCATTACTTTGGTTAAATGTGTAGCAATCATGTATTGGCAACGCCACATAACATATTTTTCTAAATGCTCTGCTCTCTCAGTTTTTGCTTATTGGGATCCCACTTTGCTGACTGTTATAACCTAAGGCAATTATGTTATGATACACTTGCTGCCAGGCAACTTCCTCAGTTAGACACCTTCCTATCCCTCTGAAAAACTGGGATATAGTTTCTGTCCTTTTTGAAGATTACACTCCAAAGCCTGTGATGTAGGTATTACTAGCTTGAAACTTACAAAGAGTCTTTAAAGATTTCACAAAGGGGTAACATATTAAGTTATTTTTCTATTATTGTAACAAAACACTACAAAACAGTCAAATTATAGAATAAAGAGTTTGTTGAACTTATACTTTCAGAAAAATATTAGTCCACCTACATCAGGACCAAGTATCTTGGCTGCAGGCAGGAATGGTGACTGGAGTGCCACTGAGAGCTCACATCTGACACTGCAAGCAGGAAGCCAAGACATGGAGTTTGGAATTGTTGTAGCTTTTGAAAGCTCAAAGCCTGGCCTCACTGGCATACTTCCTTCACAAAGCCATACCTCCTAAACCTACCCAACCAGCAACACCAATTGGGAATCAAGTATTAAAATTCCTGAGACTATGTGGAATATTTTGTTTAAACCACCGCAGACTGGAAATGTATAAAATTGTCTTGATGTCCACAGCTTCTTGTTTCTTAACTGTTCTGTCCTGCACAAAGTTGTATAGTTTCTTTCTTTCTTAGCACTTAGCTCTCTATCTCCTTCTTTAATATATTGCCTTGAGACCTAGATGACCAGGGAAAGACACTTCCTGTTAGACTTCTCTATTCACTGGACATTCCTTGTCTACATTTTCATTAAAATATTTTGATCCAAAGCTTGTTTACCACATCATCACCTGATAAAATAAACCTTATTGTTTTTTTAAGAGTCTTCTAGGTTCCACAGTTTCTTTTCCATATTGAAAATACCTTTGAAATTGAACTTTATTGTTATTTAATCCAAATTTATATTTGTTTGACATAAACTGCTATTTGATTTTTTTTAACACACACACCATAATTAATGGATATTACTCTGTAGAAAGTTTGATTGTCTGTTCTCTTGTATCTATTCTCATAAAAGGACAGATTTTACAACAACAATCTCAATCAAATCATATCTCAATCATGAAGAGACAACACAATTGGCTAGAGAATATACCTCAGCTGCAGCAGTGTTGCATAGAATGCACAAAACTCTACTTATATTTGGCTATATAGTTAGTCTAGGCCAAGTGTTACATGATGCCTTTTCTCAAAAAGAAGAATGAAAGGAACAGGAAAGGTGGAGGGAAGGAACATTATGTTTCTTTAGAGGTATCTTTGCTATACGGTCACAGAAGCCACCCAACCTTTCAGAACTTGAAACAAATAGACTCTGAGCAGTGGCAGCAAAGATATTGCTTGGAGAAATACTTTTGTTGTTATCATTACTGTTTAGTTACTAAGTATTGGAAATCTGTGAACTAACATACTTTAAGCAAGATGGTTTCTGTAAAAGGACCAAAGCATGACTCATTAACAGCAACTTAGAATACTAAGCTCACAGATTAAAGTTCTATAGCACATACCTAGGAAATAAAGCAGATATATAATTAAATGAAATCCGTAGAGATGGAGCAAAACATTAGCAAATAGGAAGATTTGGGGCTAAATTGCAAGAACAGAAATGACAAAAATAAGAGAAGTATATGGGGTATCCACATACTATTGTGGATGGGAGAGTATTTATCAGTAAAAATACACATTTAGTGTTCTGAATTGGAAAATGAAGCAATGGAAATACTACTTTCTAACACAAATACAAATGCAAGAGTCACAGGACATTATCTATATTCCATATACAAGACTAACTAGTGAGTTATTATGGTTTGGTACCTTTAAATCAACTATACTTATGCTGTGTTCAATATTCTGCAGATAATAAAGGCAAAACACACTAACCAAAACAAAATGTCTTGAACTTTTGTGATCACGACTCCTTGAAACACTTTAAAATTTCTTCAGAAATTATATTATTGAAGAATATAACCTCATTAAAATATGTTAGCACACTATGTGAGAGTAAGATAGCTTGTATCAGAAAAACACCAGAAAAGGACAATTTTGAGTTCATATTTTTAGATAAACTGAAACCACATACATATTATTTACTACTATGCATGAGCCTACTGGCATTATTTTCCTTTCTCCTTTAATCCCTCCTTTCTTGACTTATTTTATGTGCTAACATTCCCTTAGGCTATTTATGTTAATCTTAAGAGCACTATTTATTCAGAATTCTTATCTGACAAATGCACACTCACATAACGTTTGTCTTCAAGCTTAGCAACATTTTAATGGAGATAAATAGAAATACTTCCAAGAGTAATTGACTGCCATTTTCTAATTATAGTCTGTTCTATTGCTTTTTTGAAAAGATTTTTATTGATGCATGAAAAATATTCCAAAGGCAGGAGGCATGCTTTTAATTATTTTATTGTCTTCTGTCAAAGGATTAGTTTTTGCTTCAAATCCATACCCCTGGATATTTTAGTATCTAATAGCTTTTGTTTCTTAGAGGTGATTAACATACATTTTAAAAATATTCACAGAGAATGGTTGTGTCAGCAAAGTTTATATAAAATAAGTATTTAAAACTCCCACTCTATTATGTTCACAGATGTTTTGTGATGTTCATTTTCATGGCAAGTACAAAGAATCTAAAAATATTACATGAGGTAAAATTAATCTCAGGTGTTTGAAAACATTTTTAGTTGAGTATAACCACTAAAATTAATTAAAGAATGGTATATATAATTGTATGTTTTTTTCTTGAGGCCATCTATGTTAAAATGAAACCTTGCATATATATTTATACATAAAGGCTAATATGTATTTCAAAATAATACTGGGGTGATAAATACCTCAAATTAGTAATTACCCACCCCCAGAATTTACTTAAGTAGCATTAGAAGTAATGTAAAATATAAAAATATTTTGAAATTTTGGGATATGTTTTGACATATCCTGGTCAAGACATTTTTTTTTTATTTTAAAGGTACTGCAAGGCCAGCCTGTCCATATATTCTATATTGTATAAGCAAGAACTTTATTCTTCACAATTAATTTCTATTAGGGTTCAATTTAAATTCTATGTTTTTTCCTGTACCTGACCATTTAGAGAAGGAGTTACAAAGGTATTGCAATATTCAGCATCACCTTCTAGGTATCCAAATAAAATGAGATCAACCTAAACCAAAGGAAAAATTGTATTCAGTGCACAAAACAAGAACAACAATACCAAAAGCAGTTTTAGAGGAAAGAATTCAGAGAGAGCATACTAAGAAGTTTCACCTTAAAAAGATACAGCAAACAACCACCACTTTACTACACCAGCATAATCTCCATTTACATATAAATATTTTTCCTTATACCCACAAATAACTGTACTTCTCACCCTTCATCAAATAAACTTCTCTATGTGACAGAGACCATTACAGAAAACCACAACTGATCCAACTGCAGATTTGCAGAGCCCAGACCTAATGTATATATCTATAAAAGACCCATTCCTGTACACAGTGCTAAGAGGGGCAAAAGATTATCAGAGTAAGAGGATTAAGGAGTTTGCTATAAGATTCTGTCTCCTACAACCACAAATTCTCACCAACATAACTGCCTAAACATTAGCTGAACAAGAACAACAAACACAGCCATACTAAACTGTATGGAGGAAAGCTCAAGAGGACTCACCGCTATGCAAAGACTGGAGTCAACTAAGGAATTTTAACAACAGGAGAAATAGTATTCTTCAGGGACAAGTTTTTAATTATCTAATACCAAATAATCATAAACATATACACAAGTAATATCACTGATACTGAGCAGGAAATACTTATGAATTTGAGAATATATACATGTATGTCTTTCTATTTGTGTGTATATGTATATATGATACATGTGACAACAGTTAAGGACATATATATAGGAGAGTGTGGAGAGTTTAAAAAGATGGGGGGATGCTGTGCTTATATTATAATATTAAAATTAAATTAAGAAGAAAACTAAAATGAGTCACATCACAGATGGGAAGTTTAAAAGAAAATATTTTGAGTTTTTCAATGATTAAGTAGCATATAATTACACTCAGTTTATTATAACCAGTAATTTAACCTGACATGCATGAAACTGGTTAGTTTAAAATAATTGAATTATGCCAGCAATGGAATAACTCTTTATTTTATTTTATTTTATTTTATTTTATTTTTGACAGTACTGTTTGTTTATTTCAAACAGTGAGGGGCAGGCACAGCATAAAAGTGATGTCTTCAAAGAGAGGAAGGGGATAGTTGGGGCTTATACATGAAGTTTGATGGGCGCAGCTTCATTTTTTTTTCTTTATTTTTTATTTCTTCAAGTTACATCTCAATCGCAGTCCCCTCCCTATTCCCCCCTCCAGTGCCACCCTCTAACCCTCAACCCCCCATCCTCTTCATTTTTTTTTCTTTTAAGTTTAAGGTATATCTTTTTTCCCTCTACAGTTTGTCCTTTCAGTCCAACAAATGGCTCTTTATCTTATAATAATAAATACAATACAAAACAACAGAGGTAATTAGGCCACAGTTATGAGGGTTATATGGCTTAGCATATATTCCCAATGTCCAGTCCATATGTATTTGGCACCTGACTTTAACATTCTACTATCTAACCATCTCCATGAGTTTAAAGTTCTATATCTAATTCAACATTCAAACTAACTTGCAACACAATTTTAAAAGTATCTTCTTAGATCTATAACACTCTCTTGACTCCTAAACAAAATTTAATTATGAGGCTCTAGCTATCTGTTCTTCAACCACCTCAGAGACCTGAGAGGGATAAATATATCTGATTTTATAGGAAGTACAGGGCCTGCAGCTTTCCAAACTAAGAAATGACATACCAGTGGCTGCTTGGACAGTTCCCATTTTCTCTCCATACATTACAGCATCCCTCTTCAGTCATTTGGCCCCATTTCTCTGACAGACATTGATTGTAGAGCAGGGGTTATGAAGGACTTGCCTACCCTGTCTTGGCAGAGCTAGGCTGTCGACTTATCTGCTTCCAAGTTTTGTCCTTTTTGGACAGCATTCTGTCCACAGTTGGAAGAAGGGGCTTTTCCTACCAAGAGATAGGCTTGCGACTAATTCAATCATCTCCCACTGGAGATTCTTCGATGCTCATCTTCTACTTGGGGTAGAATGGGGGTGCTGTCAGGAGTTGATATGTCTTGATATAAAAAAATCTAAACTTATGATAACATCTTTGAATGCCATATTCTGCAGAACTCTTGAGGTTTTTGAAGAGGTCCTATCTATCTGTTATATTAGGGTAAGCAGATGTTGCTTGTCTCTTAGCAGTTTTATTTCTGATTAGCTTAGAAAATAACTATACTAAGCTGTCATAGTACCTAACAAAATGACCGGCTTGCCTAAGTATAAGTTTGCATTTCTTAATTATCCTAAACAGTTTATGAAAATTAGTAGTAAAAGGCTGAAACGTCAAACTGGATGTCCATTTGTAAAAGAATGAAATTAGACCCATACTTATCACCTTGTACAAAACTAAATTCCAAGTGGATCAAAGACCTTAACATAAGGCCAGTCACACTAAATTTACTAGAAGAAAAAGTGGGCGAAACCCTCAAACTCATTGGCACAGGCGACAATTCCTGAACAGAACACCAACAGCTCAGGACCTGAGATCAACAATCAATAACAGGGACCTCATGAAACTGAAAAGCTACTGTATGGCAAAAGACACTGTCATTCGAACAAAAACGGCAGCCTACAGACTGGGAGAAAATCTTCACCAACCCCACATCTGACAGAGGGCTAATATCCAAAATCTACAAAGAACTCAAGAAATTAAATGCCAAGAAACCAAATAATCCAATCAAAAAATGGGGGACAGTGCTAAATAGAGAATTCACAAAGGAGGAATCCCAAATGGCTGAGAGACACTTGAAGAAATGCTCAACATCCTTAATCATCAGAGAAATGCAGCTCAAGATGACTCTGAGATTCCATCTCACACCTGTCAGAATGGCTAAGATCAAAAGCTCAAATGACAGCACATGTTGGCGAGGGTGTGGAGAAAGGGGTACCCTACTCCATTGCTGGTGGGAATGCAGGCTTGTGCAGCCACTATGGAGGTCAGTCTGGCGATATCTTAGAAAACTTGGAAAAGCTCTCCCTCAGGACCCAGACATACCACTTCTGGGTATACACCCAAATGCCTCTTCACGGAATCATAAGGAAGTTTCCTCATCTATGTTTATAGCAGCCTCATTTGTAATAGCTAGAAACTGGAAACAACCCAGATGTCCCTCAACCGAAGAATGGGTTAAAAAACTGTGGTACATCTACATAATGGAATATTATTCAGCTATCAGGAACAATGAAATTATGCAATTTGCAGCCAAATGGATGGAACTAGAAAAGCTCATCCTGAGTGAGCTAACCCAGACTCAGAAGGATGCAAATGCATCTATTCACTTATGGTAGGATTTTAGCTATATAGTAGAAGGTATTGATACTACAACTAACACACCAAAGGGAACTTGGACATAGACTTTTTATTTTTTATTTTTTTTTATATATTTTTCTATTTTTTAGTCTTTTTATCTATTTGTCTGCTTATTTGTTTGTTTGTTTTTTAGTTCTCTCTCCCGGGGAATGAGACACTTTTCACTGATGGAACTGCCTTGTAGACCCCCAATGATTGAGGAGGCTCTTGGCCCTCATACGACCTCTCAACTGAGATGAAGGACTGTTATATAAGGACAACCCACCCCAGAGAAATGGGATGGAAGGGTTAGGAGGTAAAGAAAAAAAATGGAATAACTCTTTAAAATGCCTCATAATTTCATACTATTAGAAATCATTAACATTTGACTGTGTGGTTACATATGGGTTATTTTGAAACTGTCTCATGATCTTTGAAATATATTGGATGTCTTCTAAACTACACTTTTTGTCTTTTCTGAATATATACATGGGGATCACAACCAGGGATGGAAGAAATTCAATGTCATATCCTAGCAATACAATATCTGCTCAAAATATAAATATCCTAGTAAAATATTAAAATAATGCCCAATGCAAAACATTTAGTAATTATTTTTCTTTCATAATCTGAATCACACTCTTTATAAGTAGAATGTTGTCAATCATTACAAAATGAAGACAACCAAGTTAACCTGATCAAAAAAATCTAATGGAAAAAACTATATCATTAGATATGAAATTGAATTAAACTACATATCTTTATGATTTTGTTTAATGACCACAAATTATCCTTTAATTGTACATCTAATCTTTCTACAACCCAATAGTAATTCATTTAAACACTACAGAGAAGTATACATCTTTCAATAACAACTCATTTATTACTGTTTATACTGTTGTGTTTAGAACCAAGATAACGCTGTGTTGGGTAATATTTACATTATTAGAAACACAGTAAAAAAATGAAATGCTTTGTAATTCAGTGAGAGTCATCATTATTCATAACATTTCATAATCAACACAACTGACCTCCCAAAGTTAGTTGGTGCATTCATTTGAGAAATTGAAAAAAATAGTCAGAAAATATTCAGTAAGCTTGTTTTCATTAATTTGACATTAGGTATTTAAACAGTTTCTGAAGTTTCCTGAGGTCAAATCTTTATCATTAACCACTTATAAACTCCATCCATAAATCATGACAGCATTTTTAAAAGCATGAATTGCAAAGAAGCTGTATTTTAACTTTTCTAATTACATAGTAGTGCTTCTCAAGATGAGCATTTTACTGATCATTCACAGGGTAAAGGGTGGGTAATACATAAATAAACAAATATGATATCCCTTATTGGGTTTGCATTAAAACAGATTATCCATTCCAATTAGAGTTTCAGAATAACAATGAATATTAAATTTGATGTAATTTCTTTTAAAATACAGTTTATGTGAGATTGGGGTTAATTGTGTGTCCAAACATGAATTTGTGAAGTCTCAAAATGTTAACTGTATTAGCCTTTTTGGGTCTTTGGTGAAGCAGTACACCTTGGAAGAAACATGAAGAAGATGATCCTCTGTGGCACCTGGAAAATAAAGAGGGAGAAAACATATGAGAGTCCCAATATCCCCACTAACTTCATGTGATCTAACACTCCTCTTCTTGGCCCAATCTCCTTAAGTTCTGCCAATTCACTTAACACAAAGGCTATTAGAAGACATTTGAAATCCAAACAGCAATGCTACCCCAAACCTTCTATAGTTTTTGATTGTTTGATATTTTCCTTACTGTCTGGTTCTCTATTAATGAAACTTGTTGCTTCAATTTTTTTCTGATTAATAATGTATTTGAAATTAGGCCTACCTTTGACAAGTAGTTTCTTTGAGTTTTTGAATACATCTACTTTATTTTAATGATCCATTCTCCACATATTACTTCCAGTAAATGAAGCAAAAATGAAGAGCAGAAAATCAGCAATGATCAGATACAGCTCCCTAGTTCTAAAATTGGGTATGTCACCTTTGAACAGGAACTTTAGTGTTTCTGTTGTTGTGATAAAACACATGACCAAAAGTGACCCGGGGGAGGAATAGGCTTTTTTCACTTTTTCCCCATGTTACTTTCTGTCATGAAGCATATTCAGGACAAGAACTCTAGCAGGAGAGGAAGCTGGAATCAGAAGCTGATGAAAAAAACCATAGAGGAAACCTGATTACTGGCTTGTTCTTCATGGTTCACTCAAGCTCTGTCTGTTTATTTATGGAACCCAAGATTTCCATCCAGGGTTTTCTCTACCCACATAGGTAGACAGTGGGTGGGTAGGAGCAAGACAGGTGGAGCGAGGGGGCTGTGATGGAGATATAACTTAAAGTAATGATAAAAAAAGAATACTACAGGCAGGCTAAGATGGCAGTGACCTACACTGACGCATTTTGAACGCGGGGAAAAAAGAGCCATAAAAAACACAGAGTTATTGGGCACTGTGCAAAAATCGGAGTGGCTAGAACCCCCCCCCCCAGGGAACACTCACAGCAACCAAGGGACTGTTAAAAGTCCCAGGGTAAGGTTCTCCCCATCTCTCACAGACACAGAAGCCACTAAACCCGGGATTCAGGAACTCCCATTTGGAGAGGCGCCTGGTAAGATCGATCCCAACTTACAGCAGGCAGAATCAGGGTCCACTTGGCCATAGATCGCTGGCCTATTGGGCTCCCCACACATCAGGTTGAACTTATACCCACTTAAAAAACTTTTTGAGATAGTGGAAGGCTTAGCAAGGAACAAACAGGGGGCTCAGCGTGAAGTGGAGGGCGGAGGGCGGGAGGTTCCAAGAGAGCGTGGGAAGCTGGGAACACAAAGGTGGGCGGGAGGGGCCGAATCCCGCAGACTCACAGTAGCGCAGCTTGGGAGGGAGCATGGCTGGCAGGGCCAAATCCCCGCGAACCCACGTCAGGTCATCTGGGGAGAGAGACACGCGTGGGCGGGGCCAGGGATCCGTGCACCCATGGCTGAGCTGCTGGGACGAGAGGTCCACTCAGGCAGCCAGAGGATCAGGGGCTTGGGGTACCCACGGGAACCGTGGTGGCTCAGACAAGAAGGGAATCAGGCACAGAGTCCATCCCTGTGGTGAGAAGCCTAAATTGGGACCATAGCTGTATCCTGGAAAATCCAGACATATTAGGTGTGGAGCCAGATCCTGTCAGCCTCCGTGACGACAAACAAAGCCCACAGAATCTGTGCCTGGGCAAACAGGCCCATACTATCAGAATGATTACAGGCTGATAACTCAGAGTGCAACATAGGGAAGTCTGAATTGGGAGCAGTGAAACAATCCTGGGAATAGGCTGCACCAGCTCACAGTGCCTCAGGCGATTAAAACCACAGTGACCTTGAAATCCCCCTGTAAGCAACAACAGATAGCCAAGTAACTCGTCCCCTGAACCAAATCATCCACTGTGGTTCCAAGCACAGAAAACAGACAGCTAAACGCATCCAATGGCCAAAGGTCAAAAAAAAAATTAGAAATCAAGGAATTATGACTCCAACGAAGCAGAATCATCCTAGCTAATCCAATTCAGATGTCCACACACCAACAGAAACACACGAAAATATTGACAATTCTGCATTATGGAAAGTGATAGAGTCCCTGCAAGAAGAACTTAAATCTATGAGGGAATTCAAAGAAGCCACAATTCTACAAATCAAAACAGGGAACAACACCATTAAAGAGCTCCAAGCCAAGGTGACAGAGCTTGAACAGGAAAAGGAAAAAGCCATGAAAGATTTTCATACAAAAACAAGCAAGCTGGAGAAGGAAATGTACAAAATGAACAAAACCATACAAGACATGAAAATAGAAATAGAAACAATAAAGAAAACACAGTCAGAGTTAAAAGAGGAAGTGGAGAACCAAGGGAAGAGAACAGGAACTACGGATGTGAGTATCAACAATAGGATGCAAGAGATGGAAGACAGGATCTCAGGCATGGAAGATTCAGTGGAAGAAATCAGTACAACATCCAAAGAAAATGAGAAGGCTAAAAAAATCTCTCACCCACAACATCCAAGAAATCAAGGACTCAATGAAAAGACAGAACCTAAGAATTATAGGTATGGAGGAAAGAGAGGACTCATGACTCCAAGGTCCAGGAAATATCTTCAACAAAATCATAGAGGAAAACTTCCCAAACCTGAAAAAAGAGATGCCAATAAAAATCCAAGAGGCTTACAGAACACCAAACAGATTAGACCAGAAAAGAAACTCCTCTTGCCACATAATAATTGAAACTCCAAATGTACAGAACAAAGAAAGAATATTAAAAGCTGTAAGAGAAAAAGGTCAAGTCACATACAATGGCAGACCCATCAGAATTACACCTGACTTCTTCCCAGAAACGTTAAAAGCTAGAAGGGCCTGGTCAGATATAATACAAGTCCTGAGAGATCATAGGTGCCCAGCCAGACTACTTTACCCAGCAAAACTCTCTATCAACATAGATGGAGAAAACAAGATATTCCATGACAAAATCAAATTTAAACAATATCTACCCACAAACCCAGCCCTACAGAAAATCCTAGAAGGAAAATCCCAACCCAGAGAAGAACACTACACCCAAGAAAACAAAGGGAATAGAAAACCCCTCAGCAACTAAACCAAAAGAGGCACAGGACCACCACCTATACCAAACTAATGGGAAATAACAACCCCAGGTCACTAATATCCATCAACATCAATGGACTCAACTCCCCAATAAAACGACATAGGTTTACAGAGTGGATCCACAAGCAAGATCCTTCCTTATGCTGTATACAAGAGACACATCTAAATACGAAAGATAGAAACTGCCTCAGAGTAAAGCACTGGGAAAAGGTTTTCCAAGCAAATGGACCCAGGAAGCAAGCTGGAGTAGCCATCCTAATATCAAACAAAACAGACTTCCAACTGAAGTTAATGAAGAAAGACAAAGAAGGGCACTATATACTCATTAAAGGGAATATTCATCAAGAGGAAATCTCAATACTGAACATCTATGCCCCAAATACAAAGGCACCTACTTTCGTAAAAGAAACACTTCTAAAACTTAAAGCGCACATCGATCACAACACATTAGTAGTGGGAGACTTCAACACCCCACTAACAACAAAGGACAGATCATCAAGACAGAAGACAAACAGAGAAATATTGAGTCTAACAGAGATCATGAACCAAATGGACCTAACAGATATCTACAGAACATTTCACCCAAACACAAAGGAATACAAATTTTTCTCAGTACCCCCACGGAACCTTCTCCAAAATCGACCACATAATTGGTCACAAGGATAGTCTCAATAGATACAAGAAAATTGAAATAACACCTTGTATCTTATCAGACCACCACGGAATAAAGCTGGTCTTCAACAGCAAAACAATCAACAGAAAGCCTACACACACATGGAAATTGAACAGCTCCTTACTGGATGACCACTGGGTCAGGGAAGAAATAAAAAAGGAAATCAAAGACTTCTTAAAATCCAACGACAATGAAGACACAACATACCCAAACCTATGGGATACATTGAAAGCTGTGCTACGAGGAAAGTTCCTAGCACTAAGTGCTTTCAAAAAGAAAATTGTGACAGCTCATATTAGTGAACTAATAGCTAAGCTGGGTGAATTGGAAAAAAAAGAAAAAGAAACAAACACTCCCAAGAAGAGCAGAAGACAGGAAATCATCAAACTTAGAGCTGAAATCAACAACTTAGAATCAAAAAAACTATACAAAGAATCAATGAAACTAAGAGTTGGTTCTTTGAGAAAATCAACAAAATAGACAGACCCCTAGCCAAATTAACTAAAAGGCAAAGGGAAAGAACCCAAATCAACAAAATCAGAAATGAAAAGGGAGAAATAACAACAGACATTGAGGAGCTCCAGAAAATATTCGGGCATTACTTTAAAAATCTATATTCTACTAAATTTGAAAACCTAAGCGAAATGGACAATTTCCTCGATAAATTCCACCTACCAAAACTAAATCAAAATCAGATTAACAGCTTAAACAGCCCAATAACACCTAAGGAAATAGAAACAGTCATTAATAATCTCCCAACCAAAAAAAAGCCCAGGGCCAGATGGCTTTAGCACGGAATTCTACCGGACCTTCAAAGAGGAACTAACACCATTACTTTTCAAACTCTTCCACCACATAGAAACAGAAAGAACACTGCCAAACTCATTCTATGAGGCCACTGTCATTCTGATTCCTAAACCACACAAAGACCCAACAAAGAAAGAGAACTTCAGACCAATCTCCCTCATGAACATAGATGCAAAAATACTTAATAAAATACTAGCAAACGGAATTGAAGAACACATCAAAAGTATCATACACCTTGATCAAGTAGGCTTAATCCCTGGAATGCAGGGATGGTTCACTATACGAAAGTCTATCAATGTAGTTCACCACATAAACAAGATGAAAGAAAAAAACCACATGATAATCACACTAGATGCAGAAAAAGCATTTGACAAAATCCAACACCCCTTCATGCTAAAAGTTCTGGAGAGAACGGGCATACAAGGTCCACACCTAGAAATAATAAAGGCAATATACAGCAAGCCAGTAGCCAACATCAAATTAAATGGAGAGAAGCTTGAAGCATTTCCTCTAAACTCAGGGACAAGACAAGGATGTCCACTTTCACCATGTCTCTTCAATATAGTACTTGAAGTCCTTGCTAGAGCAATAAGACAACTAAAGGAGATCAAAGGGGTAAAAATTGGAAATGAAGAAGTCAAATTATCCCTATTCTAAGATGATATGTTAGTATACATAAGCGACCCCAAAAACTCCACCAAAGAACTCTTATAGCTGATAAACAACTTCAGCAAGGTGGCTGGATACAAAATTAACTCAACAAAATCAGAAGCCCTTCTTTATACAACAAACAAATATACCGAGAAAGAAATAAGGGAAACAACCCCCTTCACAATAGCCACAAACAACATAAAATACCTGGGGGTAACTCTAACCAAGCATGTAAAGGACCTATATAACAATAACTTCAAGTCCCTGAAGAAAGAAATGGAAGAGGCCTTTAGAAGATGGAAAGATCTCCCATGCTCATGGATAGGTAAGTTCAATATAATAAAAATGCCTATCCTACCAAAAGCAATATATAGATTTAATGCAATTCCTATCAAAATACCAACACAATTCTTTATAGACCTGGAAAAAGCTATTCTCAACTTCATATGGAACAACAAAATGCCCAGAATAGCAAAATCAATCATGTACAATGAAAAACCATCTGGAGGTATCACCATCCCAAATTTCAAGCTGTACTACAGAGCAACAGTAATAAAAACAGCATGGTACTGGTATAGAAACAGACCAGTGGATCAATGGAATCGAATTGAAGACCCAAACATGGATCCACACACCTATGGCCAACTAATCTCTGACAAAGAAGCCAAAAACGCACAATGGAAGAAGGACAGCATCTTCAACAAATGGTGCTGGTCCAACTGGATGTCCACTTGCAAAAGAATGAAATTAGACACATACCTATTACCTTGTACAAAACTTAATTCCAAGTGGATCAAAGACCTTAACATAAGGCCAGCCACACTAAAGTTACTAGAAGAAAAAGTAGGAGAATCCCTCGAACTCATTGGCACAGGTGACAACTTCCTGAACAGAACACCAACAGCTCAGGACCTGAGATCAACAATCAATAAATGGGACCTCATGAAACTGAAAAGCTTCTGTAAGGCAAAGGACACTATCATTCGAAGAAAATGGCAACAACAGACTGGGAGAAAATCTTCACCAACCCCACATCTGATAGAGGGCTATTATCTAAAATCTACAAAGAACTCAAGAAACTAAATGCCAAGAAACCAAATAATCCAATCAAAAAATGGGAGATGGAGCTAAATAGAGAATTCACAAAGGAGGAATCCCTAAGGGCTGAGAGACACCTGAAGAAATGTTTAACATCCTTAATCATCAGAGAAATGCAACTCAAGACAACCCTGAGATTCCACCTAACACCTGTTAGAATGGCTAAGATAAAGAGCTCAAATGATAGCGCATGCTGGCGAGGGTGTGGAGAAAGGGGAACCCTACTCCATTGCTGGTGGGAGTGCAGACTTTTGCAATCACTATGGAGGTCTGTCTGACGATATCTTAGAAATCTAGGAATAGACAAAGGTATAAGGGCATATTCAATAATCTGCCCCTTCTTCTTGGACATTCCTGTGCTATGTCTATATCTCATTTTTCTCAAGCCCATCCACTCCTACATAGGAGAGGAAGAAGGATACAGAAAAGGAAATGTAGGAATTCCCTGGGGCTAACCTCCAAAACCCATTAAGACAGGATCATTTATCAGCTTGTAGTCTCTTCCCCTACATATCAGAGTTTTCAGTTATCCTTCAAATAACCTAAAAGAAGGGCGGAGAAACCCCTTCCCCATCCACTGGGCATGGGACATCGCTCTCTTAAAGTGACTTCTGGCTGATTTGGGTCGTAGTAGACCTGTTTGGGGCCCGAACCCACATGGGAAAAATGATTAAAAATGTTAGTACATTCCTTTTATGTTCAGTCCTTCTGTTCTCAGCTGTTTAGATGACGTAAGGGGTTTGTAGGCAGAAGCTGATCTTGCAGGTTTCACTGAGGTTCCTGCCGGGGCATTGTGTAGAGCTGAGCGGTCCCAGTGACATTGGATTGCTGTAGTGGTTGCAGGCCCCCAGGGGAGACAGCTCTTGAGGAAGTCTGCCAGGCAGAATCAACTGGGTCACTCGTCCTCCTTGGTGCCTGATTCTGCTCTCTGCTGAGGATTCCGCTGTCCAGCTGTCCCCGGGCTCCCCTAATGGACGCTTCGATTCTCCTGGAACAATAAGAACAGAGCCCTGCCCCAATCCCAACCCTAGGACAATTGCCCTCTTTTTTTTTGGGGGGGGGGGGGGGGGGGCAGGTAGTACTTCTCCTGAAGCAAATTTGGCCTTCTGACAACATACAAAGCGTTATCTTTTAATCCGGGTTAGAGAAAAAAATCATTCTGTCACCTTGGAGCTAAACCAGCTCTAGTGTATATGTTTTGAGATCACAAAGGACAATCTGCGTGCATCGAGAAGGCCTTTTGTAAGTAGCCTCCAAACCTGGGTCCCTCCAAATCCCATGTGTGTGTCTCTGAACTTTAATTATTGGGATCAGGGACCTGTGTTTCGCATCTGAAGGGATCAAAGATGTGTTCCACCACTCCTGGATCGAAGTCTTTCTCTATTTAGAGTTTGCCCAGCATCAGGGTGACCCTGAGCTCCGGGATCTGCCCGTTTCTGTCTCCAGTGTGCTGGGAGCTGGGACCAAGGGTGTACTCTTCTTGAATGGTGGGACCAAGAGTATGTACCCTCACCGCCCCACTCCGTACGACTCCAGAATACATAAGACCACCAACTCTACAGTGCTCCCCTCAGCCCCCCCCCCCACCCCGCCCCTTCTCCACTGAAGACAAAGGCATGGGCCAATAACACAATTCTGTTGTATTTTACCTTAGCTCCACGTCTTCTCTACACCTGGAGGTCTGCAAAACCACGCCGAATGGCTGTATCCTCTATTCCATTCACAGTGTTTCAGCCCTGCCCCCTGCCTTTTTTTTTTTTTTTAGTTAATAAATTTATTTGTTTGTTGCTTCAGGTTACATCCTTATCATATTGTCCTCTTTTCCCGCTTCCCAGCCGCACCCTCCCATGCTCTACCCCCTGACCCTTCCGTCTTGTTCCTCTGGGGTGGAGTGTCCCTGCCTAACAGTCTCTCACCACAGATCAGGAGTCACATGAGGGCCAAGAGCCTCGTCATTCACCGGGGGCCTACGAGGCAGTACTGCCAGTGAATGGTGTCTCATTGCTACTGGTGGAATACTAAAAAAAAGACCAACAAACACACAAACCCACAAAAACAAAGAATATCAACCAAAAAAAGAGAGGAAAAAGAGAAGGGAAAAGGAAATAGATAAAAGAAAAAAGAAGGAAAAAAAAAGATAAAAAAAATTATGTCCTTGTTCCTTTTGGTGTGTTGGTTGTAGTACAGATATCCTGTACGATATAGTTAAAATCCTACTATAAGTGAATAGATGCCATGTGCATCCTTCTGAGACTGGGTTAGCTCACTCAGGATGAGCTTCTCTAGATCCATCCATTTGGTTGCAAATTGCATGATTTCATTGTTTCTGATAGCTGAGTAATATTCCATTGTATAGATGTACCAAAATTTTTTAATCCATTCTTCAGTTGAGGGACATCTGGGTTGTTTCCAATTTATAGCTATTACAAATAAGGCTGCTATGAACATAGATGAGGAGACTTCCCTATATCTCTGTGAGAGGTCCTTTGGGTGTATACCCAGAAGTGGTATGGCTGGGTCCTGAGATACAAAATTAGTAGTTTATTTGGCTAAAGTGGTATTGACCATTGTTTATTGTGCAAAAATAAGATTGTATTGGATTACATCGGTATTGATCTTTGTATATTGATACAAAATTAAGATTTTAGTTGGCCACAATAGTATTGACCCTTGCATATGGACGTAATATTAAGATTATCTTGGGCTACATAGGCATTGATCTTGGTATATTGATACATAATTAAGAGTATATTTAACCACAATTGAATAGATCTTTGTATATTGATACAAATTTAAAGGTAACGCTTCCTAATGGTATCATACCTAGAGATACTTAAAAATAAAATGTGAAGCTCTGACCTCTTGATACCAACCATCTAAAACGGTCTAGGATAGTTAAAACAAACTCCTAGTCATGCAAACATGTCACTTTGTTAGCTACTATGACAGTCTATCACAGATATTCTCTAAACTACCCAGTAATCAAGTTGCTAAGAGACAAGCAACATTTGCTTATCTAAATACAAGAGATGGGTAGGGCATCTTCAAAAACCCCAAGAGATCTGCAGAATATGGCATTCAATGATGTTATCTTAAATCAATATTTTTTATATCGAGACATATCAGCACCTGACAGCACCCCCTATTCTACTCCAAGTAGAAGATAAGCATCGAAGAACCTCCACTGTAAGATGGTTGAATTAGTGGCAAGCCTTTCTCTTGGCATGAAAAAACCCCTTGCACCAACTGCAGACAGACTGCTGTCCAAAAAGGACAAAACTTGGTAGCAGGGAAGTCGACAGCCTAACTCTGCCAAGACAGGGTAGGTAAGTCCTTCATAATCCCTGCTCTACAACAAATGTCTGTCAGAGAAACAGGACCCAAATGCTGAAGACTGATGCTGGAATGTATGGAGAGAAAATGGGAACTGTCCAGGCAGTCATTGGTATGTTCTTTCTTAGTTTTGGAAGCTGCAGGCCCTGCACTTCCTATATAAGCAAATATATTTATCCCTCTCAGGTCTGTGAGGTTGTTGAAGAATAGACAGCTAGAGTCTCATAGTTAAATTTTGAACTGTTTAGGAATCAAGAGGGTGTTGTAGATCTAAGAAGATACTCTTAAAAGTGTGTTGCAAGATAGTATGAATGTTGAGTCACATATAGACCTTTAAACTCATGGAGTTGGTTAGATAGTAGAATGTTAAAGTCAGGGGCCAAATATGTATAAACTGGACATTGGGAAGGTATACTGGGCCATTTAACTCTCATAAATGTGGCATATTTATATCTATTGTTTTGTATAATACTTACTGTTATAAGAGAAGGAACCATCTGTTGGACTGAAAGGGGAAACTTCTGGGGGTAAGAGGGTGGAAGGGCGGGATAGGAAGGGGGAATAGGGAGGGGTTTGTTACTGAGATGTAACTTGAAGAAAAAAAAATAAAGTATTTAAAAAAATACTACAACATGTCACAAAAGAAATTATGAGATGAATACTAAAGACCAATGCTAAAAAAAATAAACACAAATCCCTACAATGTAAATAAATTTTGTAACTAAATATATTAAACACCTTTCCCATTACCAGCTTTGCAATGTGTCTATAGTGTGTGTTAATTATATATATGTATGTATATAGTATACACATGTATATACACAAATAACAATTAATTTATATAGAGACCATGGAGTTGAAGAAGAATGAAGAGAAGTATATAGAAGGATTTGGACCGAAGATGGAGAAGGGAGAAATGTTGGGGTAGGTCTAATAACATTTTTTCTGATAGGCTGATTTTAGTGCTGAGCTCTGGTTACCACCCCTTCTGAGGCATTCTCTTGATTGGTTAATAAGTTTGCTGATGGCCAATTAGTTGGGCAGAAAGAGTATAGGAAGGTGTGACTTCATGAGATTAAAACAGAAACCTTGTGTTTTACACAGAGGAATTGCTCTTTCCTCCAGGAGACATGAAAGCAGATAGACGTGTTTCAGAATTCTGGAAGGTAATAACAGGCACATGGTAGTTTGAGATTAGGTGGGCTGGGTTAATTTGGATTAGCTAATTGAGAGTCTGCTCAGCTAAGGTATAAGTGTTAAAACATTAACAGGTCTTGGTGTATTTAATCATTGGGAAAGGACCACGGCAGTTTATAGGCCGTCAGTCCAAGCAATCCAGGGCCATCGGCCTCCCTCCAAGCTCCTTCCCAAGCCAACGGGAATTCTATTGGCCTAATATGACAACATATATTAGATAACAGAGTTCAGGTTACAGGTAGTATAGGCCATGTTTGGTTCAGGACTTTTCCACCAGGACAAATCAGTCTGCTGGTTAAGGTGGGCCAGGCCACTGGATAATATCCCTCCTGGCCACCAGCTGCTCTGCCAAGCCACCAGCTGCTCCCCCAGCCTAATCTTACAGTTTATATTTATTAATAAATACAATTGATAATTAAATTTCTGTTTCAGAGAAATATAATAAAAATTCAATCTCAAAAATCAGCAAAGGAAATATTTATCATTGAATTCTGAAAATGATAGATAATTTGGAAAGAATTCATTCATTAAATGAATTATGTTGTCAAACATAAACCAGTTTTTAATCACATTCAATTTTTCATGCTGATATCTATTCCAAATAAAAGCAAAAAAAGGAAAGAAAGAGAAAGCAGGAAAGAAGGGAAAATGAGAGGAAGAGTGAGAGACACATTTCAGTAAAAAAAATAGTATATTATATTTCAGCAACAAACTGTTATGTTCTAAGCAAAATGACACCAAAAATGGTAAATTTACAGTGTTATTGAATATACTCCTTAGATACTTTAATTGAATCAAATTCAACATCTAATAATCTAAAAATTAAATAAAAATATGATATACTCTGTTTTCATGTTATGTCAGGTATTTACATGTTGTAATAAAACACTCACATTTGAAGCATACATATTTTCATAGAATTTTTTATAGAATTGAATGTAATATGAAAACTGAGTTGCAAAGATACAATGTTAGTTATAAAATATCATTCTTCATAATGATTGTTCTACTGAAATAATTTCTAAGAAAATAATCCATATTTTAAGTAGTCTCAAATACTCTGAGTATGCCACAATGCATCTTTAAAAATGTTTTTATGTTGAGATTTTGTTATTGATTGTGAGATCCATATGCTGTTCTGATTTAGTCCAAAACTGAATCATATACAGGGCTAAGTATGGCCATAATTCCAGATCACTGAATATGTGCATACTGTCATTAACTTCTATCATTCAACAGTTAACAAGGTTATATTTTTGTAAAGTTATAGAATCAAATAGCCACTAAAATCTAATTATTTGTAGATAAAATTAATAGAAATTATTCTTAAATAATAATTCACAGAACAGCAAAAATAGAAAAACAAAATCAAACACTATAACATTTCAGAGATTTATGGGAATAAAACTTCACTTAAGTTATCTTTTATAATTGAACAGTGTTTAAGTGAAATAGACCCTTAAATTTATTAAATACAGGGACTAATCAATTTCCCGTAAAGTTAAATGGAAGTTTGAAAAGAGTAAAATTATCATTGACCCTAGTGTCATTTTCATTTAAAGGAGGATGTGGAAGGAGAACAAAATCAATTTATATGATATCCTTCATGATTTTAACATTATTAACCTTGAACTGAAAATCCATTTATAAAGGCAAGAAGATATCAAAGTTCGTGTTTCATTTTTGTACTAAATTATTTCAATTTTGTCTCTATCTTTGGTCACTCCAAAGTAATACCAGTTTTAGTCATATGAAGTAAAAAGGTGCAGAAAAAGCCATTGAAATACTCTGTGAAGCAAGACTCACACAAAAGAGAAAGGAGTGGGTCCTACAGGACATTTCAACTTTTGTGTCTGACACATTGTTCTCGGGACTATTAAAGTAGAATGTGGAGTGTGTACTAGAAATACTCCATTAGTAACAAAATCTGAACTTGACTACTCTTGTCAGTAGTGTACCTGCTCAGACCATTGGTCCCATTGGTCCCATTGTTTCCTCCCTCTCAGCAAGCCTGTGCAATGATGAACTAGCATACTCACTGAATATTTTGATGACAATTACCTTTCTGCCCTGTTTATAACAGTTGCTGCAATTTTCTTCCTCTTTGGAACTACTCATTCAAAGCAATTTGAATCTGTACTTATGGGAGCAGGTAACTTGTATTCAGCTCAGAATAAGCTATTTTTATATTTTCCTTTAAAGCAGGGTCTCTATTTTGAGTTGACAGAATGTACTGAGCATATTTTACCTTTAAGCCTAAGTCTTTTATATTTTACTACAATATTATTCAACAATTCAGTTCCTTTCAATTGCTTAGCAATATTGGAGTGAAAATAAAGAGAGAAAGCAAAAAATAAGAATTTTTCCTTTCAGTTAATATTTAGTATTTTCTATTTAATTAGAAATTAGTGATGATTATTGATATGCCATATTGCAGAATTAAGGAATAATAAAATTAGTAAATTCACTATAACACTCACCTTGTTTTCTTTAGACTAAATATCCAGGCTGTGATAGGGATTAACCATAGTGTCATTACAGATATTCTCATGCTACACCAGAGTATGTAATTTTAAAAGAAATTTTTACAAAGCCTGTTCCTGATACAATTTTAGAGCTCTATTAGGTTTAATATTCTTTTTATATAATTCCTTTACCTTAGAAATAAATTTACTTGCAGCTTTCATATAAGACATTTATAGTAAAAATTTTAATACATGTTTTGATTTTTAAAGTAATATGAGGTCAGTGAAAAAAATGTGTCTTCCAACATAACAGACAATGTTTTCATAGCTAGGCATACACATGTAATCTTGAAAATATGGTCATTTTTTATATGCTTCATTAGATGCCATGCAATAAATAGATTGTTTTTAATCTCACAAAAGACTTTGCCATTTTGGACACACTTGTATTACATAAGAATGATAGTGATGACCTTAGCAGCACATATCACCCTGCTGAGTTGCACAAACAATTTAAGCGGTATATTTATAACAAGGATCCTAGGAGATGTGAACTAGATCATAGCAGACTTATTTGTAATAGCTAGAAACTGGAAACAGCCCAGTTGTCCCTCAATTGAGGAATGGATAAAAAACTGTGGTACATCTACACAACGGAATACTACTCAGCTATCAGAAACAATGAAATTATGCAGTTTGCAGCCAAATGGATGGAACTAGAGAAGCTCATCCTGAGTGAGCTAACCCAGACTCAGAAGGATGCAAATGGCATCTATTCACTTATAATAGGATTTTAGCCATATAGTACAGGATATCTATACTACAGCCAATGCACCAAAGGGAACATGAACATAGACTTTGTTACCTATCAATGAGACACTTGCCCTAGAGGTGCTGCCTTGTAGGCCCCCAGTGTATGAGGAGGCTCTTGGCCCTCATATGACTGCTGAACTGGGGTTGGGGACTGTTATGTATGGACACTCCACTCCAGAGGAGTGGGATGGCAGGGATAGGGGGTAGAGGGTGGGAGGTCGGGGCTGGGAGGGGTGGAAAGAGTACATGTATGATGGAGATGTAACCTGAAGTAATAAATAAACATTAAAAAAAGAAGTTAACATCTTCTCTTTTAGGCTTCCCATGTGTAATGACTAGAGTCACTATATTCTGAGGTATTCAGGACAAATTCACACAATCAAAATGAGTCGCCACACAACCAAATTTGAAGTCATGCCACAAGCTAGCAAAACTGCTAAGCATTTTTGTGCCTCTGAATTCTCCACTTTCCTTCTTATCCTATGTGACATTGTAAGTATTCTCCAATTGTGGAAAAAGCTTTCTCTACCACCTACCTTCATTGTCTGGATAAAACAAAATAAATGTTATTTCTTTGCTTTACCAACACATCTCTGATAAATGATGCTTGAGGTGGTGGGGCGTGCTCATGCTGCATGCATGGCTCTCAGAATAATATTTCTGGCTTAGGTTCCTGGAAACACAGGCAGTATAATAATTTCCTATCTTGTTATGGTTACCTTTACATATTGTTTCCAATAAATATTATGTTGTAAACTACAGCTATTAAAACAAACCCTATCTTATAGTTTGAATTGATGTGTATTATTTGACAGAACTTATCTAGATTCCCACTAATAAATGAAGTTCTTAATTGAAGTAGGGAAAGGTGTTACTCTCAGTTCTTTATAATTTTAGATGTTGTAGTAATTGTCATTATTTTTATCCTCAATCATACGTCTCTCTCCATTAGTGTGCTTTTTAAGTAGAAATTGAAATTATAACATAGAAAAATACTTAAGCATTAACCAAAAAATAATAAGAATGCACATTTTTCCCTATAGTGACAGAAGAATTCAGCTGTTCAAGCAAAGAGAGTGGAGATCAAGGTACATTTTAGAAATCACACATTTTAAAGTCTGTCATGAGTATCATGTACGGGAAACATACATTAATTAAAATATACTTTAAGTTTGAAAGTTAACTATTAAAAAGAATATAGAAAATAATACCTTTTATGCTTGCACTTTACATATACATATGTAGTGAAAATTTGGTAATTTTGATTTCTTTAAAAAGCACAGCAATATTGTAAGAAAAGTTTTTGTTTTAATCCCTGGTGTGGGGATATGGGGCAGCTTGATAGGAAGTGACTATGATTTTCCCTGTGCTCTGGCACGGGCATGATTTTTACCAGTTGCAGATAGTTTCTGTGATTGTGTGACATTTGGAATTCTGGGGACATTTTGGAAAATATATAAATGTTCGAATTATGATAGGTGGGTTGCTGGTGTGTGACTGGATGCTGCTGGTTACAGTTTGTTACGTAGTTGTGTACAAAGAATGGAGAAGAAGAAATTAGTTATTCTGATGGCGAAGATCAAACTTGTCCCAAGGAACTTGATACCCTAATCAGGAGGAAAGACTCTAATAGTAATGTCTTCCTCTTTCTTCTTCACACTTTTCCCCCCTCCTTTCTAGTGTTAGGGGTTTGAAAGGGTGCAAGAGAGAAGAACCCAAAAAATAGTAAAAAATCCAGTTACATACACATCTTATATTAGTCCTATATAGTAAATGAAATTCATTAGGTTTGATATGTCACACAATTCTAATACATTTTTGTTGCTTAAAAATAAGGACACATATAACCTAAGCTGGCCTTAAGTTTGTTATGTAGAATGGAATAGTATGTAGTTAGCAATGAATTCTTAATTCTCTTAGCTCTGAATCCAGAGTGCTGGATTATAGCTGTATATCATCAAGTCTAGTTTTTTGTGGTACTGGTATCAAACCTGGGGCTTTTCTTGCTAGGTAAGCACTGTATAAACAATGTTACAAAACCTGTCCTTCAGAGAAGTTCTAAATGCTGATTTTATGCATGATTTTCAAGCAAAGGATAGTTCATGTAAAAGACAGTGATTTTGTCCACTCATCAAATGAAATTTTAAGCAATGAACCTTAAGTATGTTAATATAAAATCTTGATGACTATTACGATATGTTTAGGAATATGATGATATCAACTCAATGTATTAAACACCTGAAAATCTGTATATGAAAGTGTACTGTATTCATACTAATTGCAACACAATTTTAAAAGTATCTTCTTAGATCTATAACACTCTCTTGACTCCTAAACAACTCAAAATTTAATTATGAGATTTTATCTATCTGTTCTTCAATCACCTCAGAGACCTGAGAGGGATAAATATATCTGATTTTATAGGAAGTACAGGGTCTGCAGCTTCCCAAACTAAGAAATGACATACCAGTAGCTGCCTGGACAGTTCCCATTTTCTCTCCATACATTACAGCATCGATCTTCAGTCATTTGGCCCCGTTTCTCTGACAGACATTGATTGTAGAGCAGGGGTTATGAAGGACTTACCTACCCTGTCTTGGCAGAGCTAGGCTGTCGACTTACCTGCTTCCAGGTTTTGTCCTTTTTTGACAGCATTCTGTCTATAGTTGGAGCAAGGAGCTTTTCCTACCAAGAGATAGGCTTGCGACTAATTCAATCATCTCCCACTGGAGATTCTTCGATGCTCATCTTCTACTTGGAGGAGAATAGGGGATGCTGTCAGGAGTTGATATGTCTTGATATAAAAAAAAATCTAAAGTTACGAAAATGTTGAGTCAGATATAGAACTTTAAACTCATGGAGATGTTTAGATAGTAGAATGTTAAAGTCAGGTACCAAATACATATGGACTGGTCATTGGGAATGTACGTTAAGCCATATAACCCTCATAATTGTGGCCTAATTACCTCTGTTGTACTGTATTGTATTTATTATTATAAGAGAAAGAGCCACTTGTTGGACTGAAAGAGAAACTGTAGGGGGAAATAAGATATGCCTTAAACTTAGAAGAAAAAAAAAAAGGGAAGAGGATGGGGGGTTGAGGGTGGGAGGGTGTGACTGGAGGGGGAATAGGGAGGGGACTGCGATTGAGATGTAACTTGAAGAAATAAAAAATAAAGGAAAAAAGAAAAAAAAAAGAAAGTGTACTGTATATGAAAGCATGAAAGAGAAGTAGCCTTTAGTGACTACAAAATCTACAGAAATTTTGAAATTATTGCTTATATTATCTTTGGTTTCTACAGGTACTGTGATGGCAGTGTATTATCTAAAGTTTAATTGTATTTTGTTCTTTTAATGGTGAAGATATAAAATTTATTAACATTTCTTTTTTTAATATTTATTTATTACTTCCAGTTACATACCCATCACAGTGCCCTCTTTCCACCCCTCCCAGTCCTGCCCTACAACCCTCTGCCCCCATCCCTTCCATCCCATCCTCTGGAGTGGAGTGTCCATACATATGTAAAATGGCCCTAGGGTATATTCTCAGAGAATACAACATTAAATTTATTGAGGTCATGTAACCACAATCATGTTTACCAAAGACATATCAGTGGCTGAAAAACTTTCCTTAAGCTGAAATGTCATAAAGTAAATAAATACTCCTGTTTCCACCTTAGAGGAGTGATTTTCCTCAGAGGTTGTTATATTTCAGCGAAAATGTTATAAATGGAGGGCTAGAAATTTCAACTGGGAAATTTTATATGAAAACATACAGTAAGAAATTTTTTTTCAGTAATATATGTAACAGTGAAATGGATGGCATATTTATAATTAACCTGATTACAAAAAAAGGAAAGGAAGAGTTTTATATTGATTACAAAAGAAACAGATAGCAGAAAAGTAGCATTTTAAAACTTCTCCCTTTTAGCTAATATGGCTAATTCATCAAGATGAAAAAGCATAGAATGTAAAGTTTTGAAGTTTTTTATAAATATTGATAGCTCGATACTAGCTCAACAAAGAAATAAGTAAAATTAACTTGCCTATTTGTTGTGGTCAGAATGGTTAAATTCTCTGAAAATATTATATAGAAAAGTTCATAATCAATGTTCTGTTTCTTTAGAAAAAGACCTTTGGAGAAATATAATGGATATATCACATGCTGTTAATCCTCATGGACCTAACATGTGCCCTTAAGTGGCTAAGAAGGCCACAGAGCTTTCTCAAAGTTTTGTAAGAAGAAAGGGAGAAGGTGTCCCCTGTGATAGTGCACTGTCACAAGATACTAGACCTTTTGATCCCTTGCTTTTGGACTTCATTACCCCAATAAATCTCTTTTATTGCTGCTGTTTACAGCTACACTGCTAATAATATTTTATGTACCACAAAGACTAGAATATCTCTGTTCAGTTAGCAGTGAAAAGACTGAGGAAATATGAGCCCATCAGATTCTGGATGCAATGAAATCAGAACTCATGGCAAGTTGTGAGAGAGCTTCTTAGGAAGCAGGTGATAGAATTTCTTGGTGTAAAATGTAACTTAATTTGTATTTTACAGTAAATATTGACAGTGAATGCAAATTCAGAATGCTAATTGTTTTCTGTTTCAATGTTTAGACTCACTTAAACTCAAGGTGCAAATATATGTAAATTAGATAAATTATTCTTCCAAGCTAATTGCCCAGCTTCACTAAGCAACCATAGAATGCATCAAGTGCTTCTTGGATCAGAGTATTTACATTGAAATATTTAAATATTCTTTTAATAATCTGTGATAGAATTTATTCACTTATTCATTTATACATTTAGTTTTAATTTCTAAATACTGTTTTGCCCTAACATTAGCATTACTTCTCATAAAGAAAGGGTTGAGAAATTTCAGTCTTACATTCTTTACTGTAAAGTATTAAGATTTAAGTAGCAACTAACAGAGTAAAAGTAACATAATACATTTTTTCCTTTAGTGCTTTCTAAATATATGTCTAAACTTTCTGATAATTCAAAGTAGAAATCAAGACCTTCGTTCTGATCTGAAAGACTTATCTTTCCACTTAACATGGTTTAGATTTGTTTTCAGTATTTCCTATTGACATTTCATAAGGAAAGTGTGCATTGGCAGGAGTTTATAAGTAAAAGCCCTCATTTATATAGCAACCGGAGACATGAAGTCAATGGTTCAGCTTTTGTCCTGAGAAATATTTTAGTCAATAGAAAAAACCCAGGTGTCTCGATGTCAAAAATAGCACAACATAATTAAACATGGAAAATATTTTCATAGGCAAAGATTTTTCCCCCCTTGGGTAAATAGAACTATTTTCTAGGACATATTTTTGTTGTTCTAACATACGGACCTCTAGAGGTCATCTTGTTTTTGGCATTTTTGTCATACCACCAACTCCACACTATTTGTATGATTATCAGTCATATCTTATGAAAATTTTCCTACTTCATTTATACAGACTGATTCAAAACACATGACTTAGCAGAAAAAAATGCTATCCTTCTATCTGCTACAGCATGATTTTTGTACTTGATTACAGGGGAAAAAAAAGGAGGATAAAATTATATTAACTTTGTAGTGACAAGAAATGCAACGATTCTTTTCTGTAATTTTATTTCTTAGATCGTCAAACTGGTTTGTGACACAAAGTGAGACCCTGTCTATTTGCATAACTTTATGACAGTACAAACTTTTATTGTGTGGACTTAATTCACTTACATGGATTTAAAGGATCAAGTCATTAGTTGATTAAAAATATTATTTTTGCACAGTGGTCAGTGATTGTAAAGGACCATTTGATAATATGTGCTTATTACATATGAGATTTTCAATATCACTGAGGGAACCTCTGAGGTTCTGTATTAGAATAAAGGTAAATGTTATGTGATTTTGAAGTGAATTGGAATGCCTTTTATAATTTATTTTATCAATATTCCCATAGTATTTTGAATATAAACATTTGCTGTTTCTTCTTCATCTATTTTATTTTCTTTGTTTATTTTGTTTCTTCTATAATACATAGAATTGTATGCCATTTCAGAAATGTTACTAGGATGTTTTCCACTAACTATGTATCTTTCCAATTATCAGGATATTTCAAAGATAAGACACTATAATACAATATAATATGCTACCTCTCCATTCTGGGGTTAAGAAAAAACAACTTTTCAAAGTGTAAACTTCCTTTTTTTTAATAATTTATTTTTTATTTCTTCAAGTTACATCTCAATCACAATCCCCCCCCTACTCCCCCCTCCAGTCCCACACTTCCACCCTCCTCCCCCTCAACCCCCCCACCCTCTCCCCTTTTTTTTTTTTTTTTTTTTAGATTAAGGTATTTATTTTTCCCCCCAACAGCTCTCCCTTTCAGTCCAAATAATGGTTCTTTTTCTTATAACTATAAATACAATACAAAACAACAGAAATAAATAGGCCACGATTATAAGAGTTATATGGCTTAGCATACATTCCCAATGTCCAGTCCGTATGTATTTGGCACCTGACTTTAACATTCTACTATCTAACCATTTCCATGAGTTTAAAGTTTTATATCTAACTCAGCTTTCATACTAACTTGCCTCATAATTTTAAAAATATCTTCTTAGATCCAGAACACCCTCTTGATTCCTAAACATCTCAAAATTTAACTATGAGACTCTAGCTATATATTCTTCAACCACCTCAGAGACCTGAGAGGGATAAATATATCTGATTATATAGGAAGTGCAGGGTCTGCAGCTTCCAAAACTAAAAAATGACATACCAGTGGCTGCCTGGACAGTTCCCATTTTCTCTCCATACATTACAGCATCAATCTTCCGCCATTTGGCCCCATTTCTCTGACAGACATTGGTTGTAGAGCAGGAATTATGAAGGACTTACCTACCCTGTCTTGGCAGAGCTAGGCTGTCGACTTATCTGCTTCCAAGTTTTGTCCTTTTTGGACAGAAGTCTGTCTACAGTTGAAGCAAGGGGTTTTTCTTGCTAAGAGAAGAATGGCTTACCACCAATTCAATCATCTCCCACTGGAGATTCTTCGATGCTCATCTTCTACTTGGAGTAATATAGGGGGTGCTGTCAGGAGCTGACATGTCTCGATATCAAAAAATCTTAAGTTAAGAAAACATCTTTGAATGCCATATTCTGCAGATCTCTTGAGGTTTTTGAAGATGCCCTATCTATCTCTTATATTTAGATAAGCAAATATTGCTTGTCTCTTAGCAACTTGATTTCTGAGTAGCTTAGAAAATAACTGTGATAGACTGTCATAGTAACTAACAAAATGACACGTTTTCATGACTATTAGTTTCCGTTTCTTAATTATCCTAAACAGTTTATGTCGGTTGGTAGTGAGAGGTCAAAACTTGACATTTCATTTTTAAGTATTACTACGAACAATACCTTTAAGAAGGGTTACCCTTAATTTTGTATCGATATATAAAGATCAATACCAATGTGGCCAAATATAATCTTAATTTTGTATCAATATACAAAGATAAACACCGATGTAGCCCTATACAATCTTAATTTTGCATTAATATACAATGATCAATACCAATTTAGCCAAATATAATATTAATTTTGTATCAGTATACAAAGGTATAAGGCTATATTCAATAATCTGTCCTTTTTTCTTGTTCTTTCCTATACTATGTCTATGTCCCATTTTTCTCAAGTCTGTTCACTCCTATATAGGAGAGAAAGGAGGATACAGAAAAGCAAAAGAGAGAAGTCCCTGGGTCTAACCTCCAAAACCCATTTAACAAGACCATTTAACAGCTTGTAGTCTTTTCCCCTAAGTAACAAAATTTTCTATTATCTATCAAATAAACAAAGGGGGCGAACACCCTCCCCACCTTCTGGGGATGGGACGTTGTTCTCTTAAAATGACTTCCTGCTGATTTGGGACGTAATAAACCTGTTTGGGTCCCAAATAAGAATGGAAAAATGGTTAAAAATGTTAATAGAATCATTTGATGTTCAGTCCCTTTGTGCTCGGCTATTTAGATGTCCTACGAAGTTCATAGACAGAAGTTGATCTTCAGAACTTTACTGAAGATCTGGCTGGAGTAGTCTGTGGAGCTGAACGATCTTAGCGATTTTGAGTTGTTGTGGTTATAGACTTTTGAGGAAACTGCTATTGAAGAATTCTGCAAGGCTGGATCATCTGGGCCACTCATCTTCTTTGGTGTCTGATCTGTTTTCTGCTGAGGTTTCCATTGTCCAGTTGTCCCTGGATTCCTTGAATGGATGTTTTAAATCTCCTGGAAAGATAAGAACAGAGCCCTGCCCTAATCCTAACTCTGGGACAATTACCTTTTTTTTTGGGGGGGGGTCACGTAATATTTTTCCTGGAGCAAATTTGGTTTTTTTTTGATAATATATAAAATATTACCTTTCAATCCGGATTAAAGAAGAAATTATTTTGATATTTTGGAGCTAAACAAACCTTTAGTGTATATATTTTGAGATCGCAAAGGACAATTTGTTTGAATTGCAGCCTGCCTTTTGTAAGTAGCTTTTAAACTTAAATCTTTCCAAATCCTATGTGCCTGTCTCTGCATTCTAAGTTTTGGGATCAAAGACATGTGGTTTCCAACTGATGGGATTAAAGATGTGCTCCTCCACTCCTGGATCAAAGTTTTTCTCTGTTTAGAGCTTTGTAAACTTCTTTTTAGATGATTTTACTGATGGTTCATGTTATTGAATACTGTTACAGCTCAATTAATGATGTGTAGAAAAGGGTCATTATTAAGTTGAGCTTGCCAGGCACAAAGGAGAGAAAAAATATTTTCAAACAAAAAGCTTATTTCAGGCATGTTCATTCTCAATAGTTGTTCTAGTCTAATGGTGGATTTTCAGGAATGGTTGTCTCTCTTTCCACAAACCGGATTTTGGCCTTGACTCAGTAGCCTTCTATTTATGAGGTTATTATTGTTATTATTATAAATCGTATGTATGTGGGTGGGTCTGCATGCTTGTGTTTACATTCCTACAGAGGCTAGAGGTACAGGAACTCCATGGAGTTTTAGTCACAACCAGTAGTGAACTATTGGATGTGAATGCTAGGAGCCAAACTGGTCCTTTGCAAGAGGTGTAAGAGATCTTTACATGTAATCCATTTCTTCAGCTCCTACTAGGCTACTTATTTAGGGTCTTTTTGTTCATTTGATGGAATTTCATAAGCCCATATCAATGCATGTGGAAAACTCAAGTCACTATATATCTAGAAAGAAACATTGCAAATGGAGGGCTTACTTGACTCTATATGGGATAGCCACAAACTCTAACTAAATAATTGAATTGATTCAGAAATAAGTGATAGAGCATATCAGTTGAATTAATGTTGCATCTGCTCATAGCATGAGACATTTGAACAAGGTAAGAGAAAAAAATCTAAGATTTTTTTGTTATTAAGTTTAGTTATTTTTAAAATATTGAATATAACTAAGCTTAAATGTAAATTATTTTACAATGTTGTAGAGATTCTCTAGAACTATGGATAAATAATTCATATTATAATATGTATTTTATTAATGATTTTGTTATGTTTTCAAGTGGAAATATGAAAGGAAATATATGCCTACTAATATACATTGAATAGAAAAACATTTAAAAAGATTTCCTTTCTGTAAATGTGATGGAAGAATTGTTACTTGTTCCTGATATTTTGCACTGAATTAAGCCATAGTGTTTCAGGCTATTGTAGCAGTAGTGACATTTGCATACACCTCACAATTATTTAGTAAGTGTGTTTGATAAGGTGATGGATATCATACAGCATGTAATTCACAATATGTTATGAGATTATATTTATGAATCTGAAAAAAATAATGTAAAGGAAAGAATAAACATAACAATATTTTCCACTTATCTTTATACATATCACTATTTTCATATAATTAGTCATGGCAAGAATAATAAATTTAATACTTTAAATCACATGAGTTAAAATTATTTTAATCTTTAAGGTATAAAACACAAACCTTAACATTGAGGAGATAGAAAAATCATATCCAAGAAAAAGAAAGTATTAACTAAAATATGGTGATTTGAATGAAAATGGATGCTACAGGCTCCTACATTTCAATGCTTGATCAATGGGGAGTGGCATTATTTGAAATTAGTAGGTAGTTTGTCCTTGGTAGAGAAAGTGTGTCACTGGGGCTGAGTTTTGAAGTTTCAAAAGCCCCAGCCAGATCCAGACTCTCTCTCTCTCTCTCTCTCTCTCTCTCTCTCTCTCTCTCTCTCACACAGCTTCCTTCAGATCTAGATGTAGGATGTAGAAACCTCATCTACCATGTCTGTCTTCCTGCTGCCATGCTCTAAATTCTCAAATAGTTCTAAAATCTGATGACTAATGACTAATATCTTATCATAAGGTAGTACATTTTCATAATATATGTAAAGTTTAGTGAGACTTTAAAAAAATTCCCTTGAAAGGAAAGAATGGAAATACTACTATGAGTGTTTCATTTCAAAGTTAAATATTATTTGTATACATACATTTAATAGTGAAATAATTCTGATATTTGTATGCATAGTAATAATGCTTGAACATAGTACTAGCTATACCATATGTTCCATTAATGTTTATGTGTTCAAATTCTCATAGTACTGCAAGTAAAATTTCTCCAACATTACTGATCATACAACAGTGAATTAAAGAAAACAAACTTTCTTCATTTATAAATTTAAAATTTCTTACATTATACTTCAGTTAATACATTGCTATACATTTCAATCAAATCAGTGGTGAGAAGAATGTAACAAGAGTGGAAATAGAAACATGAATTAGTAATAATGAGAAACTTTGCTCTTGGTTCTTGGTGTTTTCTAATGAGTAAGAATTATATTTCATCAGAATTTAGAAATTTAAAACTTTCTTTAATGACTTAAAATTTTTATTTAAAATAGATTATTCTTTCATAAAATACATCTGGAATATACTTTCCCCTCCCTACACTACTCCAAACTAAAACCAACTCCCTTCTACCTCAGATCCACTGTCTTTCCCTTCTCCTTTTGAAAAGATCGGGCCTCCAAGAGCCAAACAGGATAAAGCAAAATATAACTAGACAAAACAAAAATCCTCATATCAAAACTGGACAAGGCAGCACAATAGTAGAAAGAGAGTACCAAGATCAGGCAAAAAAGTGTCAGAGACACACCTCATCCCACTGTTAGGATCCCACAAAAACACCAAGCTGTCAGGCATAACATATACACAGAAGACCTGGTATAGACCCCACAGGACATGTTTGCTGCATTACCACACGAGCTCTAGTTAGTGGATTTGGTGGGCCATCTTCCCCAGGTGTCCTCCATCCCTTCAGACTCCTAGAGTCTTTCCACCTCTTCTTTTGCAGGGTTCCCTGATCTCCAACAGGAGGGACCCAATGGAGACCTCCAATTTAGACTCTGTCTGCATAATGCCTGACTGTGGGCCTCTGTATCCATTTCCATCTGCTGCTGAGGAAACCTCTCTGATGACTACTGGTCAATGCACCAGTCTATATCATTAGGAATCATTTAATTATTTATTTTCTTTTTGTCCTAAAGGTCTGGTTCTACCCACTGTTCCTGGGCTATTTAGTCTCTAGGTTCCTAGACATCCAGGAAAGTGTAGGACATGGGTTCCTTCTTATGGTATGGGCCTTAAGTTAAACTTGTGGGGATTTCTGTTGGTGAGGGTAGAAGTCTAGTATGCCAAAGGGCCCCTGAGTCCTGCACTAAGGCGACAGACCCCCCTTGTTCAACTGAACCCCCCTCCCTTTCCTCTTATTTGATGATCCTAGATCCCCTGGGACTGATTACAAAGTCTAGCCCTCCTCTGACTCTCCCATGCTAATGAGGTCTGTTGGTACTTTGGTTTTCATCCAAGGACATTCACTCTAGGCCTCTAGCCACCCTGGAGTTTTTCATATCCTCACTACCCATGAATTAATTAGGCATTCAATTTTTTCTCTTCTGATTGGACAATACCCAGCAAATCAAATACATCCCTTCCAACTACTGAAAGGTACATAATACTGATTCATAGAGTAAACTTCCTTTTTTTTTCCTCTGCGCCCTCTACTTGAATGTCTGAATCTGCTTTTTGGGGAAGGAGGAAGCACTTTTTCTTCCATGAAGGAGCCTGCTGCCTGCTGCCTGGCTGGCCAGGCTCACAGGGGCCCTAGGCACCTGCCAGGCTGTCACTACCTTGCTAGGTCTTCTATGACCGGCAGCAGGGCTAGTCTTTTCCCCATTACTGCCACTCGCAGCCTAACCAGAAAGGCCTCTTCCAGGCCCCCTCCATTTCTCCTCAGCGCCAGCTCCCTTGCCTCAGCCTAGCAGGCTAGTCCTGTTCAGGGTGCATGCTCTCTCTGAGTGGCACTGACTTTCCCCTGCCGCCTCTCCTGCCCCACCCCACAGCCTGGCTGCCCTGTCTGGCTCCAGAAGCAGATCTTCCAGCCTAGCCTGCCACCCACGTGGCCATTCCTTTTCTTCTTGGGGTGGTCTATTCTGCCCAGTCCTCAGGTTACGTGCAGGACTCCCCCATCCCTTTTTGTCCCACATAAACTAATCATTGGTTGGCTACTCCCACAAGTTCTGTGCTTCCATTGCCCCAGCACATATTGTAGGCAGGGCAGACTGTAGGCTGAGACTTTTGTGGCTGGATTTGTGCACAAATGTCTCTTTCTATAGCCTGTAGAGTACATCCATTTGCCAAAAAATACTAAAATGTCCATAGCAGCTAGACCTTTTTGTCTTCAGTGTTCAGTAACTCTGTGGAGATTGTCCTAGGCAATGGTCCCCTCTGCCAGGTTTCAGAGAGTGACCTCCTGTTCTAGCATCACCTTGGGTTGTTTATGGTTCTTCATGGGCCAACAACAAAAAGAAATGTAACCGAGTCCACCACTGGAAGCCTTGCCTGGCTACAAAAGATGGCCAGTTTAGAATTTGTATCTTCAATTACTATTAGTCTTCATTAGGTTCAACCTCATAGATCCTAGAAAGTTTGTACTGCACTGGTTTCTACAACACACCAACCAATGCTCCCCAATTTGAGCTGTCTCTTCTGCCTGGTCATTCCATCGCATATTCTCACCCTATAGTCCACCTACAATTTTTTTTTTTCTATTTCCCCTTCCCAGAAAGGTCCACGAGTCTTACCTAGAGCGCTCCTCTTTACCTAACCTCACTGGATCTTTGGATTTTAATGTGACAATTATTTATTTAACAGCTAATATTCACTTATAGTTATTCACTTTGCTTGTGTCACTATTAAAGCTCTACATCAACTTACATAGTGCTCATGAAAACTATAAGTAGCCATTATTTTTACTACAAATGGATAGTAACAATATTTTCATTAAATAAGATATTACATTAAATATATCTAGCATATATTATATGGTATATAATGTATTTTATAAAATATCACACTTAAATAATTACAGCATTCAATTTTAATGGACATAGCTTTAATAATTTATTCACTGTCTTTGATAATGATTCTATGTATATAATACATTTTCATTATTTGAAACTGCAACCTTATTAACAATGATATTTATTAATAAGTTTTAACTGTTATTCTAGGCCAGCAAAACAGCCTAGGCTGCGTGGGAGGCCAGCAGGCCTAGTGGGGTGGCTGCAGGGCTTGGAGGGAGGCCAGCAGGCCTGGCTTGCCTTAGCTGGCGACCTGACCTGTCCTGGGGATAAAGCCCTGGGCCAAGGGTGGCCTTCACCACCCCTGAAAACACAACTATGTTAACTAATACATTTATTAAAAACTATAAATATTAAACCAGTGGAACAGCCAGAGACCTGGTGGGAGGCTAGCAAATCTGTCTGGCCTGACTTGCCTTAGCTGGACTCTAGAAACCTACACTAGCCTTTTCACAATAATTAAATACACTAAGACCTTATAATGTTTCTATGCTTAGGCCTTAGCTGAGGAGATTCTCAACTGGAATCTGACTACCTAATCCCAATCAGCCTTCTGGCTTGCTATACCTTCAGAGATCACACCAAGACTTGTTGCTGCTTTTGATTCCTGGCCAGAAAACAGCTTCCTCTATACTCTTTCTATCCAGCTAATTGGCTATCAGCAACTTTTATTAATCAATCAGAGAGTTTTTCTGATAGGGTGGTAACCAGATCTCTGTACTCTGAAATCAGCCTCTGAGAACTAATGTATTAGACCTTCCTCCAGCAGATAGTAATGGAGTTGATTGTATGAATGATCTCAACTACTCAACCCCCTTTGTTTCCCCTTTAGCTGCACTATTCCTTTTCTGGTATATTTGTAATGCATATTTTTCTTCCTATAATTTTTCTGGTTATGTTTCCCAAATGTATTAACATTTTAGAATTTTTATAATAAAATAATTCAAGATGATGGTTTGCAACAGTAGAAATGTATTGTCTTGTGTTCTTTTAGTATAGACATCCAGTGTCAGTGTCTCTGAAATCCTCACAGATGCATCAGCCCTTCCTCTTTCTGTCTCTTGCTCTCTATACCCTTGCCATGCCTTAGCTTGCAACTCTAGTACATTAATTGCTCAAATAATGACCTTTGTTTAGGATTGTCTTTGTCATCTTTGTTTGCATGAACACCAGTCACAATGGATTACTCTCCTACCTATTACAGTCACTTTGCCTGTTGGCATATACCAAGTCCCAATTTCAAAACAGCTTATACTAACAAACTCTGTGAGGAGAAAATAATGTATCCTTTGAGCGCTATAATCCATTCTTTATAAATTGAATATAATCATGGCACTTCCATTAAATCTTTTAGTCCTTATTAAAATTTGTGAAAGTGTAGTGGTTATGTATAACAAGTCATAAAAAATAGTAGCACTTTCTATTTGTGACTATTATATTAGTATTTTCCACATCATTTGACATTACTTGCATTTTTAAATTATTCTACTCATTGAGATACTGTCTTTTTTGTCCACACAAAATTTGAGTTCAAAGACGATGAAATGTTGTCAATTTTATTGATTTTTCTGTCCCTATCAATTACATCAGTGCACAGACAATATGAGGAGTTCAATAGGTATTTGTAGAATTACTGAAAGAATAAAGCCAAATTAGGTGGAAGTTAATTATAGATTTCTTCAAATTTCACATTACAGTTATCATTTAGATGATAAGGTTATGTGAAACAAAATTTCAAGGTAGCAATACTAATTTAAAATAATGAAAAATGACATTACTTAAAGACATGTTGTATAATAATGTCAACTGATACAAGCTGTCCATCTTGGAGAAAAGCTCATTAAGACAAAGGATATTCTAAAGGGAGGAAAAACATTCTATCCTGCATAGAAGTGCCTTAATATCAAAAAGGAAATGACTCAGTATTTGAAATAGAACAGGACAGGAGTACACGGGATAATATAGGAGATGTGAGTAAAGAAAAAAATATATAATCATATCATGATCTCAACAAAAAATAAAAGAACTAACTAAAAAGAAAACAAAACTTCCTGTGTTTTAATAACAATTTGCATGATATTTATTTCAAGAAGCTATAACATAAAAAAGCTTTGAAATTTATTGATCCATTTTCTTCTCCTCTAAAATATGAGTTTTTAGAAGCACAATCTTATAAATACCGAATGAAAGAACAATGAAGTAAAGCTATGGTATTGAGTAACTTTAATGTCACACAAAACTTTATTCTTACTCATTTTTAAATTTCCAAATGCGATTTAAATGAGTTCCATTTACAGCTACATATACCTGTAATCACTTCCATTTCAATAAAACAGTATAAAAGTCTTCAAAAATCTTTTCTGACAATTCAGTACTGACCAGTGAACCAGGTTTACTAAATAAGAATATGGTGGCAAGAAATTTATAGATAGAGCTTTGTTTCCTTTGTTATTTGGTGGTCCCAAATTATATTTTTTTTCATAGATGTTAAGAAGCTTCTCTTATATTAGGTTTCTATGTGATTCCTCATGTGGCCCTTACTTTTAACTGCCACTCCCCATATTCTCCTCCATACTAAGTTTTTTCCTCCCATCTTCATTTGATCCTGAAGTTACAGTCTCCCCAGCTTACTTTGTATATCCAAAAGTATCTATTTCAATTTCACCATTGTCGGGAGTCCTTACCTCCCCCATAGTCACATATTCTATAAACTAACCCCTGTGTTATATGAATTTTCACTACTTACTGAATACTAAATAGCAAACATCAAGTAAGATGCAAACATACCATATTAGTATTTGATGTCTCAGTTACCTCACTCAGGAAAGTTTTTCTAGTCTATTTGCCTTCACATTTCATGATTTTCTTTACTTTTTAAACACTTGAGTAGTATTCCATTGTATAGATGTATCAAAATGTCATATCTGTTCATATATTGACAGACACCTAGGTCGTTTCAAATTTCTGGCTATTATGAATAGAACAGCAATGGACATGGTTGAATAAATGTGTTTGGGGAGGATGAAGCATCTCTTGGGTATATGCTAAAGAGAGGTATGAGTGGACCTTAAAGATAGATATATTTCTATCTTCCTGAGGATCTTCCACACTGATTTCCATGGTGGCTTAAATGTTTGCAGTCTTACCAGCAATGACTGAATGTACTCCTTAACCCACATCTTCATCAAAATCAGCTGTCATTTATTTTATAGATCTTGGCCATTCTGACTGATATAAGATGAAATCTCAATATAGTTTCTATTTGCATTTCACTAAAGATGTCTTTAAGTGTTTCTCAGCTATTTGAGTTTTCTCTTTTGAGAACTCTCTGTTTAAATCTGTTCCCCATTTTAATTTTTTTTTCTCGATCTCCAGTTCTACTAGTTCTTTATATATTTAATAGTAGCACTTTGGTAGATGTGTAGTAGGTTAAAATTATTTGCCTTTCTGCTGCTTTGTCCAGTTGATGGTGACATTTGCCCTATAGAATCTTGAGGTGGGGTTAGTGATAGCATAGGGATTATAGTAGCATAGGGATCTTGAAATAGCAAAACCCTGGCTTCTCAGGTAAAAAGATATGAGTGGATTCAGTTGCATCCAGATATGATTGACATTGAAGGGCATTCCTTGAAAAGCCTGCCAAAAGGCAAATCATGTTACTTTGGACAGGGGTGTACCCTGCATAAGCCCGCCAAGAACCAATGCAACTAGAGGCTGGAGTTCACACCGAGATCTTTGTGAGGCACTACTACACAAAGGATTTAAATCAGCATCACCGCACCTTAATCCTCATCTGCTCAAGAGGCTTCACGTCACTCCTTCTGCTTTATCCCTCAAGATACTTCAGTGATCCACATAGGCGGAGAGTGTGACAAAATGCACCTTTTGGCAGAGTTGGACCACTCGGAAAGCTGTGCAGACTTTGGATTTCCAAAGCATCTGAAGGCCAAAACGCGAGGATTGGACTGAACATTAGAGCGAGACCCATGGAGGCCCAAAGCATCTGACTGGTGAGCCTAATAAACTTTTCATCTTGCAAATAAGTGGGTCCTAGGACTGAAGAGACAATTCTTATAAGAGCCACCCCACTTCAATGATCATTATAAACTGCCTTAAGATCTGACAAACAATATTCACAGACTCTAAGACTGAAAGATTTGGCAGAAATCAACCACCCATATGGATCCACGCCAAAAATTAGTCTAAGAGAATATCCTTTTAAGAAACTTTAGGTTAGAGTTAAGTGTTTGTTTTATAGATATTAGGATGTTGTAGATTGGGTCTTAGAGATAGGGTTTGGGCTTTAGGATTTAGGATAGGTAACTGTTAGGTAATTATTAAGTATTAATAAATATATGTTTGCTAAATAAAAATTTACTGTTACAGAATCTTTTCCATTTTAAAAAGAAGTCCTGTTTGTTTGTTGTTCTTAATTCCTGTGCTATCATTGTTCTGTTCAGAAAGATTGTGTGTGTGTGTGTGTGTGTGTGTGTGTGTGTGTGTGTGTGTGCCTATGGAAAGAAAAAGGCTATTCCCCACTTTCTTTTCTCTCAGGGTCAGTGAAAATGGTCTTAAATTTAGGTCTTGGATCCATTTGTAGTTTAGTTTTGTGGAGGCAATAAGACTGGATCTATGTGGATTCTTCTACATTATGTCTTCTTGTTTCACCAGCACCATTATTCCATTGTGCATTCCTGTCTTTCTTATCAAAAATCACATGTTCATAGGTATGTGAACTTAAGTCGTCATATTCCATTGATCAATGTCTGTTTTATGCCAATATTATCCTTTTTATTATTATAGCTCTATAATACAATTTGAAGTTAGGGATAGTGAGATATCCAGCAGATCGTCTATTATTTGGAATTGTTTCATCTACCCTGGGTGTTTCGAGTTCCTCTATGAACCTGAAAATTATGCTTTCACCTCTGTGTAGAAGTGTATTGGAATTTTGAGGGAGATTGTATTGAATTTGTAGATTGTTTCTGGTAGGATGGTAATTTTCACTATATTAATCCTGTTGATCAATGAGCATAGAAAAGATTGTTGCAATAACCTGACTCCTAGTGACATTCTGATGTACTCATAAATTAGTACCTCACTTGTCAATCATCAAAGAAAAATTCTCTTGAAGTGGATGAGAACAAATATAGAGACTAACAACTGTACAATGCACAGAATGTGAGATAACTTAGAGGACTCAATCCAAAATTAGATGTTACTATCAAATCCCTCTCTCAGGACCCAGGGAACACTGAAGAGGAGGTAGGAAGACTGCAAAAGGCAGTAGATAAAGAAAAGGAGAAATAAAAAAGATTTGTAGACAGAAAAGGACTTATGCTTATATGAACTTACTGAGAATGTGGAAGGAGGCCCAGGGACTATACAAGTCTAATCTCTATAGGGTTCCAATGCTGAAAGGAAAAGAAGAGGCAAACTCCCATCACTACCCAACAGATTTCAATACTTGCAAAGGAAAAGATTATTTCTTCAAAAAGAGTCTCACTGGGTATACAAACTATGCATAAGTTTGGGTCCCATGCCTATCAGTAGACAGCCAACCCAAATTGAGCACAATGATATTTTTGATGTGTGTGTGTGTGTGTGTGCGACATTCTGGCCCTCTTCTTTTTTCCTAATAGATATTTTTCTTGTGTATTATGATTTCAAGTTTTTTTACTATTTTTTTTTTGTGGGCAAATTTATGTGTGTTTATCAGCATTTATATGAGTTTCTTGTGCTTTTTCTTTGTATCTCTTTTTCTTTTAGTTTGTTTTGTCCTATTGTGGTTGTTTTAAATTATTTTATATTGCATTATGCTATTATTTCTGTAGCTGCCTCTCTACATTCTAATATCAGAGGGAAAATGTGTAAATTTTGGTGGATAAAAAAGTAGGAAGAATCTGGGACTATTTGGAGGAGGGGAAAATGTAATCAAAGCATATTGTATAAAATATTTTATAAATAAAAAAGCAATAATAAGAGATACATTAGTAATGAACTCTGTTTACTTTGTCCGAGAGGTTTAGGAGAAGTTGCTACTAGAATAAGTCTTAACAAATTTGCATTGGAGTTCTAATAATTCACTGATATTTACTTCTTTCAATACTTTGAAATTTTGTAATGTCTGAATTATACCATATATATATTTGATTATAATATTAAATAGAATATGTTTTCCTCAGATAATTTTAGATAGGTAATGTTGATATCTAGGTAATGTTGATTATTAGCTTTTTCCTCTGTTAGTATGTATAGCAATTTCTATCACTATGAATATCAATAAATAATCTAAATAATCATGAAACATCCAGCTTCATATCAGATAGAATTCTTCATGTTCTGTGCCATAGGTATATAATTTATTTAACTATAGTGTCTTAGTGTCAACTTGTGGAAGGTAACCAATAGCAAAGCTAGAGCATGCAGAATTATGTGGGATAATCCCTGTAGGGCAACTCTGTCCAATAACTTAAAAATATTTAATCCATTCCTAATTCTAGATGATTTACTTAGTAACATATAATGTATTGTTTGGGATATTGTCTCTCCCAGAGCATGTTAATGCCATTTAACATGATTTTATATATGCATATAATTTAGGACTTTTGTATATTTACAGGTGTTCAAGCAGCTCTTCAAAAAATATTTTGGGTTATTATTTCTTCCCATATAGTGTTCTGTACCCTGCCCAACTAACTCCCAATCTTTTTAATCTTCCTGTTATAATTTCCCCTTTACCTCCTTAGAATGCTATATTCTGTAGTACCTTCCTTTTGCTAATATGCTTAGTTTTGTAATAATGTATATGTAAAGATGTTTGTGGATTTGGTACACATGTTCATGAACACACACACATAATAATAACTGAAAATTTGGAACCACAAACATTGCTTTTAAATGCGTAGCAGTGTTATTTAATAAGTTCATACACTAAGAAATAATTATGCCCTGCAGGTATAAATCAACATCCTACAAAGTGATATAGTGTTGTAACAATTTCCTCTAGTAATTCATGTGAAATTTAGCAGAAAATAAGATTCTCTTTTGATATATTACATTTGGGTTCAATAATTTGAAAGCTAAGAAAAGTTATGAGAAACATAATGATTACTCCTTTTTCCAGAATAAAACAAATGGATCAAGCAGAAAATCACAGGAGATACTTAAAAGCAGTAAATGTTCCCATGTTTTCCCACTTGTGTTTAATTTGAAAGACAGGTAAAATTAAATTAGTTATCACATCCAATTACTGAAAAGTCATTAAGGAACACTATTTAGGATTTTGGCTTTATAAAATTGAATTAAATGCTGTTAAGCTACTTAATATTTGCCATCTGCTAAATCATTTATAGTGTCATATTAATCATTGTCTATGCTAATAGTCTGTCTCAAAGACACTTACTTGTAACCAAATGGATGTTCCCTGGATGATGGGAAACTTTTAATTAAAGCTCAGCATTCACATATGATCTACACTGTTTCATCATTGGATTTGTCCTACTTTACCATCTAATAATATGGTAAAAACCACGACCAAAAGCAACTCAGAGCATGAATTTAAAGATTAATCATTGTTAGAAGGCAAGGCAGGAACTCAAGGTGAAAAAGAAGAACTGAAAGAGAGGCAATGAAAGAATGCTGCTTATTGGGTTGTTTTTCATATCTCACTAAGTTTGGTTTTTTAGACAACCAAGGACCATTTACCTAGGAGTGGCACTACCCAAAGTTGACTGGGCTTTTCCACATAAATTATTAATGAATAATTGTCTCAGAGCCTTGCCAGCAGGCCAGTTTTAAAGATGCATTTCCTCAATTGATCTTCCTTCTTCCAAGATTAATCCAGCGTGGGTCAACTTGACAAAAATCTTACTACTACAACAAAAAGAAACAACCCATTAGTAACTGAAAATTTTGAAACTTCTTTGTTATTAGTCTATGTCACTTGTATATCCTTTTATGCTTTACATATATAGGACTTAGATATAAATTATAATAAATGCTAATATTCCTTGACTTTAAGGTATGATTTGTAGACATAACTATTGATAATGGAATGTACAACTCTGAATTTTGATTGGTTGTGATTAAATGTAGTGGTCTCTGTAGCAAAAAAAAAAAATGTTTAATTAGGGATGAAATTACACTTATTTTTAGGTATAAGGACAGATGCAGAGGCACTTAGCTAGGTTTCCAGCATGTAAGAGACATAGTCTCCTTCTTGTTGAGCTCGTTTTCAGTCCACTTAGAGAGAAGTTGGTTGTGGTCAGGGTATGTGTTGCACTGTCACACCTGTGGAGGATACTGGCCTTTGATGTGGTTCATAAGCGTCATAGATGGTCAGAAATGTAAGTCGTCTTCTTCTTTGGAAGCTTGCATAATGCATTCTGATACAATAAAAGTAAACTCTCAGAGAGAAGACGTTCAGGTAAGCTCCAAATCAAGTGTCCCTTGACCCTGTTCCTGAAGAACATAATGTACTCAGCAATAGGGATTAACCTTCCACCTCTGAAGGGTAACCAAGGACAACAGCAATAAACTCTTTTGAAAGTCTCTTGGACAGACCTAGCAAACAAAGTGAAGGAGAGCTTCTTATGTCCAGTTCTAGGGATTTTATTAATTGTTCTTTAATTCTTACAGAGTCCACCATTAGCCCAGATGAGAAAAGTACATTAAGCATATAAATTTCTATTTTCACATGGAGGTATAAATGTTGTAGCTTTTTCTGTAATTGGTTAATAATTTGATTCCTTGCGCTTTTCATACATTATTATAGCTATTTTACACAGCTCCTCCTTCTTTGGTATTCACCTCCTTCCCTTTCCTAAAGACATTTTAAGGGGCAGTGTTGTAGGCTGTGTGATATGCAGCAGAGACATAGTTCCTGAAACATCACCTGATAAGTAATATGTAAACCCGTAAGTCAAGTGTACATTGTAGTGTGGACCATGGGACATTATAAATGGTAGGAATGCCAAATGTCTTACGAGAAGATAGCAAGCATTAAGTGTATAGGATAAGTGCACTGTAACAGAAAAAGCAGAAGTTTGAGGACTCAGTTCTAATGTGTCCACCTATATATAGACACATTAGATATTGCCAAATAATCTATTCCATGTTGGAATGCATTATCTCTTGATTTTTTAAAGTTGATTTTGTCTATCTTTCTAGAATTTTTAAATCAAATTTAAACAGTATGTACCCACAAATCCAGCCCTACAGAAGATTTTAGAAGGAAAGTTCGAATCCGAGAAGATAACTACACCCAAGAAAACAGAGGAAACAAAAAACTCCACTGCACCTAAACCAAAAGAAACATACAACCACCACCTACACCAAAATAATAGGAAATAACAACCTTGGTCATTAATATCCATCAACATCAATGGACTCAGCTCCCCAATAAAAAGACACTGGCTTACAGAATGGATCAGTAAACCAGACCTATCTTTATAGTTTTAAAGAAAAAAAAGGAAGTTCTGGAGGCTGTATTGATTTTAGAAATTCAGGAGAGAAAGGGAAATGTTTTTAAGCAAGAGTCCCTTAGCATAATAGCAACAGTGATAGAATTGAAGCAATAGTGAAACTGAAATTTATTTTAGAACATCAATAATCTTAGAGAAATGTTTGCCTTATTTTCCTTGGATATTCTTAGAAATCACTAGGAATATTTTGAATTTTGAAGTAATCACATTTTCGGCTTATGAATTGATGGAGGAATTTTGAATGTAAGTACTATAGTCAGTTATCATTAAATTATAATAACCTAATATGTTTGTTGTTATACTTTATTTACTCATTAACTTCTCCAGATGTTTATTTACCTTCTGTAAAATGTAAACATAATATAAAAAATACAAAAATATTATGCAGTGACTTTGATCCCTCTGACTCCTACAGTCCTTCTTCTGAGAGGAATAAAAATTTTAGAGACCCCCGTGGCAGGCAGTGGAGTCAGGCCAGCCACGCTCTAGGAACTAGCTAACCACAAAGCTGATAGTAAAGTAAGATTAAATTCATTCCTGAGATGTTTCCTGCTGACTAACTAATGGGCTGGTACATTCCACCTGCATTTCCCCTTACCCGCTTCTGTTGTGGTAAACAATGGGCTGGTACATTTCACCTGTATTTCCCCTACCCACTTGGGTTGTGGTAAAAAATGGGCTGGCCTGGTACTTTCCACTTGTATTTCCCTCACCCCCTTAGGTTGTAGTTTAAATAGCCTCCTCTCCCCCAAATTGGGGTCGCTGCTCCTCTATCCCTGCGTGGGATATGAGTGGTGTCCTCAGTGCACTCACCCCCCCCCCCAGAAATAAACCTCTTGCGATTGCATCAAGAAGGTCTCTTGAGAGTTTTTGGGTGGCCGTATTATCCCGAGTGTCGGGAGTCGGGAGATGGACTTCCCTTCCCGGGTCTTTCACCTCCACATCTTCATCATGATTTCTGAGCTCCAGGTAATGTTGGGCTCTGGGTCTCTGCATCTGACTACTTGGTTGGGCACAAATCTATGAGTATAGCAGAATATCTTTAGGAATCATTTCATTGACTTTTTTTTTTTTTTTTTTTGCCTGTCATTTTGGTTCTATTCTAGGTCTCTGGACTATCCAGCCTCTGCATCCTGGCCTTCCAGGAATTGTCAGTGGTCAGCTCCCTCTCAAGCAAGACAAGTCATTGTCTGGCCACTTCCACAATTGTATTCAATCACATGTTGTAGACAGAACAAAGCTACTGAATAAAGTAACCTGGGATCATAAGAGTCCACAGAGATTGAACTGACAACCAGGGAGCTTGCATTGGGACTGACTTAGGAGGCTCTCTGCATATATGTTTCAGTAGATTGATCTTCTTGTGGGCATCTGAACAGTTGGAGCAGGGAATGTCTCTGACACTTTTGCCTGCCTTTGGGATCCTTTTCCTTCTACTGGGTTGCCTTGTCCAGTATTAATACAAGGGGAGATGCCGATATTCAATAGAACTTGATATGCCATGTTTGGTTGATATCCATTGGAGGCCTAGACTTTTCTGAAGAGAAATGCAGGGGGAGTAGATGGTGGTGCAGTAGGGAGGTAAAAGAAGGACTGGGAAGAGAGAAGGAAGGAAAACCACAGTAAGAATGTAAAAATGCATATAAAAGAGAGAGTGGGAACAGAACAATCAAGTATATGGTTGTCATTTTAAATAAATTGATATTTATATTCAATATATTGATAAATATATTCAATAGAAATAAACCATTTCATTATAAAAATATGCAGGATTATTTCCTCAATTAATATACTAAAAATATAGTTACCTTTTATTACTTTACAATCAATTAAATCATGAAAGTTATACATTTGTTTTACAACTGATATATTAATAGAAAATAATGCCATTACACATGGTCTGTATTTTTTTAGAGCCAAGATGATAAATGAAGAAAGTTGCTGAGGCAATTCTAAATTTTAATTCTGATATCCACTGAAATATTCAAAAATAATTTTATTTGAAGCTTTACTGTGGGAATACTAAACTTGAGTAAATCTTTTTCCTAAATCTTAAATGATGAAATCTCATTAATGATAACAGATTGCAAAATTACAATAAATATCTCTGTTAGTTTGTGAATTACAGGATATATATTGACCTTGGGTGGTAACTTGGTTGGAAAAATAAACAACAATTAGTCATCTCTCTGGTGGATCTATGAGTATTTCCTGCTAGGACTCATTAAAGAGGAATGATCCTCACCTACGATGAGCAGTATTAGCCAAAGCTCAGAAAGAAATCTATAAGAAAAGGTGACTGCCTCTACTCTGTGGCAACTGCTGTTTTCCTACTTCCTTGCCATAGGACTTATCTTCTGTGGCCTTGTGCTGTGGGATGGAGACTTGCAAGTTGCTGAGAATCCTCCATGTCCTCATTGCCAGATTCTGACCATACTAGCACCTAGCCTGGTTAACTGAGCAGTTACTGGTTTCTTAGCCTACCAGGCATGATGCTGCCCTCTATTATACTACTTAGATCAAATCACACAAGAAAAATATGCTATTATATATACATACATATACATATGTGTGTGTATAATATATTAGCATATATTATATATATATATATATATATATATGAAGGTGTAAGTTACAATTCTTAGGTAACATAATCATCAGTCCTTCTAATTCATTTATTTTTGGCAGTCATTTCACAGGAATAATTTGTTGCATGTGCCTATTTTCACAAAATTAACTTAAACTTTATATGTTTCTCTCTTCTGTCTCTGTCTCTTAGTGTCTCTGTTTACTTTATAGATATATGCCTAACAAAAAATATGTTATTTAAATTATTCCTGCTATAACTGGGCATTGTGGAACATTTCTTTAAATGCAGCACGTGAGGGCCAGAGAGCAAGCAGATCTCTGTGAATTCGAGGCCAGCCCAGTTTACATAGTGAGTTCCCGAGTTTTCAGCTACAGTGTAACTCTGTCTTGAAAACAAATAAAAGAGAAAGAAAGACAAAATTAAATTATTCCTGTAATTGTCATGTGTCAGTGTCATCTTAGAACTGTATGTTGGTGTTCATTGCCTCTACCATTTTTCCTATTTGTTAACTATTATTTTCATGATTTTTTACTGAATTGAGCAAGGAACCAAAACATCTGAGACTTTGTAAATATATTAGTGAAGGGAATATTAATACTGGATTTTCTACCTGGAAAGTAAGACTATAAAATATAATATGACTACAAAATTTACAAAAAGTTAAGAAAATGAATTAATTATGCAAGTAATATGAAGCAAACTTCATGAATGCTCTACAGTTAGAGGAAACAAATTATTAACTTGTTAACTGAATAGTAGAAAAGTACTTTTGATTACAAGTATAAGAACTGTTAAATTATCTTTATGAAAAAACTGTTTATTTATATAAAACGAAAGGGAAATATAGTCCAGAGTAAAAAACAAAAGCAATTTCAAGTCAGGAGGAAGGAATATTTTAGTAAATATTAGAACATATTAGAAAAGGAGATATTAGTAAAGCAAGAAAAGTTATTATAGCTCGTATACACTTATTTATCCTGCATAAATTACTTTCTCTTTCTGAGCATCACTACTAAAACAAAAAACAAAACAAAAAAAAACTAGCTTTGTGGAATATATATATAACAATGAAGCAAATAATATTGTTGTGAAAAAAAAGAATTTTTAATTTTTCTACCCTAATCTACTGGTAAAGTAACTGGTTTAGGTCAATATCTGCCAAGTAGTTCACATTCTATGAAAGTTAGGTGCTAACAATTTTTACCAACACAATAACTAAATTAAATATAAGAAAAATTAGCATAATTAATCTAAATTTAATTTCCTATAATCACCAATCACACATCTTCCTAGATTGTGTAATGACAACCAGATGAATAATTCATTGAATTAATCAAGAACTACAAGTTAAAATTGTACAGATAGTATTTTTATACGAAAATAGCTTGGATACTCACTCACAAGCTAAAATGTAATGATGAAGGAGAGTTGCTGATGACTGTATTTGTAGTATTTGAAAGAATAGCCACAGGTGACAAACCAGATGATTATACTTAAAGAAAGCCATTTGACATTTTGAAAAGGGAAAATGTATCAATAATTAGAAACACTGTAGGTGAGGATTTCTATGCCAGATTAGTAGTGGGGGTTGCTAGCATAAAGATAATTGCTGCTGGTGGTATAGACCAGCATGTAACATTGAGAAATGCATGGCAACAAATTGAATGTTGGGAAGGATGCCAATTTTAGCATCCATCCTGTGTATTTCCTAGGCATAATAAACATCAAACTTGAAGAAAAGCATTATGTATGTTAGTGAATTTTGGATGTAGAGTTTCTTACCAAAACAGTAGATAATTTAAGATGAATGTGGGGAAACAATCTGATCTCTTGACTCATTTCCAGATTGTGAAATGATAAAGTAGGTAATAGTCACACTTTGAAGCTCTACAGCCATGGGGTTGAAAAAAACAAAAACTTCATTGACACCATTATTGATGTTTCTTGGTTTATATCTAACTTAGATTTCATTGATGTTCTTATGTGAAATATCTCTGGGATATATTTGAAGCATTTTCATGTCAACATCACTTAGGGGACATTTCCATACAGGCCAAACGAATAATAGTATACACCTATTAAGAGTCTCATGACTTTCTCATCTTCATTTTTATTATTCATCTTACTAATCTCTTCTAGTCATCAAATGTTGAGCATAGAGCAAGAGTGAATATTGAAAGAACAGAAATGTAAGCCATCAAGGATGATACACAGAAAAGGAATGGGGAAACAGGTGCTGAAAGTAAAACTGGACACCAATCTAAACAGTATGAGTTGCCTTGAAGAATAAATATTGCAATGTGAAAGAAAAGGTGCCTAAGTTGAACTGAAATAAATTTTGAACTACATAAAATGATGAGTGTTTTAACAGAGGATTAAAAGTCTTTGAAACATCTAGCAGAGTCTGATTTGTTTAAACTGGAGGAAATAGAAACTTTCCTCATATCACTAACAGAGCAAAACACTCAGGAAGATTGACATGAGATCAGCATCATTTCCTAGACCTGGGAAATGATATTCTTGCTGATAGACAAATTGCATCTCAATATGAGAGAAATGATGCACAGGTGCACACCTCCTAAAATACCTGCTCTATGATGACTTCCATATGTGTGCCTATCATAAAGCTTTCGTTGATATAAAGTGTAACTTCTTGGGCAATCTTGAGGTTCCTTAAGTGACACTGTAATGGTTCCTCCAGCCAACATAGGGATGAGGCTTTGTGGTGACACGAACCGTTAGTGTAGCTCAAGTCTTTAAATGATCAGGTGAGAAGATGCTGAAATCTACTCTTATTTTCTTTATACTTTTCACATACAATACACTCTTATTGTTGGCTCCCTTCCATCTCCTCCTCCCAGTTCCTCCCCACCTCCCCTCTTCCTCAGATCTACTCCTCCTCCATTTCCCATCAGGAAAGAGCAAGTCTCTCAGTGATAGCAACCAAATATGGCATAACAAAGTTCAATAAAATTAGGCATATACTCTCATACAAAGGATGGACATATCCACCCAGTAGGAGGAAAAGGGTCCCAAAATCAGGCAAAAGAGTCAAAGACCGTGCCTCCTTCAATTGGTAGGAGTCCAGAAAAAAAGATAACAACTATAGCATCTATGCAGGGGTCCTACTCTAAACCCATGCAGGCTCAGTGACTGGCAGTTCAGTTTCTTTGAGTCCCTATGTAATGTGCATATTTGATTTTATGGGCCATGTTCTCCACTGTTCTTGACATCTCTGATTCTTACAATCCTTTCTTCTGCTGGGAAACCCAGCTCTCCTTAATTTTTGGCTGTGGGTCTCTGTATCTCCTCCATTAGCTGCTAGCATAAGCCCGTATGATGACTGGGATAGGCACTGATTCCATAAGTATAGCAGAACATCATTAGGAATCATTTTAGTGACTTTTTTTTTTTTTTTTTTGTCAATGTTGTTTGATTCTACCCTAGATCTCTGAGCCATCCAGTTTCCAGATCCTGGCCATCCAGGCACTGCCTGCCATGGGCTCCCTCTTGTGGCTAGGTCCTCTAGCTAGAGCACTCATTGGTTGAACACTCCCACAAGATCTGAGCTGATCAGACAGTTCAGGCTCCATATTTCCCCGTAAATGTCCACCTATTTCATTCATTTCTCCTTCCATCACTTCGTCTCTCATATGTTCTTTTCTGTTCCCATGCCCTCCAGTCTACAGTCTACCCACAAAATCTATTCTATTTCCCCTTCCCACTGAACCTGATAGAAGAGAAAGTAGGGAATAGCATTGAACTCATTGGCATAGGAAACAATTTTCTAACCGGAACACATGGAATAAGATTGACAATTAATTAATGGGACTTCATGAAACTGAAAAACTTCTATAAGGAAAAACACACTGTCAGTAGAACAAAACAGCAGACTACAGAATGGGAAAAGATTTTTACCAACTCCACATCTGACTAAGAGATAATATCTAAAATATATAAATAAGCCAACAAACAAACAATCAAAACATCAACAAAGCAAACAATCCAATTAAAAATGAGGTACAAACATAAATAGAGAATTCCCATTAGATGTATCTCAAATGATTAAGAAACAAATAAATGTTCAACATCCTTAACCATAAGGGAAATGCAACTCAAAACTACTTTGAGATTCCATCTCATGCCAGTCAGAATGCCTAAGACCAATAACACAAGTGACAGCTTATGCTGGTGAGAATGTGGAGCAAGGGGGACACTCCTCCATTGCTGGTGGAATGCAAACTTTTACTGCTTCTATGGACATTTATGTGGTGGTTCCTCTTTAAATATACTAGTCTTCTTAAAGATTAGAATATTTAATTGAAAATAGGACCATATACATTATGATGATTATCTCTAATCTCTACCATGAAATGCTCATCAGAGCAAACTTAAGAATTTTGGTTCATGGTTTCAGGTAGATTCCAAGCCATCATGGCATGGAAAGTCATGGAAGCAAAGATGTATGCACTGAGTGTTGGTGCAGTGTTGTGTCAGGAGGGAGCCATGGTTCCATGTTGCAGTTTGGAAGCAGAGAAATCCCAATCAGAACAAAGGAGACTTATCAACTTTCAATGAAGTCCTAAAGTCTCCACAGCTTTCAAAACATTAGCACAAGCTGGGGAAACCAAACCTGAAATGTGATTCTAAGAGAGGAATTTCCAAATTGAAATTGTAGGAAGAACTCAGAAGAAATCATTTCAATCTTAGTCACTTTAGCATTCATTGAAAATGGAATAGGATAAAATCCTAAGTACAGTCCTTAATGTGCAATAAATTGAAATCAGAAGGACATTAAATTGATGAGGTAGATAAAGACATGTTTAGACATCACACTTCCTTTTGAAATTCCATTTCCATTGGCAGGCAAAGATTTTATAGCATCAGGGAGGATTGAGATTTTTGGGGAAATTTTATAAAGTCTCCTAGTGTGAACAATCTAAATGAAAAATGGAACAATTAAAAACATTATTTCAAAATATAATCTCATATTTTTTAAAAATATATAACATAAATGACACAAGGGCTTTTGAAGCAAATGTTGTATTTATTAAATTCCATTAAATTACCAGATTTGTTACAGCAAAAGTAGAATAGATTTAGTGTTTAAAATATTCTTTAAGCATCTATATATTGATTCTTATTTCACTGTATAGTGAAATGTTTGTAAAATCGTAATTATACTCAGATTTTATTTTTTAATAAAATAAAAAAGTTAACATACACACACAGATGGGGAGGGAGATAGAAACCAAAACAAACAAATAACAACAATCTAGGTTCCTTGGTCCTTGGGGAAATGCTGACTTCTGGTAAGGAAAGCAAAATTGTAAATAATTTTATTGTAAAATGTCATCCCCGGAAGTAACAGAATGACAAGAAAAATAAAAGCAAAGTGTAAATAAAACCAGTTGTTGCAAAGCAGAGACAGAGAAACCAATTGTGATTTTTAGATTCACAAAGCTGTCAAAAGTCTGGATAATAAAAAAAAAGATCATTAGTATTAGATCATACCATAAAATAGATTCTAATTTCCAGATATTTCTATACAGATAGCCAAATAATAAACAAATGACTGTATTTCTACACATAATTTAAAATATATATATTGCCTTTCAATATACTATTAATTCTATAATGATCTAGAAAGTAAAGCAACCTTGCCAGCATACCTGAGAACTTGTACTTAATCCAGATGGTAGAAAGAGTGAAACTATCCCTGCAAGTTGTCCTCTGACCTCCAGAATCCAGGCCACCTGTGGACACCTGTTTATGACCTCATTCAAATATATGAACAAATTAAAATTTAGGAGACAAAAAGCAACAAATTAAACTGGATGTGACTGCATAATCCACTGGACTGGAGAGATGAATGAGTGAGTAAGAGCACTGAAAGCTCTTTCAAAAGACTTAGGTTCGTTCTCAGCATCCACATAGTAATTAATAACTGTCAGTACTGTCTCCAGTTGTTGGGTTTCCAATGCCCTCTTCTGGTTACCTTATACCAGGAACACACAAGAGGCACAGGTGTACACGGAGGCAAAACACACACATAAATAAACCAATCAGTTAATCAATCAGTCAGTTAATAATGTACTGAAAACAGAAGAATCCTAATATCAGAAATAATATGACAATGATATCTATTTATATATATGCATATATGAAATATTTCATATTTTATTGTGTTTTAACTTACCTTATAATATTAGCAATGTATGCAATAGGTATTCAATGTTACAATGTTGTCATTTTGTAAGGTCTAAATATGGACACCAGGAGTATTGCCTCAAAATCATAGTTTACATTATTGTAAGACATTACACATCTTCTCTTTTAGCTATTTTGAAACACACAGCACACTATTAACACCATCCTCTCTGAAAAACACACAAGCAGATATTTTTCAGTAAATTTCACTTTCCAAATTCCCCCATCTCTCCTGGCCACTAGTAAGTGCCACATTTCAGTCTGCCTCTGTGAAGTCACATTTTCTTCAGCTGCACAGGTGAGGGAGACACTATGGCACTGGCCTTTCTGTTGTGACCCTCATTTCTTCCTACAAAAAAATATTGTGTTTTATACTGTAACTGAATCGTGTGTATGTGTGTGATGTGCTCTTTACCTACTCATCTTTCAAGTGACACTTTATTCATTTTATTTCCTCACCTAGTACCAGTGCTACTGTTAATTAGTGTGCAGTGTGCAAGGAAATGAGATTTGGGAGAGAAAGGAGCAGATTTTGCAGTGTTGCAAAGCCTACCAATTCCAGTTTTATTCAAGTAGCTTCAGCATGACTTCAAAGTTATCCAAGAGGTAGCCTGTAGCTAGCAGGGAAAATACACTCATAATCTGATACAAACTTAATTTATTTATTTTGTTTGTTTATTTATTGCTTCAAGTTACATTTTCATCACAGTGCTCTCCTTCTACCCCTCCTGCTTTCATCCTCCCAACTTCTCCTCCCTCTCCCACCCATTCCACTCCTCCAATGTGGAATGTCCCTACATATCAACCCCTCTCAGTTCAACAGTCATATGCAAGCTAAGAGCTTCTTCTTGCAATGCGAGCCAATGCGGTGACACTCCCAGCACAAATTGTCCCCTTAATAGTTAACAAAGTCTATGTTCCTGATCCTTTCGGTACATTGGTTGTAGTATAGTTATCATGTACTATAGGGCTAAAATCCAGTTATAAGTGAGTAGATTCCATGTGCATCTTTCTGAGTATGGGTTAGCTCACTCAGGATGAGCTTTTCTAGTTCCATCCATTTGACGGCAAATTGCAAGATTTCCTTTCTTCTGATTGCTGAGTAGTATTCCATTGTGTAAATGTACCACCACAATTTTTTTTTTATCCATTCGTTGGTTGAGGGACATCTGGGTTGTCCTTGTGGTTTGGTGAGGAATTATTTGGATGTATACCCAGAAGTGGTATGGCTGGGTCTTGAGGTAGGGCTATTCCACGTTTTCGAAGATATTGCCACACTGATTTCCATAGTGGTTGTACAAGTTTGCACTCCCACCAGCAATGGAGGAGATTCCCCTTTCTTCAAAACCTGGTCAGCATGTGCTGTCATTTGAGTTTTTGAAATTAGCCATCTGACAGGTGTGAGATGGAATCTCAGAGTCGTCTTGAGTTGTATTTCTCTGATGATTAAGGATGTTGAGCATTTCTTCAAATGACTTAACTACCATTGGAGATTCCTCCTTTGTGAATTCCCAGTTTAGCCCTGTTTCCCATTTTTTCATTGGAGTATTTGATTTCTTGGTTTTTAATTTCTTGAGTTCTTTATAAATTTTGGATATTAGCTCTCTGTCAGAAGTGGGGTTGGTAAAAATCTTTTCCCAATCTGAAGGCTGACCTCATGAAACTGACAAGCTTCTGTAAGGCAAAGGACAAACTTAATGTATAATTCCACATTTTCAACACCATTTCAACACCAAGACTACAAGGCAACTGCGAAGTCTAAATGAGCTATTCAGAGTTCCTAATTACAAGGACTGATTCATGTTCTCAATATTTCAGACAAAGTCAGTGTGACTTAGACTGGATTTGTTTCAAGCATTGCCAAATAAAATTGGAACATTTAAGCATGGAGTACTTTGGAAAAAAATGAGGATTTGGAGTTAAAGAGAAGTCTTAGACTAGATGGGAAATTCCAACTTAACAACAACATGACCTCAATATCACAAACTCGTGATGGGTCACACGCTATAGCATAGAAGGATGGAGCAACTGTTTTCTGTATTGTGCAACTTGACAGTAGATCTCACATTTGTCTCATTATTACAGCAGCACTGTATATACCTGTCTCTAAGTAAAGGAAAACATAAGGACTTCAATCAAAAGGGTGGATTGTAGTTCACCATTTTTTCCATTTGCCTTCTATATAAAACTTCTTAATTATAGCATAGTAGTCTTCTGCCAAGTCTGCAAAGGTTTGAGATTCAAGTCGAGCAATACTGCATTTGCTCAAAATAATGGTGTCAAAAGTAACCAAACATCAATAAATTTTTTTAAAAAATGGTGTTTTAATTCAAATATGTGGTTTCTTAATCAATACAGGTTCATCATTAAGTTGTAGAAGATATCTAAGAACAGCAACAACAGTATGTAATGTTTGTGAGAGTAGTGCATGGAACCCCAGTAATCAAATGTTTAACAAAATAGGTAATCCATATCTGTCACTGTGATTATTATTTGATATATGTGGTACTTTCTCCCATTGTAGGCATCGCCTCCCACTATAGAATATCAACATTTACCATTTCATTATGATTAATTACGTAAAGATTTTGTGAACTTCTACAACAGTAGGGTTACATATGACATTTTCATGGCCTTCAGTGTTATTTTTCACTCCTCACACTCTCTCTTTTACCCTACCCTCCTACCTCCATCTCCTTTAACTCTTCCTGGCCGTTATCCTCCTCCAACCTTTCACATCATATGTATGTATTCTAGCACCCTTCTCTTAAAACCCACTCCATGGCCTCTTTCTATTTTCCTCACTTCTATGGTTACTACAGTAAAATACATATTCAACTTCAAATATAGAAGTCACATGATTGAAAACATGATATGTATCTAAGTAAATGGCATGGTATATTTCTATGTATAGATTACCTAACACAGATAGATTACTTCAAACTCTGTCCTTTTATGTGAGATCTTTCTTATGTAATTTTTCTTGACTCTTAATAATGTTCCTTTATGTATAGGTACTGCATTTCCATCATCAGTTGGTCAGTTGGTAAACAATTTACCATTTCCAGTTTCTAATATTGTGAATAAATTAGCAGTGAACAAGAATATCAAGCCTTTGTGTAGTAATATGTAACATCCTTTACAGATATGCCCACTAGTGTCAACTGTATACTATGGAAGATCTATATATAGCTTTTTGAGAACCCTCAAAATAGCTTTTATTGTGTTGCCAGAGGAGAAATGTATTCAGCAGTCTTACTTAGTTGTGAACTCAGCATGATATGTCCACTAATACAACAGTGTTATGAATGACGTGCAAGTAACTGTAGAGGAATTTTTAATCCAGCAACATGGATAGATGCTCTAGCAAATGATTACATCCAAAGACCTAGGTTTGTGTGATCCATCTGGAATGCAAACACAACACATATAACTTTAAACCTTGTGGGTGGAATACACACATGTCTTTAGTACACACCTTTAATTGCAAACTGTGACATCTAAATGAGTAACAGACAAAGTGAAGAATTAGAGAAAGATTTTACAGAATAGGATAACCCAACCCTTAAGAGAACAGCAAAGGAAAGAGAGGCTATTTAAAAGAGAGTAGGGAGAGGCAACAGACTTTGGAGAGTTGAATCTGTTCAGTCAGTTCCAGCAGTCCAGTGGAGCTGTCAGTCCAATTGAGCTCAGTCAATTGGGATTCAGTGGAGTGAGTGCAGTGCAGTGGGGTTGAGTGCAGTGCAGTTTAGTGTAGGTCAGCAGAGGCAGTTGAAGACATAGAATAAGAAAGAGCTAGATGATTAGACCAGATTGCCAGAGTTAGTTTCAGACCAAGTAGAGCAATTCAGTCAGAAGCTGAGAGAAACCAGGTTGGAAGGTTTGAAAGGAGTTTGAGCCAGAACACCTGAGTTGAACCAGCCAGAGTTCAGAAAGCACTAGAAAATGGGAGCTCATTCAACACTAATCCTCTGAGACACCAATTGCATCTGGTGAATAAAAGTAACTTTTTTTTTTTTTTTTGGTTTTTCGAGACAGGGTTTCTCTGTGTATCCTTGGCTGTCCTGGACTCACTTTGTAGACCAGGCTGGCCTCGAACTCACAAAGATCCGTCTGCCTCTGCCTCCCAAGTGCTGGGATTAAAGGCGTGCGCCACCACCGCCCGGCTAAAAGTAACTTTTATAAGTACCAATCATCTAATTGATTAAAGCTTTGTTCCAGGGAGCTGGAGAGATAACTCAGTGGTAAAAAGCAATTTCTGCTCTTCCAGAGTTTCTAGGTTCAATTCCCAGCACAAGCATGGTGACTCTCTGTAACTATAGTTCCTTCACCCAAACATATATTTAGGCAATAAATAAACAAACAAACAAACAAACAAACAAACAAACAAATAAATAAATAAATAAATTGGGTCTCTATTCCTTCCTGTTCCAAAGACAGCTGGATCTTCTCATGCAGTGCCAGCCTCCTCTCTTAGACACAACAGTGAAGGTTAGAGTGAATGGATTTGACCATATTGGGTGCCTGGTTACCAGCGCTGCCTTCACCTCTGGCAAAGTGGACATTGTTGCCATTATTGATCCCCTCATTGAGCTCGACTAGGTGGTCTCCATGTTTCAGGAGTACACTACTCAATGCAAGTTCAATGACACAGTAAAGGTTGCGAACGGGAGACTTGTCATGAACAGGGAGGCCATTATCAGCTTCCAAAAACTAGATCCCACTAACATCAAATGGGGTGATGCTGGGACTGAATATGTTGTGGGGTCTACTGTTGTCTTCATCACCATGAAGAAGGAGAGGGCCCACTTGAAGGGTGGGGCAAAAGGGTCATCATCTCTTCCCCTTCTGCTGATGTTCTCATTTTTGTGATGGGCATGAACCACGAGAATTATGAAAACTCACTCAAGATCATCAATGTTTCCTGCACCACCAACTTCTTTTACTCCATGGCCAAGGACACCTTTGGCATCATGGAAAGACTCATGATAACAATCCATGCCATCCCTGCTACCAGAAGACTGTGAATGACCCCTCTAGAAAACTGTGATGTGAAGTCCATGCAGCTGCCCAGAACATCATCAAAGCATCCATTGGTGCTGCCAAAGCTGTGTGCAAGGTCATCCCAGAGATGAATGGGAAGCTCATTGGCATGACCTTCCATGTTCCTACCCACAATGTGTCCTTTGTGGATCTGACATGTTGCCTCCAGAAAGCTGCCAAGTATGGTAACATCAAGAAGGTGGTGAACCAGGCATCTAAAAGTACACAAAAGGGCATCCTAGACTACACTGAGTACCAGGTTGTCTCTTGTGACTTCAACAGTCTTGCCCACTCATCCCTCTCTGATGCTGGCACTGGCATTGATCCCAATGACAACTTTGTAAAGCTCATTTCCTGGTTAGACAATGAATATGACTACAGTAACTTGGTGGTGGACCTCATGACCTACATGGCCTCCAAGGAGTAAGAAGCCTTGGACCACCCACCCCAGCAAGGACATGAGAGCAAGAGAGAGACCCTCAGATGCTGAGGAGTTCCTTTCCCAACTCAGCCCCCTGACATTGAACATCTCTCTCACAGTTTCCATCCTGGACTCCCAGAATAATGGGAGGTGCCTAGGGAGCCCCACTCTCTTGAATACTATGAATAAAGTTCATTGTACCCACAAAAATTAATTAAATAAAATAAATTAATTTATTAAAAGCTTGTGCCATAAGATGGAACCCATACTTCAAACTGGCAACTAGACCAAATCTATGACTGGCTAAGTCAAACTCCATAAGGAAAACATTTATGCTATTATTCTGCTAAAGGGAAATAGTATAAAGCTAAGTCTTATTGACTATATGTGTACATATATATATATGCATATATGTATATATGTACATTTCTCAAGCATTATTTTAATAGATCATATTTAGCATAGAGACCCATGATTAATTAATATGCATGCAATAGGAGATTGTGTAGTACCAAGCTCAAAATGAGAAATCTATATTACACTAACCCCAAAGATCAGGAATCAGGGATCATTGCAGAAGAGTAACTAGAAAAATTATAAGAGACAGCAGTATTTAATGTCTGCACGTAAAAATTATTTTATGCACACAGCATGGCATTAGAACATACAAATTCCCAGTGACTGCAATTGTATGAAGAAGAATCGCATGAGATCAAGCCAGCCAAAATCTCATTATGTACTGCAGAGAAGCTTATGAGGTCCCATGTATAGCTGAAGCACTATTGGCAATTTCTGGCTTCTGAGAGGTGAAGTGAAATAGATGATTCTTCACCCATGCACACACAGACCACACTAAGTGAACTCAGTGGTCTTTAAAAGGAACTGCAGGCAACTGAATAAAGCTGAGAGCAGTAGAAATAGTCTTCTCCCAGGGAAGAACACATCAACTGTTTATGCAATACCAAATATTCAACACTTAAAAGTTGCATACAAGTAATATACAGTCTGAGCTGGTTGTGTTTATGTATTCAGAAATATATGTGTAATATGCATACATATATGTAATATATATACATATATATAAACAATTAATGAAAAGGGGGGGCATGAATTTGAAAGAGTGTAAAGAGTGATGATATATGGGATGATTTGGAGGGAGGAAACGATAGGGAAAATTGATGTATTTATATTATCATCTCAAATAAAATAATACATAAGTTTAGAAGGAAAAATTGGTAAAAGGATAGTGATGAAATGTGAGGGAGGAGGACAGGAGGTGGGTTTCATTCAAATGCATTTTGTTTTTTGGTTTTGTTTTTTGTTTGTTTGTTTGTTTGTTTTTGTTTTCTGTTTTTTTGTTTTTTGAGACAGGGTTTCTCTGTGTAGCCCTGGCTATCCTAGACTCACTTTGTAGACCAGGCTGGTCTTGAACTCACAGAGATCTGCCTGCCTCTACCTCCTGAGTGCTGGGATTAAAAGCGTGCACCACCACGCCCAGCCTTCAAATGAATGTTAATAAAATATTACTTCTTGTGTTTTTTGTATTATGATTGAGTACACTTTAAAGAAACATTTAAACATACTCTACCAAGTGCTGTCTTTGAGAACTAATGTACCTTGTCTCACTTCTGTTCATTCTTCATTTTCTTTTTTTAAATCAATAAGTAAATAAATATATTTTCACAAGATTTATCAAATTTTATGATACATTGATGTACACCAATAGTCCCAAGACTTGGTAGAGAAGAATTGGGAGTTCGAGATAATCCTCACCGATATAGTGAGTTTGACACTACCTTGGACCTATAGAACTCTGTCTCCAGAAGACTTACCAAGCAGAAGCACAGAAAATCCACACAGAGAGGAGCTCTGAGAGCCTGCTGACAGGACTATGCGATGTCAAGCAGGGTCATGAAAGATTAAGAAGAATTAATTAAGACTATGATTGAGATGTAATTGAAGAAATAAATACATGTAAAAATAAAATAAAATATTTTTTTTTAGGAAGCAAAAACTGGGGTCAGGAGGTCTGCCAGTCACTATTGCAGCAACCGCCCAACTTTATTTTGTATTTTTCATTTTTATTCAAGCTTAAAATATTACACTGAAAATAAGAGTTGTTGATGGCTGCTTTATGTAGGCTAAACATTTTCCTCATTTCTGAATTTTGGGCAATTGTAAGAAATGCTCTTTTGTTACAATAATGAATAGAAAGGAATTTGTATTGTCAAAGTAGATACTCCTTTTAGCCAGTCATCTTCTCTGCTTGTTGTCACAATTACAGCTCTTGAGGTTATAATCTGCAAACCAAAAATTGCTGAAATTGAGTTTGACAGGTCCAACTAATTGGCTCCCAAGGAGCCGTTATGTTATACCTGCTGAACCATCCATGAAAGACACAGCTACTTGTCCAAACTATGCACAGGACTAATTATAAACCAGCAGGAGATAGCTCATGGTAATAGGCCAGGCACTGTTATTAGTACATAATAATTCCATGCCCAAATCGTCAATTATGGCAGTCTAGCTACCTTGAAGAAAATGCAATTGTATAAGAATAATTACTGAGGGATACTGTATGAGTAGAATTTGTGCTATTTTTGTTGCTGTAAATGACCCTTTCTTTTGACTAACATTCTCTAAAGATATAAATCCCTGTCTAGGCACCAAACAAACCAACAAAGAAAGAGAAACAAAGAGATATCAATATTAATTACTTTATAACCTGCTGAAAAAAATAAATATAAACTTGCTTGATATTGTGCATTGGAAATTGTTAAGTACTAAAATATCTTCCATACGGTTTATTGAAATATATATTTAAATAATACTTACTGTGCAAATATTTATATATCAAAGATGTTCCTGTCACTTTTGAAGATTCTGTTCAGACCAAAGTTCTCTGTTTTATATCAGTTTACTATTGGAAAACAATACAAAACTGAGGTTTACCTCTTCTAGACTGAACTTAAGAGCTTTCCTTAGGCCGGGTGGTGGTGGCGCACGCCTTTAATCCCAGCACTTAGGAGGCAGAGGCAGGCGGATCTCTGTGAGTTCGAGGCCAGCCTGGTCTGCAAAGTGAGTCCAGGACAGCCAGAGCTGTTATACAGAGAAACCCTGTCTCGAAAAAACAAACAAACAAAGAGCTTTCCTTAATTATTTAACTGTCTTATCAGGACAATTTGTTTCAGAAACAAGATCAGAGTTCTGCCAAGGACATGTTTGATATTTTCTTGGTTAATTAATTGAAATATATTCTGATCTTACATGAAAAAAAGTCTTGCAATTAGACACCATTTTAATTAAAAGATTTTCTTTCTTTGGCTTGTTTTCACTATAAAATAATTTCTAATTTCTTGCAGTTAACTTTGATTAAAAATGTAGAGCACAGTTTTTCCTCACCTATATGGATCACGGCTCTTTAATTTTTACCTATACATTTAGTCTTATACATCTTTTAAATATGATCTTGGAATTTCTAGGAAATTAAGATTATAACAAAATGAGGTACAATACCTATCTCATAGATTGTGTTGACAACAGAATACGTATCATAATTCACAATTTTATGCTTCATGTTATAAATTTTCTAGTTTGATAAGCAGAGAATTTTAATTCATAAATGATTGTGTGAATTTATTTGTAATCTCTGTATGATAAACATTAATATTATCATATTTTTATTATGATTTAAAAAATTTTTAACATTGTAACTTAATGACATTTCTCCTTGCCTTTTCTTCTTCCAAACTCACCCATATATGCTTCTCCTAATAGTTTGATGCAAATATTCAATTAAAAACACACATTAACAGAAGTTAAGGCATGAATTCTAATTTGTCTCCTTTTTAATTTAATTTTATGTAAATAATAACCATACAGTATAGGATAACTATTCTACAACCAATACACCAAAAGGATCAGGAACACAGGCTTTGTTACCTATTAATGGGCAATTTGCCCTACGGGTGCTACCATGTAGGCCTCCAGTGCAAGAGGAAGCTCTTAGCCCTATTATGACTGTTGAACTGAGAAGGGCTGGTTTGTAGGGACACTCCACATCAGACGAGTGGGATGAGTGGGAGAGGGAGGGTGGAACCGGGAAAGGTGGAAAGAGGGCACTGTGATGGAGATGTAACTTGAAGTAATAAATAAACAAACAAGCAAACATAAAACCCAACAACAACAAAAAAGAAACTCAGCTAGATTAATGTTTACAGAATGTGTATATATATATATATATATATATATTATAGTGTATTATGTAAATATTACTTTTGGTTTTGTGGTGTAGTTTGGTATATACAATCTCCACATCTGTGTGCCTTATCGATAATTCATCAACATCATTGTCTATAATTATGATCAACTTAGGACAACAACTAAAATATATTAGCAAAGTCCTGTAGAATAGAAATCACATAAAATTTCATTTTATTTTGTAAAATAAATGCATTCTTATTATTTCTGTTTTGAAATTCCTTTCAATTTTATTAATTTTTTTTTATTTGGAAAGCAGAAATATTTAATAGATTACCTACATAAAAGAAAATTTAGCATTAATATCCAGCTAGTGATACATTTCGTTTTAGCAGGTTTCAACTTAATAAAATTAATGAAACCAAACACTAAATAAGCATAAATTTCAAGTTAATATTTTGTTCTTATTCATACTACCACCTAGATATATCTGTTTTTTTCATCATTTATTTATTTCTTCAATTTACATCTCTTCTTAGATCCAGAACACCCTCTTGATTCCTAAACAACTCAAAATTTAACTATGAGACTCTAGCTATCTATTCTTCAACCACCTCAGAGAGCTGAGAGGGATAAATATATCTGATTATATAGGAAGTGCAGGGCCTGCAGCTTCCAAAACTAAAAAATGACATACCAGTGGCTGCCTGGACAGTTCTCATTTTCTCTCCATACATTACAGCATCAATCTTCAGCCATTTGGCCCCATTTCTCTGACAGATATTGATTGTAGAGCAGGAATTGTGAAGGACTTACCTACCCTGTCTTGGCAGAGCTAGGCTGTCGACTTATCTGCTTCCAAGTTTTGTCCTTTTTGGACAGAAATCTGTCTACAGTTGAAGCAAGGGGTTTTTCTTGCCAAGAGAACAGCTTACCACCAATTCAATCATCTCCCACTGGAGATTCTTCGATGCTCATTTTCTACTTGGAGTAGAATAGGGGGTGCTGTCAGGAGCTGACACGTCTCGATATCAAAAAATCTTAAGTTAAGAAAACATCTTTGAGTGCCATATTCTGCAGATCTCTTGAGGTTTTTGAAGATGCCCTATCTATCTCTTATATTTAGATAAGCAAATATTGCTTGTCTCTTAGCAACTTGATTTCTGAGTAGCTTAGAAAATAACTGTGATAGACTGTCATAGTAACTAACAAAATGACACGTTTTCATGACTATTAGTTTCCGTTTCTTAATTATCCTAAACAGTTTATGTCGGTTGGTAGCGAGAGGTCAAAACTTGACATTTCATTTTTAAGTATTACTACGAACAATACCTTTAAGAAGCGTTACCCTTAATTTTGTATCAATATACAAAGATCAATACCAATGTGGCCAAATATAATCTTAATTTTGTATCAATATACAAAGATCAATACCGATGTAGCCCAATACAATCTTAATTTTACATTAATCTACAAGGGTCAATACCATTGTGGCCAAATATAATCTTAATTTTGTATCAATATACAAAGATCAATACCGATGTAGCCCTATACAATCTTAATTTTGCATTAATATACAATGATCAATACCAATTTAGCCAAATATAATATTAATTTTGTATCAGTATACAAAGGTATAAGGCTATATTCAATAATCTGTCCTTTTTTCTTGATCTTTCCTATACTATGTCTATGTCCCATTGTTCTCAAGTCTGTTCACTCCTATATAGGAGAGAAAGGAAGATACAGAAAATAAAAAGAGAGAAGTCCCTGGGTCTAACCTTCAAAACCCATTTAACAAGACCATTTAACAGCTTGTAGTCTTTTCCCCTAAATAACAAAAATTTCTATTATCTATCAAATAACCAAAGTGGGGGAAACACCCTCCCCACCTTCTGGGGATGGGATGTTGTTCTCTTAAAATGACTTCCTGACCCCCCCCCAAAAAAAAAAAAGGTAAATATCCCAGAGTTAGGATTAGGGCAGGGCTCTGTTCTTATCTTTCCAGGAGATTTAAAGCATCCATTCAAGGAATCCAGGGACAACTGGACAACGGAAACCTCAGAAGAAAACAGATCAGACACCAAAGAAGACGAGTGGCCCAGATGATTCAGCCTTGCAGACTTCTTCAATAGCAATTTCCTCAAAAGTCTACAACTACAACAACTCAAAATCGCGAAGATCGTTCAGCTCCACAGACTACTCCAGCCAGATCTTCAGTAAAGCTCTGAAGATCAGCTTCTGTCTATGAACTTCTTAGGACATCTAAATAGCTGAGCACAAAAGGACTGAACATCAAATGATTCTATTAACATTTTTAACCATTTTTCCATTCTTATTTGGGCCCCAAACAGGTTTACTATGTCCCAAATCAGCAGGAAGTCATTTTAATTTTATTAATTTTAAAGAGTAAATTACATATGTACTTGGTATTCTTTATTCCTGCTGTAGGTAAATGTTCACTCATTTTTTGTGCAACTAATTTAGGTATTAATGTAAACATGGCTTACTACTTTATACAATATATTGGGCACCAAATTTAATTTTAATTCAAAAAAGTGAAATACTAAAGATAATTTATTCCTAAACCAAAACATAAATATTCTCTTTGTTCAGGCTTCGGAAAAGCTGCTCTTTCAGTTTAAAGTGAAATACTAACAAATTTGAATTACATTTAGAAAAGTTTGACACAGAGAGATAGTCAGAGTTTGGGGTACAAACTGTACTTCTCTCCATAACCCAGAATGTGTTGGGGTCCTTTAAGACAATTAGAGCAAGTTCTTGTCACCTTAGGAGGTAAAGTGCATGTGCATAGCAATTCTTTGTGAAGAAACATAAAAACAAACAAAGAAATAACCTGTCCATCTTAGAAATAAGCACCATAAAACACAGGATGTTCTAAAGGGAAACAGAGTGCCCTTTCCTCCAATCCACCTTCCCTAGACACACTGTGTTATAAGTAGAAATTCAGTAACCAGCCCTGACCAGCAGTAATGCTTACGAGTAACAACAATCGCAAAAAATGTAAATTTAGTATAAAAGCAGCAACAGTGGAATTATGTCCTGGTGATAACCAACTGATATCTAATTGGATTTGAGATAATTCAATGCTATTGTAAACCTAGCCAACTATATATTGTTAATGAGGTCGTAGACCTAATAAAAGAAGAAACAATTGCCATCTCACTAAACCAGTATAATTTCTAAGTGTATTCTAAATACTGTCCACAGATAATGTATTTCTCATACAATAGCTTTTTAAGCAGATAGAAAAATATAGAAAACTACAACTAGTCAAAAAGCAGAGCACAATCATCTGTGTAGTGACCAGCCCTTATTGATACACCTTTAATAAAATCCTTACACTTAAAGTTCAATGAACATCACTGTAGAAGAAACAGTGGTTTTGCTTTAGGACCACAGGACCAGAACAGGGGTTCTGCTGCAAGCTGGTGACTTGTATAAATGAGTATGCAGGTGTCACCAGGACATCTCAACAGTATGATTGCTTAAGCAAGACCAAAATCTGACAAGAATGATTGAAATCTCGAGGACAGTAGAATGTTAAAGTCAGGGGCCAAATATGTATAAACTGGACATTGTGAAGGTATACTGGGCCATTTAACTCTCATAAATGTGGCATATTTATATCTGTTGTTTTGTATAATACTTACTGTTATAAGAGAAGGAACCATCTGTTGGACTGAAAGGGGAAACTTCTGGGGGGAAGAGGGTGGAAGGGTGGGATAGGAAGGGGGAATAGGGAGGGGTTTGTTACTGAGATGTAACTTGAAGAAAAAAAAATAAAGTATTTAAAAAAAAAGAATAAGAAGAAGGAGGAGGAGGAGGGGAAGGAAAAGGAGAAATGAAGAAGAAATATCTCAAATAATGTTCACCATCCTGAGCAGTTAGGGAAATGAAAATCAAAGCAATTTGATATTTCATCTCACCCCAATCAGAATGGCAAAGATCAACAAAACAACCCACAACAAATACTGGAGAGGATGAGGGTAAAGGAGGCTCCCATTCACTGTTGGTGGAATTGTAAACTGGAGCACCCACTGTCGAAATCAGTGTAGAAAATTCTCAAAAAGCTAAAAATAAATTTATCATTGATCAAGCTGTAAAAAAAAAAAGAAAGAAATCTCGAGGATTGGAATACTCACATGGTTTCTCCTAGAAGAGAACTACTGGTCAGTAATGGTTGCTGAAGAAGCAGTCATTTCCTGTTACTAACTCCATGATAGGTCAGTCAATAACAAAATGTCAGCCCTAAATTCATAAGAATACCAAAATTTCATCTCAACAGGTTGTATTTATATCATCTGCATAATATACATATGCATATATGCATGTACATGTAATAATTGATGGATAAGAATTGTAGTAAGCCTCCTGTTTCTATATTTGAATTCTCCTGCACAATGTTCTATTTTACATTTACATTTAGTACATCAGTACTAAAATTTTTCATAGGTAAAGAAGCAATGATAAAGTATTAACTACCTCATAGGACTGATTTAATTATTAAGAGTCTGTAATGTCTATATTAAACTACTTAAATAAAAAATAAGTTAAGAATACTGTAATGGTGTCGCTTCAAAAATGAAAATCTTAATTTAGTGATGTGTTATCCAATTATTGTTTGATTTATTACTATTATACTAGTTATCAATAAATAAAACCATTATTATGATTATTTTATTTATTTTCAGTTATTTTGTACATATTATGTTAATATGTAATATTACTCATTTATTATATAAAGTGAGAAGAAAATGATGACCTACACAAGTTTTATAATTAGATTTTACAGTTTACTACCATAATGGTAGTGTAATTACTACAGAATATTTTGGTGCAAACATTCTCTCAGCTATCTAAATAAATACAATTATAGTATGTCTCAAGGAGGAAGGGAAGGAAAGAGAGGGACAAGAGAGGGAATACAGGTGAGACCACGAATATTAAGGACCATTTGATCTGTATTATGAAACCCTGATGAGGATGAGACAGGAAGATCTTTGGAGTTTGCTGGCCAAATAACTGAACTCCATGTTCCCTCATAGGCTGGTCTCACCAGTGAAAATTGTAAAGAGATGCTGAGGAACGGGTTAGCACCTAACATCATCTCTGGCCTCCATCTGCATGCTCACATGTGTACATACAGATAAATTTGTAAGCATGTATAAATGACACTCAAACTAACAAATAAATAAATAAAATGAGATCACCTCCATAAAATGTCCAAATAATTTAATTTGTTAGCTATTGGTTAATTTTTAACCTATATAAATGTAAATGAATTAGGCTAAACAGCTTATTTTAGTTATTAGTCTATAATTCATTATGGCTACTTTTAAAGGAGGTCAAATTTGAAATATGAAAGAATGGTTCAGCTCACTCTCTGATTCTGATTATCAATTCCTGGCTAACGCATGCTAAAAAGAATCCTCCACCACTTAAGATTTCCTTTCTGACATTAAGTGTTTGTCTGTAGAAAGAAATTTTAAAATCATCTTTTAACTCATAATTTGTAATTTAATATGATATGCAATATATTATATGATATGTAATATGAAATGAATTGTAAAAATGTAGAAAATTAATACATATGAAATTTTAGAATACTAATATCAAGATGCATAAAATGTAAGAACAGGATGCATATGTAAATATGCTCTTACATTTTTCACATATATCATTCATAACTGCAACTACTAAATTATTTTGAGTTTCTATTTATTTTATTAATTTATAATAATATTTAATATTTCCATTGCAAACATACAGGATTTTTAATAAGCCCCTGAATACTTTTCCAATCAAATTATGTACTCAGAGCTCATAGTATTGGAGAACAGATATTTATACAAAGAAAGACCTTTTAAAAGTTCTTTAAATTACTTTATAATACTCAATAATGTTGCAAAGGTAATTGGCCTATACTAGTCATAATTTAAATATATTCCACATTTTCAACACAATTAGATTTGAAACAAGTAAATATATTGACAAAACTAATAGTAAATCTCTCTTAATACATATTTCAATAAATCTTGGATTACTTGACAAAATTTATTTTGCAGGTAATATTACTAATTCTAAATAGGAAATAACAATAATAGTTAAAACTTTTAGTCTCAACTTCATTAAATTAAACATTTTGGTCCCTGGAAAATCTAAATTTGATGATAAGTTTAACCTTGAAAGTAATTTCAGTGAACATTGGTGTTCAGTATGACTACAAATTTTCCCTCTCTTAGTAGTTTTTTAGAAAAGGAAGTAAATAAAATTAAACATTTTTAGGAAACATATTTCTCAGCAACTGAGAAAATAAAATGTTGGGTATTTTTACGGAGACACATTCATTTTAAATATATTTAAAATATAAAAGGAAATAAATCTAGCATCTGGCTGAATGAAGAATGTCTTGATTTGAATAAAATGTATATCTCCATCTCTTTCCTCAAATTCCCTCACCATTCCCTTTGTTTCTCCTCCTCCTTTTCTTTTTTTCTGTCCAGAAGTGCAAAGATTTCCTTTCAATATTTGTTTCTGTCATCCCAGTTCTGCCTCACCTCAGACCAGCAACAAAGATGCCAATGGTATGTTATGGTAGTTAGGTTCCTGGGTTTTTTTTTTTTTCTTTTTCTTTTAATGTGTGTGTGGGACTACTAACAATGGGAATAGGTGTGTCTCTGACACTTTTGCTTGCTCTTGGGACATTTTTTCCTCCTGTTCGGTTGGCTTGTCCATCCTTGATATGAGGGCTTTTGCCTAAAATTATTGTACATTGTTTTGTCTTATTTGGTTTTTGACTCTTGGAGACATGCTCTTTTCTGAAAGGAAAGGAGGGGATGTGTATCTGGGGAAGAGGAAATGCGGCCTGGAAGTGAAAAGAAGGGAAACTGTGATCAGGATATAATGTATAATAGAACGATCTGTTTAAATTAAAAAGGAGAGAGAGAGAGAAGAAGAAGAAGAGGAGGAGGAGGAGGAGAGGAGAGGACTGGAGAGGAGGAAGAAAGAAAGAAAGAAAGAAAAAAAGAAAGAAAGAAAGAACGAAAGAGAAAGAAAGAAAAGAAAAGAAAGAAAAGAAAAACAAGGAAAGAAATCTAGTAGTAAATAAAGGTGCAACAGTACAAAAAACTAAGTCAGATGATGAAACTTCCTCCTCAAATGGAACAGGTTTTAGAGAGAAAGTGTGAGAAGCATCTGGGAGGAGTGGGGGGAAGGGATATATCAGAATATACTGCATTAAAAGTATCTGTTTTATTTTTTCTTTCTCCCTTTATTTTTGTTGTTGTTTGTTTTTAATGGAGGAAGGAATTTATTTATAGGTTGAAATTTGCTGTCCAACATTGAGGGAAGCCAGGCAGGGCAGAAACTCAAGGCAGAAATATTTGGGCAAGAACTGAATCAGAGAGCATGGATGAATACTGCTTACTGGCTTGCTTCTCCTAGTTTACTTAGATATTTTTCTTACATATCCTGGACTCACTTGTTTACATATGGAACAACCTACACTGGGCTGGCCAATCCCACAACAATCAGGAGCCAAGAACACTTCTCATAATCACACCCAGAGGTCAGTTGGTAGAGGTAACTTCTCAATTGACATTTTCTTTTCCATACCTTAAACTTAAAAGAAAAAAAAAAGGGAAGAGGATGGGGGGTTGAGGGTGGGAGGGTGGGACTGGAGGGGGAATAGGGAGGGGACTGCGATTGAGATGTAACTTGAAGAAATAAAAAATAAAGGAAAAAAAGAGAGAGAAAATAACATATGTGGTTAGAGAGGTGGTTCACCTGGTAAAGTGCGAGACTGTAGTGAATCAAAACATCTATTTTCAATAAAATAAACATTATAGAAAATGCTATCCTGATGTTTTTTCTATTTTTAGATAATAAGAACAATAAAGATAAAGTGAAAGAAGCTTCACTGAGAATGTGGCAAAAATGAATGTTTTATAAGCAAACAATACACATGACTTTCCAGAAAAACAATTCATGTTGTATCAGATACCTCAGAGCTCATGTGCAAATGCTAAGAAAGAAGAACTCAGTTGTGTGATGGAAATTATAAATTTGTTTCCCTGAAGCATTCAAGGACATATAGGAATAATGAGTCCTTATGATAGGATATTTAAAATAAGAGTTTTGATTTGTCACCATTTGAAAATTATTTTTATAAGCATGATTTGATGCGTTCCATGAATTGTATAGAATACAGTTTAGATTGTGATGAGGGGATTAGAAGTGTTCCACTTCCTTTCTTCAATGCAGTTGAGGAAGATTATGATTACTTTGGGGGAAGTGGTTAAGAAAAGCAGAATGAGTCACAAATACTGAAAATTAAACAGAGCTGAAATGATAAACCATTTCAGAACAGATGTGAAAAGATGCAACTGACAGGTGACAGGAAATAATAAGAAATAGAGAACCAAAATAGCCTTTCCTGGGCCCTTTCTTATAGACCACTTTTGCTAAACACACATTCCCAAATCAATGACATAATGAAAAACATTGTTTTGAATGGAACCATTTTACTATTTATAGTGTATACAATTTTAACATAAGCATTCTGACAGGCAGGAATTTAATGAAGTTAAGTAAAACCACCAATATCAGTGATGTCTTTAAATCATCATTCACTATTACTCACTATAAAATAAATTACCCCAATACATATATTATGCACATACAAGTTACAACAATAATTGAAGAAAAGATCATGAATTTGGGAGGGAGAAGGAGCAACACAGGAAGTGTTATTGGAGAAGGGAGGGGCAGAAATAATGCATCTCTAATGCTTATGTCTAAAATATAATAAAAATAAACATGTAGAGTCTTATTGTAATAAATTTTGAGAGTGTTTCTTCAAATAAAAAAAATTACCAAACTATAAAATTAAATGCAAATAGCAAATATTTAGTAAACATGGAAATAACATTTTCTCCTCACTGAAAACAGTGAGGGGTATCAAGCTGTTTTAGGTACAATAATGGGCATGCTGAAATTTGATGTTATTCTTCCATCTATAAGAATCTGTTAAAAACCTGGTCAAGTAGGACTTTATTTTGCAGATGAAATTAGAATGGATAATCAGCTGACCTTAAGATAAAGAAGCCATTCACCTAGATCTAATATAATCATGAGGTTCTCAGGGAAAGAAGACAAGGGCGAAGTGACCGAGCCAGGAAGGTGGATTGGTGACTTGTTTCATTCACTCTGTGTTTGTATGGGAATAGAAACTAAATACATACTGATAAATATAAGAAATCCCTTGAAAGAGACAGCAACAGAAGTATCCTCTCTAAGCTTTCTGACAAAAATACAGCTTTACCTGCAAGCAGTATAATTTTTATCCACTGAAAAGCATTTTTAACACTGACCTCCAGAACTGGAAAGTAACCGATCTGTGTTCCCTTAAGCTACTGCATAGTGATATTTTTCAAGTGAAAGATGGATATTTGCTAGATATTAGCAGCAAAAGAGTAAGAAAGTAAAAGAATTCTCTTTTTTCTACAAGAAAAGTTTAGATAGTAGAAAAGTAATAAAGACCTAAGTGAAAAAATTTGGGTTATAGTAATACCTAGGAAGAAAGCAACATTTAGAGAGAAAGAAAAATTATGAATCACCTGTCCCCTCTGAAGAAATAAAGTATCACAAAGGATAGCATGAACACTGATGAGTGTGTAGCCAGAAATAAACTATTCTCAGAAGTCTGTCAAAGGTCTTTCCAAGACACAAAGATGACCTCACAAATTGACAAGGGCAGAAGAACTTGATGCTGGAGGAATACAATTACGGTGTTTAACTAGGAAATAACTTACTGACTTGAGAGTTTTGAGTGTTTAGTTTTGGAACAATAGCTTAAAGTAGACATTCAGGTCATGAGCAGTAATTTAGTCTTAATAAGAAGTATAATGAAAACCACCACATGTTTCAGAAATCCTAATAACAGTCTCAAAAGTGTCATATTTAGCATTAATTTATTCATTGTTTTTCTACTTTTTATTTTATTTCTAATTATAAGTTAACTGTAGATATTTATAAGATACAATGTAGCTTAACACAGGTATGTGCAATATATAATCAAATCATATCAATATATTACCTTCTCTTAAACATTCTTTAGGTGAACTTACATTACTAGTCTTTGTGCTTGTCTTATTTTACTGAACAATCATTTTATATGCTTTGAAATAAAAATTCACTAAAATATATGAACTATAGTCGTCACCACAGCATACTGCAGGTCTACATGGTCTAGCCATCTTTCTGATACCTTGTGACTTTGATAAACAACTTTTATTTTCATGCCTTCAGACCCTGGTGTCTGTCATTTTTTCTCTTACTTTCATGCATTGAAATCATTCAGAGTATAGAAATAAGAACATACGGTCATTTTCTCTGTGAATGAGTTGTGTCACTTGCTGTACCGCCCTGTTGTTTTATCCATGTTGTGGTAAATGGTAAAATCTCATGGATTTTATTTTAAAGCTGAATAGCATTTCATTGCACATACAAACCACAGTTTGAAAATCTGTTCATCTACTTAGTGTTCAAACATCTTGCATGTCACAAATAATACAACCATGTATGTAGAGGTCCAGTTATCTTTTCAACATGTTAAAGAGATTTTTCCCCTGACTACACACAAAAAATATAGTAGGATTATTGTATTGAATGATAATATGTTCTTTATCTCATATCCTTCTGTTTGTGAATGAATGTTATTGGTATGTGTGTGAGTGCAGTAGCACAAAATCACAGTGCATAATTGGACATTAGAAACAAATTTTTGAGTGGGACCTCCAACCCACTGTGAGCTATCAGGATTGAACTAAGGTCATTAAAGTTCCTTGCCAAGGCCTTTTCCTCAATAAGGCATCACACTAACCCCACAATTCTATCTTGATTATTTAATGAAACTTTGTGCTTTGTTTCTAAATTTAATGTTAACTTATAAAACTATTATTATTATTATCACTGTGCAATATAAAAAACCTCAATGAAATATTGAAAATGGTTCAAACAAACCAAGATATTTATGAATTAGAATCATTCTTGGTAAAATATGAAATTCATCTAAAATAACCTACCTTTCATTGAAATTTCAATATAAATTTTAGGAAATCCTATAATTCACACAGAATAATGAAATTCCAAATGTAGTCAAACTAATATTTGTCCAACAACAAAGCTTGAAGCATCACACTAGTATGTTTCAAAATATATTACAAATCTACAGTAGTCCAAACTGCAGCAATATTATAGCAAAAGATTCATCAGCTAACTAAAGACAAAGAACCTGGTAATACACTCTTGTATAGGCTGTCAGTTGATTTTTCACAAGGTGTCAAATACAAACATCACAAAAATATACTTTCTGGAATAAACAGATTTAAAGAAATAGGAGAGTCAATTGCCAAATAAAAACAAATCCTATCATTTCTTTTATAAAGATCAGCTAGAAAATGGATTAAAAATTTTTCAACAGATGTAAAGTTGGAAGTAACTAAAGAAAGTCCTTGCCATGGTCTGTGTTTGCAAGATGATGTCTTGGATGAGAATCAGGAACTAAAAGAAATGCAGGGAGGCTGGGTTGTTTCAACTCACATGTTTTTTACAGAGCAGAGAAAACATTTGCAAACCATATATAAATTTGAGGGCTACTATCCAAAATGTACAAGAACCTGCTCTTGTAATATAACAGTAAAATGAACAATGGAATTTTTTAAAGATTAAATGGATCTAAATAGATATTGATCAGAAGCAAGCATGTAAATACTCTGAATATACATGAAAAAATGAAATATGATTAATTTTAAAGAAAATCAAGTTGAAATCATAATGAAGTATTACTTCACACATTTTATGTTGCCTGTTTTCACTAAGTAAAATGATTATATAGACACTGCTAATTTTGTAGACATCATACATGTATTTCTTATATGTTGCAGTGTATAATATAATACAACATAAGATAACTCAGAGGAACATATAGTATCATTTTGAGATGTGGCAATAGGAACTATTGGTAGCATGGTCTGCAGAATGATGAAAAATGTTATAAGTGGACCCTATGTTTAATTAAATTAAATGGATATATGCCACTGAAATTTATTATGATGGGATAGATTTTCAAAGGAACAGTTTGGGAAGAAAACTATATTGCTCCATTTCAGTAAATGAGTATTCAAAGGATGAATGAAAATCTATATCATTGTCATATTTTGAATGCATCAGTATAAAGTTATATATAGAGAGACATACATATATGTATATATATATATATACATATACACCCAGAACATGTGAAATACATATACAAATACATGATTGATTATCTATAATGGAATTGATCGCCTAAGAGATATAATGGTTTTAAATTAGTAATATTAGCTATGTTGTTGCTAATATGAACCAATCAATATGAACATGCTAATTCACAATGAATTTGTCATATAGTTAATGAATTCTTATATTAACTATATGACATAGTTAATCATAGTTAATGATATTGTCTAAAATATACCAGAATTTTGAGAAAATAAATCAAAATTCTAAGTAATAAAACAAAAGTATATATAACAAAGTAATATATTCAAACTTATGGGGGCCCATCTCAGCTTTTTAGGAATAATTCCAGGCAATAAAAACTTTGAGAACCATCAACTGTGCTGAGATAATTTAACTGCTTCCATGTGTTGGAAACGAACACCTGTGGTTATTAGAAACTGGATGTGCTAGTAACTGACACAAAACAGATAAGTGTTCTTCTCATTTCTTACTTACAGAACGATCTCTTTAAAGAGGTAGTGATTTATAGTTGGAAACAATGTTCTCAACATAACAAAATAAAGATCTCAAAAGTCCATTACTTTCTGTAAGTTGAAACTTATACTCTAGTTTAAAATTGTATTTTTTTACAGTCTTGTCTCAGCTTTCAGTGAAAATGTATCCTCCTTTTATATTTTACATAGATTTTATAGTTACTAACCAATTACAAAACCATGTAAGTTCTGAATCCAGGTTGACAGCTTTATTGTTTTCTCTATTTGATCTCTAGTCATGGTAATAAACCTTCTAATGATGTGTTAACTTCATTCAGAAAAAAAAATACGCATGTATTAGATTAACCCCTCACTGAAAAATCTCATAACAGCTACCATATAAAGACCAAGAAAAAGATTAATAAAAAAAAACCAACACTGCTTCCCATGTGTACAAACTCTCTCCTTCCCTCTTCATTTTCACATCTTATCTATTGCTGGTTTAGCTTTGTGTTGAATGAATGTAAGCTGGTTTTTTTTTTTTTTTGTTGTTGTTCCTGTATCAACAAACACTTGATATAGGAATTTTAAAATGGTCAGCCATGGGTAAAACTTGCTTGTTTTTAACCATTGTAGTCATAGGCTATCTGTTGTGTTGTATCTACTTTTTTTCGGTGAGAATAATATTGTAAATTTATTTCATTTTATAACAGATAATAGTATTCTTTCATATATTTTATTATTATACAGTTTTCTTCTTGTGATCGTGCTATACTTTACTTATTTGAATTTTACAATTACAAATAATATTACTATGCACTAGTAATGAGGTCTAAAAGATGACATACAACTTGAAGTGCTATCTTTGAGGCACTATAAGAAGAAAAGAGAGGAATGCGTGTTCTATTATTATTTTGATAGTTAATATAACAACTAATAATAGTTGTGATCACTCATAGAATCTTAGCTTCTCCTGCTTTTAGGAATTTTTATGTTATGATTTCTGAATCAGAACCATTGTGATTCACCAAGGAATGACTTATTACTTAAATCAGTGGAATTCAAGGGACAAGCTCAAAGTTTTTTCACTCTGCTCCTACTTCTTTTATGTACCAGCTGTCATATTAGTCATTCCACTAATACATCATTTTACTATTACATCAAATCTGAAGTACTGCTAAAAGTGAGGGTTAATTATATGTTGGGAAGAAACAGTTGTTTCTTGATGGCATATTTTTCTTATATGTTGTCATTAGTCAGCAGTCACATATGGATTTGGATATAAATTATATAAGTTTTACATTTAATATAAGCTTCTCACTGTGATGCCATGTTTCTTTTCACTGTTCCTCTATTTTTACTCTGAAATAGAGCTAGGATTTACTTTCATGATAGCACCCATGGAGAAAATGTTTTGGTATCAAGACAGTCATGAGTATCCCAGGAAGGATGGAGCAGTCTTACATGAGGAAAAATAGCCATGACACTCCATCATTTATTAAAGATATGAGCACTGTTCAAAAATTTAAAAGCAATTTATTGCTTTTAAAAATAAATCAGCTGCCAGAATGAAAGTTAAAAGCACAGATGTCTAATCTAGGACATATTCCAGTTTCTATTAAAGTAAGTGCATTCTACAAACACTTGATATAGGAATTTTAAAATGGTCAGCCATGGGTAAAACTGTTTTTGATTTAAATATACATTAAAGTGTAGAGAAATGGCAACGTTGAACCTCCTAACATTAAACCTCATTAAAAAGTGATATACAAAAAGCTATAAATGAGATATTATAGTTTGAAACAAAATTAGAATTCATTGAATATAATAGACATATTCTTTTATAATTTAATATAAGTATAATAATTTTATTGGTTTATTATATTAGTATGCTTTCTCTAGTTTCTATACATCATTTAGTTGACAATTCCTGTAACAAATAAAATGACATTGTTGATAGACATCACTTTAAATAATTATTGTGAGTAATTTGAATTTATTCTAACAAATAATACTTCAAAAATACAGGCCTATTTCTGACTTGGACGCTGTTGCCTCCCTCTGGATCCCATTTTCCTAGCAGAAATGCCTTGTCTTGTCTCAGTGGAAGAGGAGGCACTTAGTCCTGTTGCTATTCAATGTGCCAGTGTAGGATGGTACTGGGTGTGCATACAGGGAGTATGGGGGAAGAGAGTGGGAGGATGGGAGTGAGAGGACAGGAGAGAGGGGGATCACAAGTGGAATGAAATATAAAGAAATAAATTAATGGAAAAATATTTTGTTCCCTTCATGTTAATTTTGTTTTATAATTTGATAATTAAGACTATAAAATGAAAAAATATTGTTTGAAAATTAAGATTTTATCATAGGAAAAAACACCAGGATTTCCCAAACCTTCTGTATTCAAACTCCAAAATTGTTGAGATATATTACCAATGTGTTGATAATGATTTTGTGATTTTCTACTTTTAACATTGGTATAAATATGTTTTTTTTGTACAGTATATCTCTCTATGCTCAGATTTAGAGCTTACGAGGCATAAGATTTTGATTTAATCTAAATAGTGGGCCTTCGATTCAGATTCTATAGGTAGTTACTTTTTTATATTTTAAAAAATAATTTCTTACAAATGTTATGCACATATAAAGCTGTCCTAATCTTAATCTCCTCTCCCACTCTCTGTCCCCTGAATCCCATCAAATTACCCTCCATGTTTCATGTCCTCTCTTTGACTTACATATCTATTCATTTCAACCTACAAACTGTAATTAGTGTGGCCATTATCTGCCTTGGTATGGAATCATTCACTGACAGAAGGCAACCTACCTTTGGTCAAAGCCACCAGCAAGAAAAGTGACTATACCTTCCTTAATAGCCACCATTTCCAAAAACTCAACTAAGGATGATACTTCAGTACATGCTGAATTTTTTTACTTGAGTAATTTTATTATAGTTTTTTTATTATTTAAAAGATCTTTTAAAGATTTAATTATGAATTTTATGTATAGGAATGATTTATGTACATGAATGCCTGGACAACAAAAGAGGTTATCGGATAATAAGCTGCCATGTGGTTGGTGGGAATTGAACTTGAGACCTCTGGAAGAGCAACCAAGTTCCTTTACCTTCTGAGTCATCTCTCCTGTCCACTAGAAACACAATTAAATTTAAATATGTTTTTATCATATTCTGCCCACCCCCAGTCTTCTAGATCCTGTTCTCTTTTCTACTATCTGAGCTGTGCTAGTTCTAAAAACAAAACAAGACAAAATAAAACAAAAAAACCCTAATACAACAAAATCCCTCCAAAGCAAGAAAACAACATTTAAAAAAAAAGTATCAAAAAGAAAAAAATAACTAATCAACTAACTAAAACAAACAAAAATATCAAACCTTAGCCAAATAAATGTACACACACACACACACACACACACACACACACACACACACACAAAGAGCACACACACACACACACACACACACACACACACACAAAGGGCACACACAATCACACAATATGGAATCTGTTGTATTAATCAACTACTCCTAAACATTAGGCCTGCTGGGGGTGCTTTATTTGCTCAGTGTCACCAGTGTCATGTACTTGATAAACTTGATTTTCTCTCTCCCAATAGGTATAAACGGCAGAACACTTGGTAACTTTATCCTACTGGCTAGGTTTTCATCTGTTCGTCCATTCATTCGTTTCTTTCAAATATAATAAGATAAAAGAAAAAATTATATTAAAGTTGGCAGGACAAACCAACAGAAGGAAAGAGCACAAAGGAAGACACAAGAAACAGAGACTTGCTTGTTTTCAACACTCAAGAATCTTGTTTAAAAACAAGAACAAAAAAAAAAAAACAAAACAACAACAACAAAAACGAAACTAGAAGCTATAACATAAGAACAGAGGAGGTGGTAAAGAACTATGTAGGACCTGTGCATGCTGAATCAGTCCTGTGAGTTCATATGAGCCTTGTTCAGGTTAATTTAGAGGGCCTGTTTTCTTGGTGTACTTATTCCATCTCCTTGGGCTCTCTCACTCTTTCTTTCTCATCTTCCATGGGGTTTCTCTCAGGTGTGAGGTGAGGGATTTGATAAAGACTTTCATTTAGGACTGAATGTCCCAAGGCCTCTTACTTTGATGTGGTTCTCAATATAAGTGTAGCATAATATCACTACTAGTCCTCTTATCACCTTGTCATTTTGTCTGTCTCTCTGCCTGCCCTCCGCCCCACCCATATCCCCTTAGACCAATATTATTTGATTTTACCCTAGGTCCCTGACCTTTCTAGTCTCTGGTTCTTAGTCACTCAAACAGTAATAAATATGTGTTCCTGAAACTGTAACCTTCTAAACAATGATATTTACTAATAACTATAAATTGTTCTACTAGTCCAGTGGAGCAGCTGGTAGCTGCGGAGAAGGCCATTAGGCCTGGCTTACTTTAGCTGGTGGCTTGACCTATCCTGGCAATAAACCCCTGAGTCAAGGGTGGCCTTCACCACCCTTGAAACCACAATTCTGTTAACTAAGATATTTATCAATAACAATAAACTGTTATATTAGGTCATCAGAGAAGCTGGTGGCCTGGTGGGAGGCCAGAAGGCCTGGCTCACCTGACTTGCCTTAGCTGGATAATTGAAATTCTTGTTGGCCTTTTCGCAATAGTTAAATACACCAAGACCTTTTAATGTTTTAAAACTTAGGCCTTAGCTAAAAATATTCTCAACTGGAACCCAGACCACCTAATCCCAACAAACTATGTGGCTTGTTATACCTTCAGAGCTCACAAGAGACATGCTGCTGTTTCCAAGTAATCCTGAGTAAAATACAAGTTTCTTTTATTCTTTCTAGGAAGTCCCACCGTCCTATATTCTTTCTGCCCAGTTAATTGGCCATCAGCAACTATTATTAACCAATCAGAGAGTGCTTCACAAAGGGCAGATCCCTGAGCACTGAAATCAGCCTCTGAGAACCAATGTTCTTCCTCCAACATTTTCCATCTTCTATCTATTTTATCTACTTTCTTCTCATGGAGTAAACCTTAAGTAAAATCTGTTATAGGTTGGTTAATCCTACAAGCTTTGTGCCACAATTACCCTAGCATATTTTACAGGTAATACACCATTGTAGATAAAGGTTTTATGACTAGGTTACTAATTATATTTCTCTTTTAGCAGCATACAGAGTTCCTTCTTATACCAAAGACTCTAGAATGCATGGATGAAGTCTCTATGTAGGCACCAGCTTGATATATCATATCTATTGACATATTGATATTGACATATCAATGTATTAATATTCAATGAATTGTGTAGATGTTGTCTGCAGCAATGGAGACTTCCAATCAGTTTTTAGAGCACAACCTACAGACATGGCAACATGTTGAGTTTTTCAGGGATTTCTGTGGGGCCCCTTTGGCTAACAACTCAATTGGTTGTTGGGATGTTACTTAGTCCTGTAATTGAAGCTTCTTTTGCTGACAGAAGTCGACCAGTTTGGAATCTTACTCCTCCATTATTTGACAATTTTTTTTACATTTCCTTCATGTGCATATATATTTTAGAAAGTTTCTACTATATTAGGCTTCCATACTACCCATCAAATGTTTCTTAATTTTAGCTGTCCCTCCCACAACCTTCTCTTCCCTCATGCTCTGACTTTTCCTCCAGTTCTAACCCCACATCATTATTACTGATTCTCTTTCACTATGAATGTGAAATGCATATATATAATGCATATAAATGTATACATATATAATGCATAAAATGAAATAAGAAATTAAAAGAAGTCTACTCAAAGGTGGAATGTGTATTTTTATTCTGTTTTATTCCTCAGGAAATTAAAGAGAAGACTAGCTAAATTATTATGCTTTTTTACCTACCAAACTGATCATCAATTCTTTCAGCCACTATAAATTTAAGATCATTAAAATTTCATTCTTTCCTCACATAAGTATATTAACACAGCCATTTTATTTATAATGTGTGCACTAATAAATGTAAATTTTTATTTTATGTCATTGTGTAGGATTATTTATTTTATTAAACTAAGAGTAAAGATCTGTACTAATGAAAGTTATTTGATACATATAAACAAAAGAGAATGTGTAAATGTCTATATATTACTTCATTTCATTCTTTATGTATCACAGTTACATAAAAACAAAGGTATTTTCCTAAAGGCTGTTTTTCAGTCTTAAAGAATGTTGGCTTGACACTCTCCTGAAGAGTTCTGATTGCTCTTTTAGCTACTGGCATAGTACAACTACTTTCAAGGAATGATTCATAATTGAATGAAGAGATTCTATTAATGTAGATGAAAACTCCAATCTAATTGAATTTTCACATTTCTTTCAGTTTTATATACTACTTTAGAAAGTAATAACATTTTTACAAATAAGTATCTCAGATAATTAGTTATAATAATGCTAGTTTCTTATTTTTATGAAGGTCAATTTTCTGTTCATAAATATCACTACCTTGAAATTGCTGTTTTATTACTTGCAAAGGATCATGTTATGAAATAAAATATTACAGTACAGTCATTTTGAAACAGTAATTTGATAGCTATGGTGGTTATATTTTTTATATTATGTTGAGTTTCTTTTAAACATTTTCCTTTAAACTATTTCATTTGAAAGAGATCCATAAGATATCAAATATCCATGATAAAATGTTTCTAAAAGTCAGGACTTAACCAGTGCTTAGTTCATCCCTCGTTAGAGAAGTTTCTTTGTGTAGTAGGTGGGAATTAACACAGATACCCATAAACATATAATGTGCGGAGTATAAAACATCTTTGAAAAACTCAGTCTTTCAAGTTTACGTGTCTATGTGGAAGAGAAGGTTGAAAGATTTTAAGAATTAGAGCTGATAAATGACTCTAGGGAAATAGTGTGTCCAGATACAATTAATCTGATCTACACATGAACTTACAGAAACTGTGGCAGCTTGCAAGAGGCATCCACATGTCCAAGCTAGATGGAGTCCCAGAACTGAGATGAGGAAGTAGACAAGGATCAGGACCTCCCATCTTTAAACAAGAAGGTATTTGCAATTTATACCCATGGGCAAAGGAAATAAGTTTTCTCCAATAGAGTGTCATTGGGTATATCAATGATACCCCAGATCAGGCCCCACGCCCAAGAGAAGTTTCCCAACACGAAACAATATACATGATTTTTGAAGTATGTATGATTTCATGGCTTGTTTTGGCTTTTTGTTTTACTGTTAATTTGACTTTTTTTTTCTTGAAGGAAAGAATATAAAGATGAGTGGGTAGGGAAGTGGTTAAAATCTAGGAGGATTTAGCAGAAAATATACTATATAAAAAATAAAATTAAAATGGGATAGGGTGGGTCAGGAATAATTTCTAAGTTTTTTTTTGAGGTAAGTTTAATTATTTAATTTAATTTTAATTTACTTATTTATTTGTTCATATGGTTTTGTGTATGTGTGTGTGTGTGTGTGTGTGTGTGTGTGTGTGTGTGTGTCTTTGTATGGTACTTTATCTTGGTTAACTCTAGTACAAATAACTTTTCCAATATCCCTCCAGCTCATTTTTTTTCCTTTTATGCTTAGCATTGGCACTATCATTACTTAACTCTCTATTCCTCTATCCTTCCCTCATTTTCTCCCTTTATGTCTTTTTTCCTTCCTTCCTTCCTTCCTTCCTTCCTTCCTTCCTTCCTTCCTTCCTTCCTTTCTTCTTCTGTTCCTCCCTTTTTCCACCATGAATAATAATAATATGAATAGTTACATAATATGAGATATTCTACTTTCAAATAAGATATATATTTTAATTAATATAAGTCACATAACATACTTTGTGAGCTTTGTGTTTTCTAATTTTATGGTGCCTTTGTCTGAGAATAATCATCTTTAAATATAAATAGCCTTTCAAAGCAGCAAGTGTAAATATAGAATATCATCATTGAAGCATATAGCTAAAGTATATTATATACATCTCATAAATATCATGCATATATACTTGATGACTTAATGTCAATGTATATATTTTTGACACATTTTATATGAGAGAAAAAAATTGTTTTGGAAATTGTCTCTAAATTAAAAATATATGCTTAGCAATGTAAAGCTTTTACAATATTTCCTTTTAATATATAATCAGAACGAATGTCTTCAATTTCATTTCAAGAGACATGTTTGCATAAAGTATTTGAGAAATTCAACCAATTAATCCATGACCCTTGAATATCAAAATCTGATATTTACTAAAAACTGAACTTTCTTTTGTAAGCATTTTCTTTGCTGGAAAATATTTCTACTTTTTTCTTTTTATCCATAAAATATGCTAATAATTAACAGAGGGAAAATGTGGTATTGCCCCTTGTAGTAATGAGTTAAAATTAGAAACATATTTCTTAAAAATAGAGAAACTATGTTTTATTGCCACTTCAATTGGCAGTAAAGCATTACATCCTATAGAACACACTAATAGGAAGTCATGGAAGCAGGAATTTGAATCATCTGGAAAAAATATAGAGTAAATTTTAACAGATCATTGATGAGATTGGACATTAAATATAGGAAGACCTTGATTAGAGAAATGGATTTTATGGGTGATACAAAGAAGGAGAAGGAGATGAAGAAGAAGAAAGAGGAGGAGGAGAAGAAGAAGAAGAAGAAGAAAATGATATGTGTAACGAGGTTGTAGAAATCATTAGGAAGTGTGAGTATATGAATTAGGATCCATTGACAGCTAGAAGCAGCTATCCATGATGGGCATAATGAGCAAATCAACACTATAAAGAAGAAAATTAATCAAATTAATCAAGGCTTGATAATTGGTAATATACCAATAATTTAAAAGAATAGCTAAATGTTATAAGATGGTTTGCTTATTTGGGAGTCTGAAAGTGATGAAAACAGGCAATAAAAAATGAATAAAGTTGCAGAACGGAGAGGTGGGCATGCACACTGAGAATCTGACATGGCTGTGACAAACACAGTCAAGGCTGCCCGCTGGAAGGTGAGCACACCAGTTTGACACACATGTAGACTGTGCTAGTGTTTGTGTTTTTAGTTCTACACCCTTAATATGTGTGTAACTGTAAATGGATTAAATGAAGTAGGAATCTTTGTATATGTGTGAGCACATGTAGATATATGGGTTTGTATGTCCATGCATGAAGATCAGAGGTAAATGTCAATATAGTTTTATTTTACTGTTAACTTTTGTTTGAGACTCCATTGAAAAAAAATTTTTTCATTGCTGGATCTTGTTTATGCTGTCATTTCTTGGAGAGACTGTGTCACCACAGACTTCCTGGTATTCTGGATCTTAAAATCTTTCTACTTTCTTTTAGTAATGTTCACTGAACCATAGATGCAGGAACTGTGATATTGACAATATGCAACTAATGCCTTCTTGGAAAAGAAAAGTTAGCTTCTTTCAGGGATGCAGCACCTATTTCTTATCCAGTTTAGAGTGATCATTGTTGACACCAGATACACAAACAACAAAAATTGACTCAGTATATTGTGATTATATATGTGTGTACAAACACATACTCAAATTGATAGCCTATCTATAATAATAATAATAATAATAATTATTATTATTATTATTATTATTATTATTATTATTATTACTGTGTCAAGGGGATATGAGTTGTATTGAATCAAGGGTGCATGAGAGGGACAGGAGGAAGGAAAGGAATGAAGGAAAAATGATATAATTTTATTTCTATTGCAAACATGCTTAAAATATTATTTAGGGAGATTTCAGCAAAGATTCTAGGCCAATATTTATTAACAAAAAAGCAATAGATTTGTAAGGTGACTTCCATTTTGTGGAATTATATAGTATGATACAGGAACATGAGTGATTCCATGTTTATGGAAGATGAGTGTCTTTTGACTCAAAGCAATGCAATGGGTCAAAAGTACTTGGAGAAATTCAAGATCAGACAGGTACTAATTAGATTAGGAGTCCATGAGAGAGCTGGACTGAACAGCATACCTTTGAGATCATGGTGTATTTGGAGGGTACATATGTATATATTTATAAACTTCATTTTAGTATAAATATACAGGAAGAAGCAATACCCAATGGCTCCAAATCTGCTAAAGTAGAGCAGAAGATAAAAAGAAAATAGGTAGAATAACATGGAGATGTGAAGCACCACTGAAATACATAAGAGAAAATGGCTTATGAATAATAACAGTTGCTGTGCTCACAAATTGAATATTGGCTATCACAGCATAATGACATTGACAATATTTTTTAACATTTTCTATGTAAAGGTGAAATACCAGACAGTGACATCAATGTCCCTTTATTTTTTTCAGAAATGTTTGCATCGTTTCTGCCAGCAAATATATATTGCCATTTTAAGATTTTTAAGTAAATAATCTAACAAAGGTCATCATTATAGAGTATATAGTTGAATGGTAAATCAGCTTCATTTTTTTTATTCATTCTGCCCTCATATGAAGTACAGGCTGAAACAAGTTCTGATAACTTAAAAATAAAAGTAAATCCAAGATAATAGCTCAAATGACATGTTCTGTGCTCCCAGCACCTTGTGTACTACAGAAAGAATGCTATGAATGTGTTATCTAAAACAGTGCAGTTATAGAGCACAGGAATCATTCTGGGGATGAGATTCCCTGCTGTTACTTCAGGAAACATATCAGAAAGATAGAGGATCCCAGAGGTATGTTCTGTAAAGGCAGCTTTCTGAGACCTTGGCCTTTACCACAGATGGCACTTTTTTGTAAATAAGGGTACAAATAACAGGAAGGCTCTCATAACTATTTGTAAGGTGAAACATGAAGGTATGAGCAAATAGAACCGGTGCTAACATCAAAGTCATGATAACACAGTCTAACTCATTCCTCCCCATGCCAACCCAAGGGCATTAGGAAGAAACCCAGCTACACAGATTGCCCAGTTTTGAGGATGGGATAACATCCCAGTGTGGGATCAGTGGGAAAAGATATTATTCCCCAAGAACAGATACTTCTTTTGAAAAATTCCTCCGCTTACATGGAAACCCTTTCCTTGCGAGGTTTTATTCAAAATTACTGATAAATGCTTAATAAAAGTGAAAAATTGTACAACCAATGTTTCACCATTGACAGAAAGGAAGCAATTACTGAACATATCAGCACCATATGAGAGCAAGAAATGTCAAGTCTTCCACCTGAAGCCATTGTTTCCCAACCGTGACATCTACTAAAAATATTGTCACATCAAGGCCAGACACTTAGTAAAGGACTTGAACTACACACTAGAAATTCCAAGAGATGGTATCCTCTTAGCCACACAGTGGGGTCAGGTGACACTATCAGCTGACTCTAGTGGAGGAATGTTCTGCAGGGGTCAGTCCTGGAGGTGCTGCAGTCCTGATTGGCCACCCTTTGGCATGAGCCAAACAGTCACCTTCAGAATGTGGAGCAAAGACTGGATTGACATCTTCCCTTCATGAATGGAGCAGACAATCATGAAGGCTACATGAAAAAGAGGACAGACTGATGGAAACCTCCTGAAGAAAAAGTCTGATTCCTTAACTCTTTGATTTGGACAGATCCTGCAGAAGATAATAGAGACTAAAATGCTGATGGATGAAGTGATGACAGAAACTGCCTTGTCATTGGCCGAGGCCAAATTCACAAAAGGTGCCTTCAGCACCACAGTTATCCAAAATTTAAATAAACTCCACGTGAAGATCCAAGCAAAGAAAGACAAAATAGCAGGTGTTATCCTACTGGTGTTTAAACATTACCACAAAGGAAATGACAGCTATGAACTGATTGGTTTTGCCAGAGGTGGGGAACAGCTTGTTAAACTAGAGAGAAATTATACCAAAGCAACAGAACTACCGGTGGAACTAGCTTCCCTGCAGACTTCCTTGTTTTTCTGGATGAAGCCTTTAAGATAATCAGCACATTCATGTAAATGCCATTGCCAGTATTAAACATACTCTTGTCTATTTCATCACAGAATTAGATGAGAGAGAATGTGAAGAATCCTGTACGTCAAAGAAAATACAGGAGAAGAAAAAGACTATTAAGGAGAAAAATAAAAGGAAAAATTTGAGGACTTGGAGCCACAAAAATCAGCTGGGAAGGTGATGGAGCCTGCCAACCTGCTGGCTGAAGAAAAGGATAAGGATCTGCTTGCTGTTGGAGTAGCTGCCCTCCTCTGCTCCTTTCAGACCGGCACCAGGTCCATTTTAACTCATTATGTTGATTCAGTATGTGTGGATATTTATTGTGGCATAAGAATTTACCTGGTTGTAAGATTTATCAGGATGCCCTGTGAGACTATTTTCCCTGCATCATAATTCAGCAACCACTTATCACAGTAGAATGAGATTTGTAAAACCTTCCCAGCAACGTATGGAATTTCCTCTGTGAAAGTGTCATATAATTCCATATATAGTAGTAGTTTGACTGGAAGGTTTAAAACTTTAGGAAATATTTATTATAATAATTCATGGTCTCAGCCAACTGCTTGTTCCTACCTGTTTGCAAACCTTGACACTGTTGTCCCAGACCGCTTACCCATTGCTCTGTTACTGTGGACTCTTCAGCTCTACACCTATTTTTCTTTGCATGATAAGTCTGTGTGTAATGGAAGCAGTTTTTCCCATATAAATGTGTCTTATGAACAGGGTAAAATAATTTTAAAAACAACAACATTAAGGAAATTTCAAGAGACAGAATGCACCCTTGCTGCAATGGAACCCACAGCTTTAATAATCTTGAGGTCTCTGCATTACACTGGAGAATTCTGTGAATGATTTTCCTTGTACCGCCACTTTGTAATGACATTTATGGGTGATAGATGACAGGAAGACTGGGACTCACAATGACACATTGATTTTGTGGGTTGACTTGAATTAATGTAAACACAGCCTCAATTCATCAAAGCCCAACTTTTTCTTGATAGTGAACTTTTACATTGATAATGAACCAACTAAATCTAATTAAACAGGAAGGTTCTGGTTGACACACATAGCAATGCTGATAGGCAACATAGATCACATTGTCTCTGGAGCAACATGGATGGTCCCCACCACAAAAATTCCCTTGCTTGCTTGGAAATATCTCCTTCATCCAGGAAGGTTTAGTAGAGAACCCTGTACCTTCCTGGATTCAGTTTCTGTTAATCCTTTGATAAACTGACCTTGAGGCTTTAGAGCAAGCCAAAGACTCATAAATACAGAATTTATTTTTTTTAATAAAAAATTTTACTAGAAAATACAACAAAATGTAAATCTTGCAACTTTTGCTTACCAGTAAGTCAGATAGTGAGTAAAAAAATAAGAGGAGTGTGGTTGAGAATTCAATTGCACGGACAGATTGACTCAAAAGCAGCTGCATCACACACACACACACACAATACACACACACACACACATGTAAACACACACACACACACACACACACACACACGCCCACCTACACTAGGTGACGACTCACAGCCTGCAGACCTGGAGCACTTTGGATGGTTTGTGAGGAGCTCAACTGTCTGAGAATCCTTTCTGTGCAGCTTGGTTGGTCAGAGCCTCCTTCGGCAGCAGTTGTTCATTGCTTTGGGTGAAGTTGGAGAGACGTGTTGGGCCCTCCTAGTCTACTAGGAGAAGAATGCCACACAACATCACCCATGTTCAGGTAGCCATTCGGTGACGTGGCTTCCTTTGACTCACCCATCACCTATGTTCCTAAAGGCAAACCTTCACTTACGGTTTAGACACATTAGTAGTTAGTAAAGCAGCTGTTATCCTTCATCAAATACTTTTGAAGATGTGTATCTAATTCATTATTAATTTCAACACGTGAATTTAGGATGCATCCCTACTGTATGCAGACTTGTTAAAGAATTTGAGAGTTGATACAGTCCTTGAAAAAGAATTTGATAATAATATGATAAATATATTTTATTTAAAATTAAATATTAATAAAACAAAAATGATCTGTAAGAGTCTGGGGAGATGACAATGAAATGTGCTTGCTGTTCTTCTAGAATCTCCAGACTTGGTTCAGGCAGCTCACAATAGCCTATAACTCAGTCACTGATGGGATGGTGTTAAGCATTCAAAATGTTAATTAATTGGTCCTGCTTGCTGTCTGTTACTTTCATTGTCTCTGATTAGTTAAATGAAATGCTGAGGCCTGAGGTTGGGCAAAGACAGAGAAAGGTGTGATTTCCTGAGATTAGAACAGGAACCCTGTGCTTTACATAGAGGATTAATTCATTCCAGCAAGGAGCAGGAAGAAGGAGGACACACACCAAGGGTTAGAAAAAGCAACCTCATTCCACATGGCCAGGAACAAAGTCATAGAGTGGAGAATAGCAAGTCCAAGGGGACATATGCATATATAGGGTCATATTTGGTTAATAGAATTAAGAGCAGGCTTAGGTGGGCTAAGACTGTTCAATTCAGGCCAAGGTTTGTTAAAATGCATGTGGTGTCTGTGTGCTCATTTATAATGGTGGGTTAAGGATTAATAGCAGCCAAATCAATTAAAAATAATACAGATACTGTTAAACAATTTAATTAATTTTTTCTATAAATCACAGCTGTTTCTAACATCTTTTTCTAGTTGACACAGGAGCTGGTACATACATGGTACCCACATACACAGTCAGGCATACACACATACATAAAAATTGGTCAATTGATGCATCTTTGAAAAGTCTAAAGGACAAAGCCAAATGGCTGTAAAGCCTTAAAGTAACACAGGTTTTGGGATCAAGAGCACATGAGTCTAACTTTATGGATTCTTCTCTGCATCCCTTTCATCATTGAATGCACAGAATGTACTGTGGAGGAGAAGGAAAATCTTACTTCTAAGGAAGTCCATCATTATACTCTGAAGCCCTAGTGCTGTGCTTTTTTTAGACTATAAATCCTCTAATGTAAATCTTAACCTTTCTCTCTCTTCCACCTCCACTAAACTGGAAAGTTTCCAGGAAGAAGTGTCACGAAAACACAAAACTTCTTTGCAAACTCAACACAGACAAAAACAAAACTAAATTGCTCCTCTTCATCTAACCTATTCCTGCAGACAGAATTGTGGCTGGACAAATGGGTATAAATTACGCCCAGAGATACAGTTTTCATGTGCAGTTACATGAAATCTCACAGCAAGATGTTTTCACAATTTTCAGTTAAACTGAAGCCATGACTGAGGTATAAGTGTTCATTTGTATACCTAAGAGAAAGTTTTATCAGTGACGAAATCAGACTAGTCAGAAAGGATGCATGTGTTCACACTTTTATACACACACACACACTCACATCCTCAATCGCATGTGCATACACATACACACACAAATACATACACACTTGCATGTGTGCACACAACAAACACTCATACATGCATGTATACACATTCACACATGCATGTACACATACACACACATACATACACACATTGAAATGATAATTTACAATCCTCATCATGTAAGGAGATTTTTATCCTGTGTGGTTTGTTTGAATTTAAAATTTTCTAGTTAGCTCTAATACTACTGTGTTTCTATGCCATCATGTTTGTTACTCCCCTTACACAATTGAGAGTAAATTTTTCTCAGTTTTCAAAATTTATTTTTATTGTCACAAGGCATACAGTAATTGTGCACATTTGTGGGACACAATGTGATATTTCAATATTTGTTCTTAATATGTAATGATGAGATCAGGGTAATTAGTACATCTGCTATTTTGTCATTTTAACACTTAGCACTTATTTGCAGAGCAGTCAGAATTGTCTGAAGTGATTTTTTAAAAATATTGCATAGGATTAACATTATCCTTAGCTATCCTACTGTGATACAAAGCTTTAGTTATTGTTTCTATCCAACTGATCCCTTTATTTGTTTCTAAATTATTAGCTCCTTGAGCTTTACTCCATCCTAACTGCTTCTATCCTTTTTCTCAACAAGAACCAAATTCATGATGATATTAAAGTATTGGGGTGATTTCTTAATACTTACCAGAGATTAATCTGTTTGCTGTTTTGAATCTGCAACATTATATCACAATATTTTAAGAAAACATATTCTAAAATTAATTCATTATTATTTTTAATGAGCTTTCTTTCACTCTTTATTTCATTATATGAATTTCCTTTGAACCTATATTTCATCTATTCCACCTTCAAAGAACCCTGGGTTACTTAATTGAATTACATATATATAATAATTTCATATATTTTATTATTTTACCCCAGTCATTACTGATTAAAAGTTGGAAAGAACAAGGCTACAAAGATGGGTCCGTGGTTAACACAGATGAGCAGTACTCCAGATGTCCTGAGTTGTCTTCCCAGTATCTATATCTGGCAGCTCACAATACCAGATTCAGGGGCTCTGATATCTTCTTCGGGCTTATGTAAGCTTTTGCATACATGTGGACAAAAACTCACATACATACACAAGATAAATTTTCTTAAATATTTAGCTGTTATAAGAATAAAATTGTAGGAATTTTTATTTTACAATTGAATTTCAACTATTATTTTACTAAGCATAGAAATGATATTCATGACATTTTCATGTATGTTATCATTTTAACTTGATCATATTTGTGATATCCCTATCAATTCCCCTGTTGTAGAATCAGATAACCCCATTCTGCTTCATTTCATATACATATATATATAATAATTTCATATATTTGATTATTTTACCCTAGTCATTTCTGATTAAAAGTTGGAAAGAACAAAGCTGCAAAGATGGGTCAATGGTTAATACAGATGGGCACTATCCAGATGTCCTGAGTTCTTATATATTTAGCTGTTATAAGAATAAAATTGTAGGAATTTTATTTTATAATTGAATTTCAACTTTTATCTTACTAAGTATATATGTATGTGTATACACACACACACACACACACACACACACACACACACACATATATATCCTATATATGACATGGCAATCTGCTTTAAATTATAAAACAGAAGGTATAAACATGATATGCCTAAAGTAACAATTATTATCAAAGAAAAGTTTAATAGAGAAATAATTATTAAAAAGTCATAATCAGGATATGACATAAAAATGTGAATTTATTATATATTGGACTTCATGGATTTTATGTTATTTGAAAAGTTAAATGTATACCAAGAAAAAACAATTAATCCAGAATAATTCAGATAATAAAGCATATATGCACATTTATATGAGTTTATGACAATATAATATAGAGGTTTCCATCATTCATTTCAAAAAACAGTCTCTGAAATAGGTTAGTTATATTATAAAAAGCAAAAACTACAACAAAAAACCTGTAGAGGAATTTTAATCCAGCAACATGGCAATACTGACAAGGAATCACATCCAAAGACTTAGATGTCTGTGATCTGGCTACAATGCTGACAAGTTTTATGCTTCCAAATTTTATTTTTCTATTTCTGTAAAATATGCTACAAATATTTTGGGATCCCATTTATTTTGTACATTTCTATTTGAATGATGATCACTTCTAAATATTAGTTCTACTAATCCATGAAGATGGCAGATTATTCCATACTCTTTTCTTCAGTCAGGTCCTTCAAAATTGAATGTTTAATTGTGGAGGTCTTCTATCTCATTGGTTAGGTTTTCTTCTAGATTGTTTATTTTTGAAGATGTTAACAATTGGAAGGCTAGTGATTTTTTGTGTAGATTGATTTTGCATTTTGACACTTTGTTGAGAGTGTTTATCATTTATGGAGTTTCCTGTGGGAATTGTAGGGATCTTTTATGTATAATAGCATATCACCTCCAAATAGGGATAATTTGATATTTTATTATATGTTACTGTACATGAATCAGCATTTTCACAAGGGAAAAGTCGAAACTGAGTAATACTAGACTGGTAAATGACTTCACATAGCCAATCTCTTTTATTTTTGTAATTGTTAATATATCCTTTGTTCATCATTTAATTTAATATTTTTCTGATTTTACAACTATATAATGATACCAATGAGGATTAATATTTCATTAAGATTGAGAAGTGCTTTCTTACCCTGTTAAAGTTATTTTGTAAAATTAAGATACTCTATATCATAAAGCACACTGTGGGATGTGTTCAACTATAATTATATGATGATGGAATATTTTAACATGAAAAAGTACACCATAGGTTAGGAAGAACAAATCTTCTATTCTGATTTCTCTTTTATAAATATGGTAAAGTTAATATGTCCAAAAAAAATATTTCTAGAAAAAGAAGCAGAAATTCTAAAATATCAAAGTTTAAATTAATTACCTTTTTACAAAATATGTGCATTTATTCAATCAATATTTTTGAATGGTTGTTCCCATGAATGGTATAATAGTAAATCTAAAAGGAACTCAAAAATTTAATCTATATTATTAGGACATTAATTTGAGGGGATGTTAAAAGTCATAGGAGGAATCACAGGAAGTGGGTATGATGTAAAAATAGTAGTTAGGTACAATATTCTCAGAAATACACCAAATTAACTTAAAATAAAAAGTAAACAAATAATAAAATTTTGAATAAACAAGAAAGTAGTTATTTTAATATCATTTCTTCTCCTATAAAATATTCAGCAAAAGATATATCATAAAGTTGAGATGATCCAAACCTGAATTATCTTCCTCAACTTTATAATTCTTAAATAAATATAGATTATTCATAGTTTTAATCTTTCGCTATTGTTCTTGTTGAGACAGACACTTGCTTTCTGTGGCTGGTTGATCTAGAAAGCACTATGTAAATGAAGCATGTCATGAACTTGTACAGATCCTTGTGTCTCTGCCTAATGACTTCTGCTATTACAAAGTACACCACTGCATCCAGCATTTAGTGTAACATTTTTTTTTCATTTTGCATCCCAATCGTAGCCCTCCCATGCCCCTCTTCTGGGTCCAGCACCTTCTTTCATCCCCAATCCCCTTCTCCAAAAAAGGCGTACCATCTCCCTCCCCCAGTTACTGTCCCACCCTAGTAAATTAATTTGCATTAGGTGTGAGCATGTCCTGTTCAATTGAAGCCAGGCACTACAATCCCATTGAAGAGAATTGATCAAAAATCAGGCCTCATAATCCTTGCCAGAGATAGCCCCCATTCCACTTGCTAGGGGACACATGATGACCAACCTGCCCAACGTTTACATATATAGGTGTAGGGGGCCTAGATTCACTTCATGCATGCCCTTTGAATGGTGGTTCAGCCCCCTTGGACCAAGGTTAGTTGACTAGTTTGGTCTTATTGTGGAGTTCTTATCTCCTCTGTGTCTTTCTATATTTCTTCCCCTTCTTCCAAAAGATCCCCTTCATTCTGCCTAATGTTTGGCAGTGAGTCTCCATCTCTGTTTGGATCCTGTGCTGTATGTAGGCTCTCAGAGGACAGTTATGGTAGTCTCCTCTCTGTAATCATACCAAAGTATAGCGCTAAATAGAGTAGATGGGATCTGATGGCAGGAGGCTGAGCTTAGTCGCTATGTGGTGTTAACTTGAGACTCCACCGCATCTGTATGTCCATGGCAAATGCTGGGGTTAGTAACCTCGCCAAACAACAAACTCAGCTTACAGGAACAACCACCCTTAGGTAACTTTTTTTTTCTTAATTTATTTTTTCAAGTCACATCTCAATCAAAGACTCATCCCTCCTCCCCTTCAGGTCCCAACCTCCTTCCCTCTTCTCCATTTCTGCCCTCTCCTTCTCTTTGGATGAGGGTAAACCCCACAAGTCAACTCCTCCAAGTTATCAGTCACATGAGCACTAAGAAGTTCCTGTTGTACTGGACACAGATATGGAAGTCCAGCTAGGGTAAGGGGTTCCACTAACAGGCAATAGGGTCAATGACACGCTGCTCGGTAGAGTTTTTATAGGATAGTTATGCTAGGTACCTGACTGTTTGGGTCTGTGGATTGTAGGATGGTTGTCCTGTGTTATATGGTTAATAGCCATTTATAAGTGAATACATACCATATGGGTTAGATCACTCAGGATGAGCTTTTCTAGTCCCATCCATTTGATTGAAAATTGCATGATTTCTTTGTTTTTGATACTTGAATAATACTCCATTGTGTAAATATATCAAGTTTTGTTTTGTTTTTTTTTAAATCCATTCTTTGGACATCTGGGTTGTTTCCAGTTTCTAGCTATTACAAATAAAGCTGCTATGAACATAGTTGAGATGTCCTTGTGGTTTGGTGAGGAATCTTTCGGGTGCAGGTCCAGGAGCAGTATGGCTGGGTCTTGAGGTAGAACTATTCCCAATTTTTTTAATATATTGTCGTAGTAATTTCCAAAGTGGTTGTGGACATTTGCACTCATCTGCAACAAAGGAGTGTTGCCCTTTCTCCACATTCTTGCCTGCATGTAACTTGAGTTTTTGATCTTAGCCATTCTGGAGGGTGTGAGATAGAATCTCAGTCATTTTGAGTTGCATTTCACTATTGGCTAAGGGTGTTGAGAATTTCTTCAACTGCCTCTCAGGCATTAGAGATTCTTTTGAGAAGTCTTGGTTTAGTTATGTACCCCACTTTTTGATTGAATTATTTGGTGTGTTGGTGTTTAATTTTTTGAGTTCTTTATGTATTTTGGATATTAACCCTTTTTAGGATGTGGGGTTGGTGAATATCTTTTCCCAGTCTTTAGGCTGACACGCCTGACCATTACAGACAGTCATGATCTGCCATGTGGCTGCTGGGATTTGAACCCACGTCCTTTGGAAGGGCAGTCTGTGTTCTTAACCTGAACCATCTCTCCAGTCCCCAACCCTATAAGGTAACTTAAAAATATTTTAGAGATCTTATTTAAGAAGTGAATATTCATGAAATAGAAAAGTATTACACAGTGATGTTCATTTCATGGTGATTGAGTATTTTTACAAATAACTAAATTAAACTGTAATTCCCTATGATAGGAAGATGTACAGCATAGACTATCAAAATCTAAAATTGGTGTAACATTATTGTTTTGGAGGTTTACTAAATTTGATATATTAGTACAGAAGAAAGTTTCCAGAACCCATGTTTATTTCTTTGTTATGTTTCATTCTGCTCCTATTGTTTTATTGTTGTTTTCCTTTAGTAGTCCTCATCAGGCTTGCCTTATAAGTACTCATGACAAAAAATGTTCCTGATATTCCATGGTGTTTCAAGTACTGATCTCTGGTAACAAGTAAATGAAGTAGCAGAAGAATGCATTAGTAAGAATGGGATGGGTGGGAAAAGGGTAGAGGGTTGTAGGGAGGGGACTGGAGGGGATGGAGGGAGTGGGTGGCAATGGAAATGTAATGAAGTTATAAATAAATGTTTAAAAAAATACACAATCTGGAGAAACCGAGGGTTTGTTAGTAATAATTATTCATGAAAATGAATAATTTAGTAAAACAAGAAAACTTAATAAAATCAAAGTAATGTTATTATTCTCCCATAAAAGGTAAGTATTAAAATAATTTGATGACATCATTACAAAAAGCTTGATTCATTGTCCTATTGATTTCCATGAAGATATGTGAAATAAATATAATCATTAAAACATTTTAAAAGAAGAATGGGTCAAAAGATACCCAAGGAAAACTGGGGTAAGTATCAGGATTTTATTTAACAGCAAAAAGCTATATCATAGGCATTGTGTTCCGGAAGACAGGGAAAGCCATAACTTAGTATAGTTTGATCCAACAAGTATTTCCTACCCACCTTAGGTAGCAAGAAGAATATACATGCTCTTTATGAAAATGGAAGGCATGGCAATTGCCTAGAAATGAAAGCAGATATCATGTGATAGAGGGTGATAATCCATCTTAGTAAATTTTGGAATTCTATTAATTCCTGAAAGAGGTCAGGAAGAACTATGCAATCAAGCCATTTTCAAGATTTTTAGGTCTGAGTGTGTGTGTGTGTGTGTGTGTGTGTGTGTGTGTGCGCGCGCGCACCTCACGCACGCGCTATGTGTTGGACATAGTAATGTTGTTGAAGATACTTGATTAAAATGGCATTTAAATAATAGAGAGGTTAATTTAAAACTAGTGTGAATTCCTGTTACACCCACACTTAGTTTTATTAAAATGACTGACATTTTGTCTGAGGTACAGAACTTATTCAATAAAAAACAAATATGCCATAAGAGTTTATCAATGATGCCTGATTCAGTAAAATTCTTAAGGGGAATAAAATTGAAAAAATATATTTCTTTGTCACTCAGTCATGGTCTAGGAATTTAATGTAGTTTATTTCAGCACACTGAGATCACTCGATTTAAATCCCAGTGGGTATTGGGATGAGCTAGGAATTCATTAGGAATTCTAACACACACAATTGGGGGAATGTAAATTAAAAAGATATAAAAATGACATAATTTATGTCAAAAAAATAAAGTAGCCTGTGTGTTTCTGCTGACATTTTGGATCTGCATTGTGAAACTTTATATAACTGTCCTCCAAGGTTGTATGAAGAACAAAAGCTGTAACAGAAATTTATATTATGCATAACCAAAGTTGCTATATGCCCCAGGCATCAGTCCTCTCCTTTATCAAAACATTGATATCATCAGTAGACTGGGGGAATTGAGACAACTTGAGAATAATATTAGCTGATTTTTGTTTCCTATAGAAAGCTGATTCCCACTTCAACTCCTTACATTCTTTAGAATTAGTCACCATGATTAAGAGAAGAAATCTCTGCATTCAAAGGAGGCACCTGTGTGAGCAGCCACACTCACCAGTCCTAGAAGCAAGACACTTAACATGATATTCCTTGGGTCAGCTGTTTTAAAAGCATGTGTGTGCATGTAGCACAGGAGATCAAATTTAGAGCCTCATCTGCAAGGAAGCGTTGTATAACTAATCTTTTTCCCGGTCTTTTTGCTTTTTTATATTTAGACACAGATTTCATTATGCATCCAGGGTTCTATTTTTTTATTTCACTTTATAGATAAGGCAGGCCTTGGACTTTTGATCCTCCTGACTCAGATTGAGACTAGCTGGGATTATAACCTTTCATCACAATGCCGAGATACACTATCTAGGTCACATATCTGAGCATTCTGGCACAATGATCTTATGAATGAAGCTTAGAGGTTAGTGTTTTATCATGAGGGGAGGAAGGAAACATACAGCAGGGAAGGATATGAAGAGAAGTAGTGTCAAAAGGGTGATTGGAATGAATATGAGCAAATTAAAGTGATATATATGTATGAACAGGTTTTATGAAAATCATGATTTTATACACTAATGTAAAATAAATAATTCTATAGCTAGGAGAATTTCTATGTGATTATAGAAATTCTTAGAATAGCACCAAGAAGCAAAAACACCTTGAAGAAAGAAATTGAAGAGGTCATTAGAAGATGGAAAGATCTTCCATGCTCATGGATAGGTAGGATCAACAATAAAAATGTCCATCCTGCCAAAAGCAATATACAGATTCAATGTAATTCCTATCAAAATACCAACACAATTCTTTATAGACCCGGAAAAAGAAATTCTCAACTTCATATGAAACAACAAAAAACCCAGAATAGCTAAATAAATCCTGTACAATAAAAATTAAAAAATCTGGAGGTATAACCATCCCTGATTTCAAGCTGTACTACAGAGCAATAGTAATAAAAACAGCATGGTACTGGTATAGAAATATACCAATGGATCAATGGAATTGAATTGAAGACCCAGAAAGGAACCCACACACCTATGGTCACTTAATTTTTGACAAAGAAGCCAAAATTGTACAGTGGAAAAGGACAGCATCTTCAACAAATGGTGCTGTTTTAACTGAATGTTGACATGTAGAAGAATGAAATTAGACCCATACTTATCACCTTGAACAAAACTTAAGTCCAAGTGGATCAAAGAACTTAACATAGACCCAACACACTAAGTCTAATAGAAGAGAAAGTGGGAAAAGCCTCGAACTCATTGGCACAGGAGACAACTTCTTGAACAGAATAGCAATAGCTCAGGCTCTAAGACCAACAGTCAATAAATGGGACCTCATGAAACTGACAAGCTTCTATAAGGCAAAGGAAACTGTCATTCAAAGAAAACAACAACCTACAGACTAGGAAAAAATCTATACCCACCCTACAACCAAAAGAGGGATAATATACATAATTTATAAAGAACTCAAGAAATTAAACACCAAAAAAACCCCAGAAACTCCAATGAAAAAATAGGAAACAGCTAAACCAAGAATTCACAAAGGAGGAATGGCTAATGTCAGTGAGACATTTGAAGAAATGCTCAACATCCTTAATCATCAGAGAAATGATACTCAAGACTACTCTAAGATTCCATCTCACACCTGTCAGAATGACTAATATCAAAAACTCAAATGACAGCACATGCTGGCAAGGCTGTGGAGAAAGAGGAACACTCCTCCATTGCTAGTGGGGGTAGAAGCTTGTGCAACCACAATGGAAATCAGTCTGACAATATGTTAGAAATCTTGGAATAGCTCTACCTCAAGACCCAGCCATACCACTTCTGGGTATCCACCCAAATGATTCCTCACCAAACCACAAGGACATATCCTCTTCTATGTTCATAGTACTATTATTTGTAATAGCTAGAAACTGGAAACAATCCAGATGTCCCTCAACCGACTAATGGATAAAAAAATTGTGGTACATCTACACAATGGAATACTGCTCAGCTATCAGGAACAAGGAAATCATGCAATTTGCAGCCAAATGGATGGAAGTAGAACAGCTCATCTTGAGTGAGCTATAACCCAGACTCAGAAAGATGCACATGGCATCTACTCACTAATAATTGGATTATAGCCATATAGTACAGGATAACTATACTACAACCAATGCACCAAAAGTATCAGGAACATAGACTTTGTTACCTAATAAGGGAACAATTTGCCCTAGGAGTGCTACCATGTTGGCCCCCAGTACAATAGGAAGCTCTTAGCCTGCATATGACTGTTGAGCTGAGAGGGGCTGATATGTAGGGACACTCCACATCAGAGGAATGGGAAAGGTGGAGAGGGAGGAGAGGGTGGGGGGTGGAACTGGGAGGGGTAGAATGAGGGCACGGTGATGGAGATGTAACTTGAAGCAATACATAAACAAACACACAAACAAAAAAAGGAACCCTCGAGAACTAAGGAGAGAAGGAATTGTTACTGTAGATGTAAGAGCCTTTACATATAATTCAGTGTATGAAATGTTATCCCAGGTATGATTCTATTAGAATCTTAAACCATCACCAGACAAAATTAAAAATGTATTCTTATTACAATTTTCAAGGCAAATATATTTAAACAATTTATAAATTTATATTTAAACAATTATATTTAAACAATTATTATAAACACTCACCTTTCCCTGTTGTTCTTTGTTTCTACCTTTCCCAATGGACACTCATATGCTGTTAAGATATTTCCACTTGTAAAACAAGTTTATAGTGTGACTCAAAAAGCTTAAATCTCTTGATAGTAACAAGAACCTATGAAGTAAACACAGTAACAAGTAAATTTTCCCCAATCCCTGTCAATGGCTGGTATCTGGATTCATTTTTATTTTGTTAGAAACGACTGTCCTGTGAAGGCCCTAGAGAATGAGATGTTTCCCTTCAAGAGAAAGTGGCCAGATAAGAAAAAATCTTGGCTAAAATGAGATATATGTTTAAATCCATCGTAGTTTCTCAACACTGCTGCTCAAAAGCTAAAATGCTACTGGAATACTTGGTTTTATCATGTGGTAGAATTCATTCCATGCAACTCAATAGGGGCATAGATAAAGACAACCTCCTTTTATATCAATCCATTAAAATGATTAGATTTGTTTATCTTATTTCAATTCTGTGCCAAAAAGTAGAAATGACACTGTACTCAATGTAGAATCATAAGGCTTTGTTCAGTTTGTACTTAGTCAGGTTTATATGACAATGTTAAAAAGTGTGGTTGTGTTGAAATATGTTAGCTTATGATTGTGAAAATAAGCATGAAGAGGCATGTGAGCTGCACATGATATTCATGTTGGGTTTGTAACTCAGTTTGTGTTTTAGAACTGGAAAGATATTCTTTGAAACAAAAGCTTTTATTGATTAGTATGATTTTTATATGTGAAACAAATTTTATTTAATTCAAGAAGGGGACATCAAAGATTATACTGAATTATTCAAACATTAAGTGTAAGAATACACTACATGTTTTTATATTTTGATAGCCTATACTGTAAAAAAACGTAGATTTGCTAAAATAACCTAAACATATCATGGGAAAAATTGTGATGAGAGTAGATAAGTATTTGTCAAACATACATATTGATGCAATGTTACCTTTTTATGTAAATCAGATATTTCAATTTAACAAAAAAATTAGATATTTAGTTTCTGTGTATTCTGATATTTTGTTCTTTCTAAATAGTAAAACAGAAGCACAGTGTGCACAGTATGTGTTGATTTATCTTGAAACTGTTTAACATTCAAACTCCATTGAAGGTACTTTCTTCTCATGTTTTTTTAAAATATATTAAATCGTTGCCACTCAATATGCTTATACAAGTCTTCCATCAAAATTCTCTGGATTGCAACATGTTTACTCCTTCTGGCATATTTGCCACTGTAATTTCTTCAAAACATGTATATCTGTAATCTACTTTATAATTTTCATAGCCTTTTTTGTGGCATTTTCTAAATAAAACCAATTATTTGCCATGCTGTGCTCTTGCTAAACTTAGAAAACAACTAGAGCTCAAAAAGAAAGCCACAGAAAAAGCAACACAAACATTCCTACTAGAAAATAAGTGGATTTCAAATGCCACAAATCTAAGGGAAATTTGAAATCAAAAACTTATTAGTGAGAAAGCACAGGTTTATAAGAAAATATATTTGATGATTCACGGTCTCTGGTAAGAGTTAGGGTCAGCATAAACTAATTGGCATACAAAAGATAGCAGAAAACATACTCAAAGAAATCAAGGAAATTATAAGATCTATAGTATATTTGAAAGCTTTAGATTGATCCCAAAATACACAATTATTGAAATATGACTCTGTCAGTCATGTCTTCTCCATTATGTTTATGAAATCCAATAATAAGATTATTGTCATCAATCATATCATGGAGGGGTATATGACTTACTTTTTGTAGCTTGATAAAGCTTTTCATGAACAGGAATATTCTTACTATAGGTACACTTTTCCTCCATGATAGGTTTCCTTTGGAATTATTAAAATATACATCCATGATGACAAATCAGCTTACTTGAAATTATGCATCTGAATGTTACATCACTTTTCTTTGAACTCATCTACTTAATAGTCCTCATAGAATCTCAACAATTGTTACAGACCCAATTCTCACTGATTTTCTCAAGTTTTCTATCTATTGAATAAACCCCATAAGCAATTAATAAAATCAGTGTGTATTTATGCTTGGGAACCATAGTTCCCAAACAACTTTAAAAATATACTTACTTGTAGGAGTTAGATAAATTAGATTTAGAAATATATAGGAGTTTCTGATACTGTCTCTTAATTCGGGGCCAGAAGAGCATTATCAGCATGAAGTCAGCAAAAACAGGAAAGACTCAATAGACTGAAAAACAAGTTTGAAGTCAGGAAAACAGGAAAGACTCAATAGAATTGAAGAAACAAAGTATCTGGCCTGACATTGTTTTCAGCTGCTAAGTGGGTGGAGCCCAAATTAAGCTGAAACAGAGTTCCTCCTATTTGAAGACAGTGCGTGGAGCTGAGAAAAGAGGCCCCTGATGCTAGAGAGCTCCAAGAGTCCTGCTGAAAAAACGGCTGGCCATTGATGGCCAGCTCTCTCCCTGAAGCAGAAAGAAGCCGGTGAGCAAAGAAAGCCTGAGCAAGACACCAAAAGGCCAAGGACTGTACCCTATGGCTCAGCTTTTGCCTAGAGGGGTTTGATCTGTCCAAACAGTGGCCTAAAGGAAACGGTGCCTGGCTTTAAGGACTGAGGCAGAGCAGCTGAGTTCCTGATTCAAAAGAAGTAAGTTGGCCTGCAGACAGCTGGGGTCTCCCACAGAGAAGAAAGCATGAAGCCTTATTTAAGGTGAGACTGCAATAACCAACTACCCTGACGAACCTGCATCTGAGAGATCCAGAAGAAGGACTGCTAAGTGTGTTAAAGAATCTACAACAAAGACTGTGTTCCTGACGACTGAGGACCTGCCCCAGAGACTGTATCATTCTAAAAGGTTATGAAAGTGGTTGTTATGATTATCAATAGGTTTAGTGGATAGCTCAAAGGGGTTGTAGGAATTTATAGGATTAATAGTTAAGAAATTGTTGGTGTTTGTTATAAGTGAATTTAGTAATAAATAAATAAGTGTTAAATAATAATTTAAAAGTTCGGTTACACTTACTGAAAAATAAAATGTTGGAAAAGACAATAACATGATAAAATTTAGCCACGTGTCTCTGAATGATGAGAACATATCTTGAGCAATTTTCCTGGGGATTTCTCTTTGAATTATCAAAATAGAGTACACTTACATACATGAATGTAAGTACTCCACTGCTGCACTCAAGAGACTGAGCAGACACAAGAGTTTTCTGCCAGTGTGCAGGATTAGGAAAAAGAATAGTCTAAACAGTCAATCAAAGAGTTGCAAATATATAAATCACAACAGATCATTGTGACCACTACTGAGCATTATACAATCTTATAGTCCACGTATGAATTTCTAACCCTGTATTTTATTTGGCTTTTTGGAGACACAGTCTCACCATACCCAGTGCTACTCTTACCAATGTTTAAATAATTACTACAATTTGACATGTACTAAAGTTACAGGTTTCCTGTTTATATTTTTCCTTTTCTTACATTTTAGCATTCATAAAATGTAGTCCAAGATGACCTCATACACATTGTGTAGATGACCTTGAATTCTCATCCTTCTGCTTCTGCCATCCAAATACATCAACAGGCATACATCAATCAGCACACTCTGTAGATGTTACTACTGTTTTATATGATTGGAGAAAAGTGGTTTTGTTGAGAAATAACATAAAAATAATCACAAGATGAATGTGACATGTTCATGCATTATACAAGCTATGACATCACTAGGTAGTCAGGATTCTTCAGGTCCATTACTCTGTGGGCGCCCCATTATATTCAGTCAGTTCATGGTGAGGCGAGTAATGAAAGAGCTAAACAAATTGAATATGGAAGGTAACCACTATCAGGTCAAGAAAATCCTAGGGGTTTTTGTTTTGTTTTGTTTTTGCGACCACTTCATAGGCTCTTTTCTCAGTCAATTGTATCATAGGGTCCTGTAAAATTTCATAACTAAATATGTCTGGCTGTATAGTACTCACTTCATATTTTAAAGACCTAAAAATGTGTTGTTAACATTCAAGTTTAGTCCTACTAATTTTTATTTGTTTGTTTGTTTGCTTGTTTTTCGAGACAGGGTTTTTCTGTGTAGCACTGGCTGTTCTGGAATTCTCTTTGTATACCAGGCTGGGCTTGAATTCACAGAGATATGCGTGCCTTTGCCTCCCATGTGCTGGGATAAAAGGTGTCCATCACCATACCCAGTGCTATTCTTACCAATGTTTAAATAATTACTACAATTTGACATGTACTAAAATTACAGGTTTCCTGTTTATATTTTTCATTTTCTTACATTTTAGCATTCATAAAAATTGTTAAGTTTGTTTGTCCTGAAAAATTACCTGTAAAGGCATTTTAATCCAGCATACCTTTAATCCCTCTGGCTAAAATATAGACACACCCTCAGTATGCACTTTTAATCCCAAACAATGTGTGTAAGGTCAGTTTGCAGAAGGAAACAACAATGTTTAATAGTAATATCTAATAGAAGAGCAGACAAATGACAAATCAGAGAAATTTTTTGTGGGGATTTCTGCTGATAAGATGAAAGTCTAGCATTTCCGAAAGGCCCCTGAGTCTGGTGCTAGAATGATGGACTCCCTTGTTTGGTGAAATCCCCATTTTCCTCTGATTTGGTGATCCCAGATCTCCTTGGACATGCTATGCTGACCAACCCTCCTCTGACTTTCCCATGTTAATGAGGTCTGTAGTGTTTTGGCTTTCAGCCAATCACGTTCATTTTAGGCCTCTAGCTTCCCTGGACTTTTCTCCACCGTCACTGCCTACGAATTAATTAGGCATTTCATTTCTGTCTTCTGATTGGACAATATCCAGTGACTCTGATCTGACCCCTTCCCTAAGGTACATAATACTGATTCACAGAGAAATTTCTTTTTTTTTTTCCACCCCTCAGAGGGGGCGCCTGCCTGGCCACTACCACCTAGCTATGTCTACTACCACTAGAAGCCTGGGCTCATCTCTACCCGGTTGCTGTCACTGGAGGCCTGGTCAGGCTCCCTTCTTGATTAGGGCACCCTGTAACCTCCAGTGGGCCTCCAATATGCCCCAGCTATTTCTACTGAGTGCCAACTCCTGCCTTGCTGCCTCAGCCTGGCAGGCTAGGCCTGTTTGGGGTTCATGCTCATGCAGAGAGACACTGACTGTCTGCTGCCTCTCTTGCACCACCTGCTGAACCACCCGACCCAGCTCTGGGACCAGATCTCCTGCCTAGTCCGCCATCCACATGGCCACCCTTTTCTGCTTGGGCTGGCCTAGTCTGCCTAGCCGCGGGGCCCAACCCCACCCCTCTTGAAACCGCAATATTTGACAGTATGAGTCAGAAATAAGACACACCCAATTTTTATGAGAGCAACAGCAGGAAGAGGGAGGGAGGGAGGGAGGAGAGAGAGAGAGAGAGAGAGAGAGAGAGAGAGAGAGAGAGAGAGAGAGAGAGAGAACTTTAGCAGTTTTACTGGGACAATTTTAAAGAGATAGGTTAGAAACATGGGAAGACCGAAAGACCCAAAGAATGAAAAGGGCCCAGAAGATTAGAATAGATTGCTACAATTAGTTGTAGAACAAGCAGAGCAATTAATCCCCTGAGACAACAATTACATCATATGAATAAAAGTTACATTTACAATTTCCAGATTTTTATGAGTGAATACTCATTGCATATTTCTACATGTATTTAAATCTAATAGATATCATAACACAGGAAGGAGTCAGTCTATTTTCATCTTTGTTGTGAGATAGTGGTTATCGTGTGTGTGTGTGTGTGTGTGTGTGTGTGTATGTGTGTGTGTGTGTGTTTGTCTTGTTTGAAAAGAGAGGGAGAGAGAGAGGACAGAGAGACAGAGAAAATGTCATGAGATCTCCCTCTTATTTTCATTTTAGTCTCCATTTAAGCTTAATGTTACGACATAGTCACTATCAATGAATTACAAGTATGTAATTTCACAATATTTTCTTTCTATTCTTTGGCCACTTCTGTAATCAAATTCTATCAGTAATATAGTGTAGTACATCTAAGAAGACGACACTCAGTGCTCTACTATTTTTAAAAGTATTTTTGATATCACCATTGTTTCTTTTCCAATCAAATCGTTATTAATTATTTGGGAATTTTACATCATGAAATCCCATCACACTTACTTCTCAGTTCCCAGATGTCCATACCCCTACACTTGTGATCCCCCACAAAAGGAGAAGAAGAGGTAAAAATGAAGGAGGAGGACAAAGAGCAGGAACAGGAGGAAAAGAAGAAAAGTAAGAAGAAGAAGGAGAAGAAGAAGAGTACAATTTGTGTTGCCTATATACTCACTGGAGCAAGGTCAAATCACAGTGGAGAGTCCCTTAGAGAAAACTGAGTCCTTCCGCACCTGATTCCCTGACAAGGTAACCAATTGTGGAGAGCTATGCTACAGTATCCTTGTCACAACTTTTAAGAATTCTCTTTGATGGCTTTCTGTCTAGGCTGTAGGGTAGGTGTTGCCAGAGAAACTGTCTATGTCCCTCTTTCTCAACTGTGTGCCTATAGTCATTAATACTACTGCAAAAGAAGCGCCTTTGCCCTTTACAGTCAATGAACTTCCACATGGTTAATGGCTAAGGTGTGGACCACGGACATCCACATGGTTTCACCATCAGCTAGTGTCAGACCTCAGCATGATCTCGGGTGTCAGTACTGACTAGATTTCAAGAAGGCCGTCGGCACCAAAGCAAATCTCCCAGCAGGACAAGCAGGATGAGCTTTAGAAGCTCTATGCTGGTAGTCAATCGGCATGCCTACGTCTGGCCCTATTCAATAATGACATATTTCTGTGGGAGCTCTGGGCTACTGCACATCTCACTAACACTGGGGAAGGCAGCACTGCAGCACATTTGGCACAACCTTCCTTCGTGCTTGCAGCCTGCTGGTCAAGACTGGGAACTGGGGACCTGAGAATGACAAATGTACATTTGTACACTCTCAAGGAGTGGCTCTGTTGCACAATCTTCTTTTCTAATTTCGTAAGCCTCCCCCCCCCCTCCCTTAGTTGCTCCAGAGCTAGTCCGTACTCCACAGACTTCTTTTCTACTTCCATTCCACGACCTTTGGGCCTTTCATGGGTCTCTCAAACTCCTTGGAGCTTTGTAGCCAGTGCTAATGGCTACAGACATCTGTTTTCTCCATGCTATTTGTTTTATTTACCATATGTTGAATGTTTTCTCTCGAGTCTGTGCCCTTTAATCCCACCCATTTATTGTTGTTTTGTGACCTCATATCTCACTGTGATGGTGACATGTACATATGCTTCTAATTAACTATATTCTAAAAAATAATAGTCTCCCAATTTTAATTTTATATTCTCAAGAGTTAGTTACATTCTCCAATTGGAAGTGGGGACACATTTTCCTATTTAGGAGACTCTACTTACTATAGGTAAATTTTCTGTAATCTCTAACATCATTTTCAGAAATATTGCATTTTCTCTGTAATATTCTTCTGAGAATACTAATAAAATTTGATGGAAAAAGAAAATATAAATACATGGATATTTTTCTTCTATATATTTCCTACAGAATTTTGCTTGCTTAAAAGGATAGAAATGTTCATTTGCTTTTAATAAAACCTACATAAATAAAATGATATTTAAGAATATTATTGCATGACAAATTTTAATAGTGATTTTACTTATAATTTTATGACATAAACTACAACAATATTATATTATGAAAAAATAATAAGGTAAATATATATTTATATTACATTTTTATTTGTTTAACTAACTCCACAACCATTAACGAAAAGGTAAGAAATATAATTTCTACTATAATGTATTTATCAAAGCGATTCCTGGGGGTGGACATGTGTAATCTTTTTACTTGAATTGGAAGGCACAAGGAAAAATAAGAAAACACAAGAAAGAAAGAAAGAAAGAAAGAAAGAAAGAAAGAAAGAAAGAAAG